>NW_021025148.1:2367655-2460867 GCF_004153795.1 Camellia sinensis
AGAGGGGTCAAGCTTCTTGGAGAAGCTAAAAGGGGTCAAGCTTCTTGGAGATGCTAAAAAAAGGTTCAAGAGGGTCAAGCTCCCTCAAGAAAAGGTCTCGGCCAGGACAAGTGGCCGACTGATCTAAAACAGTGGCCGGCCGGCCAAACACAATGCCGACCGGCATGATGGCCAAAGAGTCAAGTATGCATTTCAATGTCAAATGCAATGCACACAAAACATACAAGGGACCCAACCTCAATCATGGTTGGTCAAGAGGCGAGGCAATGCACAACAATGCACATGCGACCTAAGCATGCAAGCAAACATACAAACATGCAATACAACTACATGGCACACACAATGCTAACAACATAACATGCACAACGCATTGAAACATGGCATACACAATGCAAGATGGACTTACACCAATGTGAGTGGACCTCAGCCACACCCACATCAGTGGCCATTAAATGAAAATGAGACTCTCGAAGTACGTTCACGCATGCACGCAAACCGAGGACCGATCCTAAGGCACCGAATGCCACTCTAACAAAACATGGCAAGACATGAAATATGGCATACAAGCATATAATTTCAGCACTGAAATGTGATATAAAACAGCCCCGATTCACGGAAACATGGCACCCGATGCATGGAATAAGACCCGAAATGCAAAACTAGGCACACACAATGGCCTACAGCTATACAAAGCATGCACAATCGGTACATGGAATGAAAATACAGAAGAAAGGCAGCCCCAAAGTAAGCATTTTTACAGTTCAAAGCATGGCCAAACAGTAAGCACAAGTGGGACTAAATTATCATACAAAAATGGCTCCGCAAGGGAGGCAATGAAGCAAGTGGTAGATACAAAGCCCAAACAGAAAAATACTATTCTAAAACACTGAAGAGGTACCAAAAATATGACTACTTACAGTTTATGACAAACCCCAAAAACAGATGCAAGTATGCTCAAAATGCTATGCAAAATAATGGCACCAAGAGAGCTACAACATGAAGTATAAAAAGGATGTCCCAAACAGCCATAGACCCTTAATGAAACATGAAGAGAGGGTCAAAATAGGGCAATTTTCAGTTCGGACCAAGGTCCAAAAACAGAAGCTCAATAGGCTAATAAATCATGCAAAAATGGAGACCAAAGAGGGGGATAATGACAAGTGGCACATGGAGGTCCCAAACAGTGATGAGCCATTCTTAAATGTTGAATAAGGGCTCAAAATAAGCTCACTTATAGTTTATTACATGCCCCAAAACAGATTACACATAGGCCAAATATAACATGCAAGATTAGGGCCTAAAGGAGAGATAAAGAAGGAAGTGCAAGATGGGGACCTCAAATGACAAAATCCCTTAATGAAACATGAAATAAAGCTCAAATAAAGGGTACTTTCAGTTTTGGTCGGAGCTCAAAACAGCAAGTAAAATAGCTAGAAAAATGTTGCAAAATTAAGCTCAAAAAAAGGGAATTGACATTTACCCTTGAAGACCAACCCTTGGTTGCTTCTTGGCTTGAGAAGTGATGCCTCCTAGCTACTGGAAAGCTCCCCAAGCTGCTGGAAATGGAGTAGTGGTGGTGATGCCAGGTAGTGATGAAGGAATGGTGTAAGGAACTTGGATGCTTGAGTTTGAAAGAGAGAGATGGAGGGAGATGTGTATACAAGGCTTAAGGCAAATTTTTCAACCCTCAAGACAGATCTGGAGGCTCTGTTATGTAGACAAAAATGGGGGAGAAATGGAGGGAAAAAGTGGGGGGAAAATGGATCAAGTTTCCCCCCAAAAGTTGTCCCCCGAATACAGGTTTTTTGGGGGGAAAACAGATATACAGCTGGAACATACACATTGCAAGGATCATGGCCGGCCAACTTTCAGAGCTGCAGGTGGCCGGCCGGCCACCCCCCATGGCCGGCCGGCCAAGGGTCAAAATGGTCAAAAATATTTTCTAGCCGGCCACCATAAATTGGTGTCCTCCCAGGTGCCCTTAACACAACCCTGTGGTTCAAAATTGTCAACTGTAAAACAGGAGAGAAAATAGGCCATTTTTAGGAAGGGTTCAAAAGGGTCAGGTGGAATTACTGGCTGGCCACCAACTTTTGGTGTCCTCCCATGTGTGTACAACACAAATATAGGGGGTAGGATTGAAGAAAATGACCCTAGGGTGGTCAACATTGGATTGGAAGTGAGAAAAACGAGCGTCGGAGGGCGCCGGAGGAATATAACTGGTTACTGAAACAATTGCTGGCCTCCCACCCTTCCACGGCCTTCCTGGTGATGAAACAGAGGTACCTGCCAAAAATGAACGAAAATCGATGCAAAACGAATGTTCGGGGGCCAGAACGCGCAGTCCGGGGCCCCGAAAACTGCCTGTTAAGCACCGAAAGTGGCATTCGACCACAAAGTGGGTCTCTCAGACCTCAGTGTCCCTCAAAAGGGAGTAAATAAGATGCATGCGAAAAACCGGAGCAATCGGAGATAGTTAGGCGGTCCCGAACCGAGCCACACGGTCTGACGGCTCCGAAAAACCGGGAACCGGGCTCCGAAATGGGCAAAATGGCCTACAGCCACAAAATGTAGTCCACGGCCACTGAGAGATGGTCTACGAGACCTCTCCCTCCCCTCAGGAAAAGAAACAGAGACAACCGAGTCTGGTTCGCAAACCGAGGCAAGGCACAGAAGAGGATTTGGAAATCCGGAGGCAAGGCTCACAACCGCAACTCTGAGACTTCTGAACGAGCACAAAACGCAATATCACCGAGCACTCAATCGGTGACGTCTGAGTCTTAAGGTCGGTCAAAAATGGGGTGTCTACACCAATCAGGGGGCTTCATCGTCCCAGTCTGTGCAGCAGTCTTATGCTCCTAGGAGTGAGCAGGTAGACCAGAGACCTTCTGGGTGCGTGTATGCTATTACCGCACAGGATCTTGTACCAGCTCCATCTGTTGTGAGAGGTACCTTTTTGTTTTGTAACTCGGTTGCCAATGTGTTGATTGATACGGGTGCATCCCATTCCTTTTTTATCTACTGCATTTGCATTTGTTTTGGGGTTGGAGTTGGCACAGTTAGCATATGTTATATGTGTTGTATCACCTGTTGGGGGTGAATTGATTTTGAAACAAGGGTGTCAGGGCTGTGATATAGAGGTCACCGACCGCCGACTTCCATTTTCTTTTATAGTTATGGCTATGTCGGGTTTTGATGTGATTTTGGGTATGGACTGGCTATCGTCATACCAGGCTGTTATTGATTGCTACCGCCAGAGGGTCACTGTATGTACCTTGAGCAAGGATTGTTTCTATTTCTTGGGGGATCGGGTTGGTAGTGTTTTGCCACCGGTGTATGATCCGCGAGGGCGGAGTGAGCTTAGTGGTCTTCTCGCTAGCTTTATGAGTGGTGAGTGTGATAAGACCCAAACTGTATTGCCGAGAGTGGTTTGTGAGTATTCGGATGTTTTTCCCGAGGACCTTCTTAGCTTACCACCCCATCGAGAGATTGAGTTCTTTATTGACCTAGTGCCTGGCACGGCACCGATTTCTATGGCACCTTACCATTTTGCCCCAGCCGAGTTGAGTGAGTTGAAGATTCAACTCCAGGAGTTGTTAGATAAGGACTTTATTCGCCCTAGTGTTTCGCCGTGGAGAGCACCGGCCTTCTTTGCTAAAAGGAAAGATGGTGCCTTGAGACTTTGTATCGATTACCGAAAATTGAATCGGGCTACGGTTAAGAATAAGTACCCTATGCCTCGTATAGATGATTTGTTTGACCAGTTGAACGGGTCCCGTTGTTTCTCTAAGATAGACTTGAGATCGAGTTACCACCAGTTGAGGGTCAGGGAGGAGGATATCCTGAAGACGGCATTCCGTATGCGGTATGGCCATTATGAGTTTCTGGTAATGCCTTTTGGGCTCACCAATGCACCGGCAGTGTTTATGGATTTGATGAACCGGATCTTCCGAGAATTCTTAGATCGCTTTGTGGTCATCTTCGTAGACGACATTCTGATTTATTCACCTTTTGAGGAGGAGCACGAGGAACACTTGAGAGTGGTGCTTGAGTTGCTTAGAGCCCATAAGTTGTATGCTAAGTTTGGGAAGTGTGAGTTCTGGCTAAGAGAGGTGAAGTTCTTAGGCCATGTAGTCTCCGGGGAAGGGGTGTCTGTTGATACATCCAAGATAGAGGCAGTGCAGGATTGGGCACAGCCTAAGAGTGTTTTTGAGATCCACAGTTTTCTGGGATTAGTTGGGTATTACCGTCGGTTTGTGAAGGATTTCTCCAAGCTAGCTTCGCCGTTGACTAGATTGACACGGAAAGGGGTCAAGTTTGTGTGGAGTGAGACTTGTGAAAAGTCGTTCTAAGAGTTGAAAGTTAGACTTACTATTGCTCCAGTGTTGATTATTCCGGAGAGGGGCTTGGGTTATGCGGTTTATTATGATGCCTCACGAGAGGGTTTGGGTTGTGTGTTGATGCAAGAAGGGAAAGTGGTAGCCTATGGCTCACGTCAATTAAAAATACACGAGAAGAATTACCCTACACACGACCTAGAGTTAGCAGCTGTGATTTTTTCCTTGAAGATTTGGAGGCACTACCTTTATGGTGAGAGGTTCGAGGTATTCTCGGATCATAAAAGTCTGAAATATCTGTTTACACAGAAAGACTTGAACTTGAGGCAGAGGAGGTGGATGGAGTTTATTGAGGATTACGACTTCGAGTTGCATTATCATCTGGGGAATGCCAATGTTGTGGCCGATGCCCTTAGCAGGAAATCCATTAGTGATGCAGCTTGTATATCCATCCGGGAGTGGGAGATGTTCGGTGCTCTTAGCGAGTTTGATTTGCTTCTGGGCGAATTCGTTGAGGCTGCGGCCTTGTTTTCTGTAGTTGCGCAGCCTACACTTGTGAATCGAGTGTTAGAGGCACAGAGAGGTGACCTTGAGGTAGAATCCCTCCGGGAGAAAATCTCCGGTGGGAAGGTTGAGAAGGGTTTGACGGTGTATCCCGACCTGAGTGTGAGATACCGAGACCGTTTGTTTGTGCCGGAGTCCTGTCGAGAGGAAGTACTCCGAGAGTTTCACCATTCACGCCTTGCGGTGCATCCAGGAGGTACTAAGGTGTATCGTGATTTGGGTCGTCAGTTTTGGTGGAGGGGTATGAAGAAAGATGTGACAGTTTTTGTGTCTATGTGCCTTACTTGTCAGCAAGTGAAGGCCGAACATCAGAGGCCAGCGAGTTTGTTACAACCCTTGCCTATTGCCGAGTGGAAGTGGGAACATGTCACTATGGACTTCGTTGTAGGTCTTCCGAGGACTCAGCGGGGTCATGTCACTATGGACTTCGTTGTAGGTCTTCCGAGGACTCAGTGGGGGTAGTGATGCTATTTGGGTGGTTGTAGACCGGTTGACTAAGTCAACGCACTTCATCCCTATGCGCGTGAGAGATTCGGTAGATCATCTTGCCGACTTGTATATTCGGGACATAGTGAGATTACACGGGGTCCCAGTGTCGATCGTCTCAGATAGAGATCCACGTTTTACTACTAGGTGGTGGCAGAGTTTGCAGAGTGCCTTGGGCACTAGGTTCACCTTTAGCACGGCTTATCATCCTCAGACTGACGGGCAGTCCGAGCGTACTATTCAGATCCTTGAGGATATGCTTCAAGGTTGTGTTCTTGACTTTAGTGGGTCATGGGAGAGGCACTTGCCCTTAGTGGAGTTTGCGTACAACAACAGTTTTCAGTTGAGTATCGGTATGGCACCGTTCGAGGCCTTGTATGGCCGACCGTGTAGGTCTCCAGTTTGTTGGGCCGAGGTGGGTGATGCACCTTTGTTGGGCCCGCAATTGGTTTGGGAAATGACGGAGAAGGTTGAGCTTTTCCGTAGGAGGCTTGTTACAGCCCAAAGTTGCCAAAAGAGTTATGCCGACCGTAGGAGGAGGCCTTTGATATTTGAGGTGGGTGATCATGTCTTCTTGAAAATATCACCTAGGCGGGGATTGATGAGGTTTGGTAAGAGTGGGAAGTTGTCCCCTCGGTTTATTGGTCCTTTTGAGATCCTTGAGAGGATTGGCGAGGTTGCCTACCGTTTAGCTTTGCCGCCGCAGTTGTCCGGAGTACATGACGTGTTTCATGTTAGTATGCTTCGGAAGTACGAGCCGGATCCGTCACATCTGTTGCATTGGACCGACTTAGAAGTTGACGAGGATATCTCGTACAAGGAGAGACCGGTACGGGTCTTGGATAGGCGGGATCAAGTCTTGCAAGGCAAGACCATCCCATTGGTAAAGGTTTTGTGGAAACATCACGGAGTGGAGGAAGCCACTTGGGAACGTGAGTTGGATGTCCGTGAGAAATATCCGGACTTGTTTGTTAATGTCTAAACCATGTATTGGGAATTTTGTTATATTGTTAAACTTTAAGAGCATTGAATGTGCCTTAAGTTGTAAAACATTGTATATGTTTCGGTTTATGGAGGTATTATTGTATATGCCTTGAAAATGGAAATTTATTTTAGCATTGTATATGTGAAATGTGTTGTAGAAATGCAAATGTATTATTGGCATTGAATATGTTATGGAATTGTGAACCATGTACATTGAAAATTGTTGGATCCGGAAAAGATGCATGTTTATAATGCATGTTGGATCATATATTGTAAATTGCCTCTTGAATAGAGATGGAATGACCGGTATTGGGTTGATTTGTGGAATGTTGGGTAGTAACATTATTGAAATTGAGAAATCTTATTTTTGAAAACTTGTACCTAATTTCGGGGACGAAATTCCTTACGAGGGGGAGGTTATAGCGGTCACGGTTCTTCCTCCTTTGGTTGTTGTATCCGGACTTGGTTCCGTGGATGTTAGTTGTGGTTTATATCTTGTTTCTGTCCTTCAATACTTTGTATTTGAGTTATAGGATGTTTTGGGCAGGATTGTTACAGGTTGGGTGTGATGGGGAGCAAATGGTTGCTCCCCAGAATTTTGGTCCTTCGCTCGAGCGAGACTTTTGTCGCTCAAGTGAGCTCTGTGTTTTAGATCCTTCGCACCAGCCAAGGTTCCTTCGCTCGAGCGAGAGTTGAGTTTTGTATCTGGTGGCTCAAGTGAGAGGTCCTTCGCTCGAGCTTGCGTCTGCGTCTAGTTCTGGACCTGAGAGTTGCAATTCTTGGCTCGAGCGAGCGGGGTCTATGTTTTGGGTTTCTTCGCTCGAGCGAGCATTCTGTCGCTCGAGCATGCTTCTGGGTTGCAGACCTGAAGCTTCGAATTGTCGGCTCGAGCGAGGCTTTCTACGCTCGAGCGAGTATTCTTTGTGTCTGGTCGCTCGAGCGACGAATCCTTCGCTCGAGCGAGCCTGTGTTATATCAGTAGGCAGCAGCGGGGAACACTTCACTTTTTCATCCTCTTTTGTTTTGCAAACCCTAGATCCGAGCTCTCTCTCTCTCTATACATCTTCTCTTTAGGGATTGATCTACTTCTAGTGAGTTTCTAACCTAGTCTCTTTGTAAGAAAGATAGAGGGTTATGTGGGCTACTTTTTAATCTGAAAAATCTCGGATTTGGAGCACTTTGGGTTTTGGTCATCTTCTTCATTTGAGCTTTCCGTTTCGAGGTAGGGATAACCTACTCCATCTTATGAGTTTTGACCTAAGTTTTATGCATTTTGAGTAGTTGGTGGTGTTGGTAGTTTTGGGAAAAGTTAGGGTTTGATTTGTAATTTGATAAAAAAAAGGGGGTTTTTCATATATTAAAGTCCATGTGTATGTAAGACTTGAAAAATGGCATTATTAGTGTCAAATTGAGGAAATTGAACCTTAGGGTTGATTTTTGATCAAATGGGGAAATGCCCTAATTGTTGTGATAAATTAATTGGTATAATTAATTCGGGAAAATATGGAATTGAGTTGAAATCCATGAAATTGGCAAATTATGGGATTGAATGGTGTAGTAGGATTTATTTATCACTCACCGATGTAATTATTGATATTATATTTGTTTAATGCATTTATTTTCTGTTTAGAAATAACTGCTTTGGGCTATCGGTGGAGGATAGTCTTGATTGTTGTAGACACTGTATGTTGATTAGGGAAAACTGAAACTAATCACATTGAATATGTCATTGAATATGACGGTTGAATTAATACAACAAATATGTGTATTGATTGATTATTGTGTATGACAAGTGTTAAATACATTGTATATACATATGGTTTGGGAAGAGATAGGGGATGTACTCCATGGTTTGAGGGGAGATAGGGGATGGACTCCATAGATACAGCAAATATGTGTATCGCTTGAAGTGTTAATACAGCAAATGTGTGTATTAAATTGCACTATTGGAAGTGGTTTTAATGTGAGTTGTAGACTCATTTGAATTGTGAATAAAGGAAATGTTTAATAAGGAATGTATTCCTATTAATTGTTTGGCCAGGCTCTGAGCCATGTTTATGAAATGATTTGGATAAGTAAAGGAAAGTGGAACGTAACATGGACATAACTGTCATGTAACTGTATTGTGATATAACTGGTTTATAAGTATTAACCATCTATCAAATGCTATTGTTTTAGTCATTGCTTATATTTGGTTTAGTATATCTCTACTGGGCTTTGGCTCACCCTATATGGGACATCATTTTCAGATTCAGGGGATATGCTACCTCCAAGGACATAGCTTGGAAGGTTTTGGAGTTGAAGACTCTTTTTGGTTGTTTTGTTATTTTGATATTACATGTAAATTCAAGCCAACGGCTTAATATGTGTTTGAGGTAGCACTCACTTTTTGTATCCAAGTGTTGACTTGGAAAATTGTAAGCCCGTAGGGCATTTACCTTTGTTGTCAACATGTAATATCTTTTGTAAGAATACTCTGATGAATGGAAGAATGTTTTATTCTCTTATATCAATGCATGTCGAAATTGTTAGGTTTTATGTATTATTTTGAGGGCATTACAATAGATTCTTCCAAACTAGAAACAATCCAAGATTGGGAACAACCTAAGAACGCCTTTAAGATTCGTAGTTTCTTGAGGTTAACCTGGTATTACCATCGATTTGTGCATGATTTCTCCAGGTTGGCCTCACCTTTGATCAAACTAACGAGGAAGGGAATCAAATTTGTGTGGAGTGAGACTTGTGAGAAGTTGTTCCAAGAGCTTAAGGTTAAACTTACCACTGCTCCAGTTGTTGATTATTCCGGAGTGGGATTTGGGAAATTCTACATATTGTGATGCATCTCGGGAAGGTTTGGGTTGTGTCTTGATACATCTCGGGAAGGTAGTATGGTTCGCGGCAGTTGAAAACACATGAGAGAAACCATCCTACGCATAACCTAGAGCTAGCAATTGTAATCTTTGCCTTGAAAATTTGCAGACATTACTTGTATGGTGAGAGATTTTAGGTTCTTTTTCGATCATAAGAGTTTGAAGTATCTGTTTCACAGAAAGATTTGAATCTGAGGTAGATGAGGTGGATGAAATTTATGGAAGATTATGATTTTGAGTTGAACTATCATCCGAGAAAAAACAATATAGTGGTCAATGCCTTGAGTAGAAAGACCATTAACAGTGTAGCGAGTATTGCCATCCGAGAATGGGAGATGTTGGGTGCCATTGGTGAGTTTGACTTGTATCTTGGCGAGTCCGTTGAGTTGACTGCTTTGTTTATGGTGGTTGCACAACCTACACTTATGAGTTGAATTATAGAAGCACAGTAGGGTGATCTTGAGGTAGAACCTTTGAGGAGAAGATATATTGGGAAGGTAAAGAAGGGCTTGAACGTGTATTTTGACTCGAGTGTTAGATACCTTGATTGTTTCTTTATGCTGGAGTCTTGTAGAGAGGAGGTACTCTGAGAGTGTCACCATTCGTGCCATGAGGTGCACCCAAGAGGTATGAAAATGTACCGCGACCTTAGTTGCCAGTTTTGGTGGAAGGGGATAAAGAAGAATGTAGCCGTGTTTGTATCGAGGTGCTTCATTTGTCAACAAGTGAAAGCCGAACATCAGAGATTAGCGGGTTTGTTACAACCTTTGCCTATAGCCGAGTGGAAGTGGGAGCATATTACGATGGATTTTGTTGTGGATCTTCCGAGGACTCAACAAGGTAATGATGCCATTTGGGTGATAGTTGATAGGATGACTAAATCAGCGCACTTTATGCCTATGCACACGAGTGACTCAGTAGATTATCTTCCTGACCTTTATATTAGGGACATTGTTCAGCTTCATGGGGTCCCTGTGTCTATTGTTTCGTATAAAGTTCCGCGTTTTACAGCCCGGTTGTAGCAGAGCCTACAGAACACCTTGGGCACTAATAGGTTGACTTTTAGCACTGCTTATCATCCTCAAACTGATGGGCAGTTAGAGCGCATCATCTAGATCTTAAAAGATATGTTTTGGGGTTGTGTTCTTGACTTTAAGGGGTTGTGGGAGAGACACTTGCCTTTAGTGGAATTTGCCTAAAACAATAGCTTCCAATCAAGTATTGGTACGACACCGTTTGAAGCCTTGTATGGTCGACTGTGTAGATCTCCTGTGTATTGGGCCGAGATGGATGATGCACATATGATAGGTCTAGAGTTAGACTGGGAAACGATGTAGAAGGTTGCTCTTATTTGTAAGAGGTTGGCCACGGCTCAGAGTCATCAAAAGAGCTACGCCGACCGAATGAGAAGACCGTTATCCTTTGACATAAGAGATCACGTCTTCTTGAAGATATCACATAGACGAGGTTTGAAGAGGTTTGGGAAGACTGGGAAGTTGTTCCCTAGGTTTATTGGGCATTTTGAGATCTTAGAGTGGATTAGGGAGGTAGCTTACCGTTTAGCCTTGCCTTCACAACTTTCTGGGCTCATGATGTGTTTCACATTTGTATGTTCCGGAAGTATAAGCCGAATCCATCACACGTGTTGGACTAGACCGAGCTAGAGGTAGATGAGGATGCCTCGTATGAGGAGAGACCAGTTAGAGTTTTAGACACTTGAGATCAAGTCTTGTGCTTTGAACAGGTCTAGAAGACGCGCAATACGCAAGGTGTAGCTTAGGCGCTGAGGTGAGGGATTTTTTTCGAGACACGAGGCGTGGGTTTCATGGGTTTTACTTATTTTTCTACTTTAACGGTTGATTAAGTGTTTTTTTTTTGGGGGGTTTTTGAGGGGCATATCCATAGGGATTCAAAACTCTTCAATATAAAATGACCACATGTGGTCAAAAGAGAGCTAAAAGTGATAAAAGATTGAATGTTGTGCTTTATATCTTTCGTTGGATATTATATTTCTAGTTTTTAGAAGATTGAATGTTATGATTAAAGATTATCGGAAATGGTTTTGATTTTTGAAATTCTATATATATTTGTAATGCTGAAAAGTTTACCTATTTTATAATTTTGCTTTTCTTCTACTACTTGTGCTTCGCTTTGGTAAGGCACACGCCTCGCCTTATGTCTCGTGCTTAGGCTATAGGAGACCTTATCGGCTCGGTGTGCTTAGAGCTTTTAAAACACTGACTCATATATTTTTTGGTTGATTAGTATAATTTCATTAAAGATGAGGCACCAAGGAGCTATACTAAGGGAGTGTTTGATAACCTAATTCATCACTTAAAACTGAATGTATTAAGTGATAATCAATTAAGCTTGTTTGATAACCACAATTGATATTATTTAAAAATTTAAGTGTTTCTTAAAATGTAAGCTAAAATTTAAGAAAATTTTAAGTCATATGATACTTAATTTTAATTAAACTTATAAATACTGAACATAAGCATCAATGTGTATTATTATAAACTCACTACCACCACCATCGTTACCATTACCACCACCATCATGCCACCAACACCACAACCACTACAACCATCATGCCATCGCCATAATTACTATGCCACTTCCACTACCATCACCGTCATGCTACCACCACTACAACTACCACCACATTCATCACCGTTGTCATTGTTGCCATAAGTACCACCATCATTTTACTACCATTACCATCGTTATCGTCGCCGCAACCAACACCATCAATGCGACCACCAACACTACCACCACCACCATACCATCACCACCACCATTATCACCACCATCACAATATAAAAATTGAAAAAATTAAATTTTAAATTTGATCTTATAAATATTAAATAATTTGTTTTTAATTCAACAATTGAAATTTTATCGAACAAATTTTCATCTTAAAAAATTTAGCATGCAGTTTTCAATACTTAATTTTTAATTTTTAGCTTTATCAAACACCACCTAACTATACATCAAATTTACTCAAAGTCTCTATAAAATCCAAAAATTTACCTATGTATTTTCATGTGTATGATGGCATGTATTTTGACTTGTTTTGACAATCAGAACCTAAAGTTGATGAAGTCTTGTAATGGGTATGATTCTTAAAATGGTATAACTTTAGTAATCTTGAAGCTGAATATGTAAACTCTGTACTAGAATTATATTAAAATCATCAATCATGAGCTGTGTGTTACATCCCTACAAAATTCTCCAATATATCTAGCCAATATATCCAGATGGAAGCTTGCAAGAATGAGGAGCCAAAGGAAGAATCTAGAACTCCATAGCAAACTCTAGCACATATGAGACCATGGAGAATTCTAGAAGGCCCTAAGGAATTCAAGTACATACACATTTGAACATATAAACTAGACTTGTAGATATTTATATAGATATTTCTAGAAGGCATTCTAGAATGATCTTGTAGCATGTATGAAGGCTTCCATGGGAAGCTTTTACATACTACTTTCTTGTGTTCTAGAGTGCTCCAAAGGAGCCTATAAATAGGAGAGGAGCTCATTTGCTCTAATCCATCCAAGAGTTGTACAAATTCTCTCAAAGTGAATACAAATGCATTATCTCAAACTCTTTGTCTTCTTACTTTTCTTTCTTATAAACTTGTAAGTTAGGTTGACTTAGCATCACCAAGTAAGGTTTGTGATTGTTTAAGTGCTGCATGGATAGTTTGGAAATAACCAAGGCAATGACTTGTGGCTGTCATAATCCTCCTCTTTATAATGAAGCTTGTTACATTATTAAATGAAATACATGTTGCATGCTCTTTTTAGAGATAAATGTTTTCAGATTTAGGTCATTTGCTGCTATCTACAACAAAATGGCTGGAGATTCAGAGCATCTCAGGAGTTGGAGAGAAAAGATAATGGTATGTATTTTTGTACTTATCTATCTCTGCTAAATCATATTCATATTTTTAAAGCTAATATATGCACTAGACATGTTTTCATGATCTTGTCTTCCAAGGGAAAAAATAGAAAACTGTTTTCATTTTGTATTTTTTTTCACTATATATATTTATATGTTTTTTGGTTTTTTGGAAAATAAGAAATGGTAACTCAACCAAGCACCCCATAAGAAAATTGCTTTTGCCCTCAAGTTTCCTTAAGTGTTTTGTTGTCCTAGTGTCAAGATGTTCACTTGAATGAGTTTTGCTTGAGAATGTTTTGTTCATCACTTGTTGTAGGTTAGGATGGAACTTTGCTAACTTTCACAAACTGCTTTGAAGAGTTTTTGTCAAGTCAAATAAGGAATAGAGATCCTCTAAAACTTGGGTTAGTTTTCTATTATATTACATTTGTCGGCCAATTCAGATAATGTCCCGTGCTATCCTTTAGTGCTTTGGTTAACTCAATGTATTTTTCCCAATATTTGCAACTTTCCAAATGATTTGGCTTTGTAGTTGGTGCACAGACTTTTAACATGGGCTCCGGTAAATTATGAAACTGTTTAACTTCCATTTCTCTTTTAGTGTAAATTGTGAATGTTTTCATTTATATAATATATGTACCACGATCAAATATATATATATATATATATATATTTGTTATAAGAATGTGCACGTGTGTTTTCATGGAAAGCAAAAGATAAACATAGAAGCTATCATAATTAGTTATAATTTCTCATACAATTTTACTTGCACGCAGAAACTCCCCTTCTCTTAAATGATTTAAATCATTATATTATAAGTATGTGCATGTGTGTTTGCATGGAAAGCAAAAGACGAATGATTTGGTTCATTTTCTTAACTTCCAATATTGTAATGGGCTCAAAAATTGGAGGTACCTTTTTGGTGCCCATAGAAACTCCCCTTCTCGTAATCTGGGTAAGCTCGGGATTTGGCCATATGTGTTTTGGTGTACTGACCAAGTAACTGAATGGGCAAAACATTAGATGGCACTTTCTTCCTGCTATTTTAGTTGATGGGGGGATATAAAATTAAATAACCAATACGGATGATCTAGTTTTGCCATAGTAGATGGTCTGAGCTCAAACAACTACCAAAATTTGGTTTGGCCTATGGAAAATCTAGCACATGAGAAAATTAGACATCATATTTGCGAAATTATGTTTGAACATGAAGGTAGTGTGTTGCTTTTTTTTGAGCAGCGAGAAAGAAATAATATATTAGAGAAAAGAGAGAAAATGACACAAAAGCTTGGGAAGAAGGTGCATCATTATCTTAGCTAAGCATCCCAATTAGATTGGCATCCAAAGCAAGACTAATCATGTGCATCCCCAAGCCCCCAATAGGAGTTAGAGAGATTCCAACTACAAACACTCCACAAACCTCCTCCAAAACAAAAACAAACTTCAAAACACCACAGTAATAGACCCCCTAGTTCTTTACACCTAAACAATATCTAATTTGTGAAATGTTGTAAAGGAAATCATTAATGGAGAATGGAGTCCCCTTGGATGCAACTTTATACCAGATAGCAAGGCTTGTGATAATGAGCTTCTGCAGCTTTTGCATCTTTGGTTGAAAGCCTTCGAAGAGACACTCATGTCTATGCTTCCATATTGACCAAAGAGCCACCAGTGGAATTGCACACCAAATTCTTCTTTCATTTGTCTTGCAGTAGTGCCTTACCCACCATTGTGATAGACCTTGTACCGATCCAGGTACCATCCAAATATTCCCCCCCTGCAACAGCCCAGTCCAAACCCTCCACACCATGGGACAAAGGATTAGTATATGTTTAGATGTGTCCTGATAAGCTTTACAGAAAATACACAAGGTAGATGCATTCCTATCCAGAATTCCCAGCCTATGCAAGAACACTAAAGTTTTCACCTTATTTTTCCATGCTAGCCATCCAAAGAATTGCACTTTGGGGGAAGATATTTGAACCACACCATTCTACTGAAGCTGACATTGCCTCCAAAATCGAGATTGGTATGATTGTGTGCTGCTGACATAAGCAAATACTTGTAGACTGGGTTATAACCATTTTTAATGCTGGGTGAAATCATTAGGTGCCATTGATGAATTCATTGATTGAGTAAAGGTCATCTAATTTGCTATACATATGGGATATAGCCTTTTATTCACATTTATATAGTATCAATTATGTAAATGCATGTTTGCACATAATTGACAGTTCTTAATTTATGAATGTTGCAGGAGGACCGGTTGAGTGTTTATGATGGTTTGCAGCATCTATATTTCCAATCTCTACCTAGAAGATGAGCACCCGAGAGTTATCAATACATAAAGGCCCCATTTGTTTTCAAATGTAGAATGGAGGGAATTCATAGTGAGGGGATTAATAGCGAGAGAATTGTTAGTGAGGGGATTGATAGTGAGGGGATTAAGTAAAATTGTATTTATTTTGATGATAGTTGTTAATATAGGAATTGTTAAATTATTTTTATATAAAATACTAAAACAAATAAAAAAAATACAAAAACATTAAACATTAATGTTCAAAAAAATAAAATAAAATGCCCAACATGTAAAAAATTTAAAAAATAAAAAAATATCAAAAAAATAAAACAATGATTTTTACTTAACCAAAAACACAAAAAAAAAAATTAAACATTAATGTAAAAAAAAAAAAAATGCCCAACATGTAAAAAAATTTAAAAAATAAAAAATTTCTAGTCCAATGGACTATTTTTCTAATACCACCTCCACCTCCACCTCCACCTCCTCCATCCCAATCCCCCTTCCAAGGCCCAACCTAATCCCTTCTTCCATCTCAATCCCTTTCCCAAATCTACAAACAAACCCAACATTAAATGGGTCCCACCTCTATCCTAATCTCATCCCTCCCTCTACACCCAAAACAAACGGGGCCAAAAATAAAAATAAAAAATAGTGAAATGTCTATGGTAGTGTATAGTTGGCTGGCTTCTTGCCAACATCATTGTAGTTAATTGTTTGTCACCGTAGTATTACTCAAAAACAAATGAATACAGAATTACATCAATAGACAGAAACAAAACTTACATATTTGAATCAAAAGCTCAACTACTATTATGAATTCTGTTGTGCTTTCTATTACTGTTATTGCTATGTTTTGGCCAAAGATATTTTTTAAAAACGTTTTTGTATGGTATTGTCTTTTTAAGTAAAAATATTTTTTATTTATTTTCATTCAACTAATTTTTGTTTTTATAAGAAAATTCAAAAATTGAACCAAACAAATTTATATTCTTTCCTTTCCTGTGAAATCATGACATTGGATTACAAGAAATTATTTATCCGTAGATTACTAGTCTTGAAATTACTAACGTCTTACAATTATGTAATGTATCCAACGTTTGCAATGTTCTTGGTATAATATAGGGGATTTGTGACGACCCTACCACGTATAGTAATTAGCACTTAATTAATCGAGGAGATTTGAATTTGAATTGTCAATTATTCCAATTTAATTCGAGATTTATGAAAACAATGGAGACTGGTTCGTATATAATTCTATTGAGGATTTATTTTGAAAATAAAAGTTGAAAGCCTACATGGCTCAAGAAAGTATAATTGGTGAATCGAATTTAATTTTGAGTATCGACTATATGGGAATTTAATTAAATATTTGATTCAGACTTATAAAATTGAGATTTGATTAATTGGGTCCGAATTGGAGTTAATTAAGTTATGAGGATTGAGAATTAAGATTATTATGAATTAAATTTATTTATGAGGTGCTCAATTTAATATGTAATATATCGAGCGAAGATTTTGAAGTTTAATCTGAAATTGAAGACCTTAATAATTTGAGGAACCAAAATTGAAGGTGTAAATAAATTTAATTTAATATTTGGAGCCTTTTGGGAGTTTGATTAAAACTTTGATTCAGAATGATAAATTTAAATATAATTAATTGGGTTCTAATGGAAGTCAAATTAGATTAATTAATTATGTGAGGTTGTGATTAGTCATGATTAATTTAATTATGTGTTAATCAAGATTTATTAAGAATATGTGTTATCTAATTAAATTAATTTTAACCATAAATTAAATTTTAGAATGATTTAAAGTTTGAGGATATATGTGGCTGTGTACTGAGATATATGTGTGTATGCAGAGAAATTATGTGTGTGGGTGTGCATGTAAGTGTTAAGGTGGAGCTCAAAGAAAAGGTGGAGCTCAAAGAAATGTGCAAGTGTGCACACGTGGTATATGATGAAGAAGTGAAGTGTGTGTGAGTGTGTTTATTCTGATGGGTTCAAGACCGTTGTCATTCATTTGTTGTGCTGGAAGACTTTGAGAGTCTAGAGAGAGAGAATGAGAGACCCAAAGGATTGAAGAAGTAGAGAAATCAAGGAAAACTCAAGAAATTGGAAGAGAAAGAGAAGACCCAAGGCAAATCAACTATAACTTTTGAAATTAAAACCTAAGGTAAGAAAATTAATACTCAATTTATATAGAATCTTTATTTTATATTTGAAATTAAGAAGAGTTTAAGATCAATTCTATGGAATTTGTAAGGAAATGGGTTTGAATAAGAAAATAAAGCTAGGTTCATGGTTATGGAAATAAACATGAAAATTGATTATTTTTGGTTTGATATTGAATATCTTGCATGAATTTGGGTCTCATTTCTACATGCATGTAATTTGGAAGAATTAAAAGAATAAATAAATATGGGTTTTGATCTTGATTATTAATCCATGCATGTAATGTAATTTAAGAGTTTGACTCAAATTAAACATATTTTGGAACATTTATGATTTAAGGAAATAAGTTTGTAAAGTAGTTAGTTTGAATTTGAATTTGGATTTGATATGAGAAAAATTAATAAAAATCTAAATTAGAGCAATTTAAGATTTTAAATATGGATTGAGCTTGACTATGTAGAATTGGTTGGATTTTGATAAATGTTTCATGCATGCAAATGATTTTCTAAGGAATTTATGACTTTAATTTCATGTTTTGAAGAAAATAGAAAGTGCTTGAAGTCAATTTTATATAATTAAAAAGAAAATGAGAAGTTGGAGTTATGTTCATGATAATGAAAATTAACTTAGAAATTAATTATTTTGGGTTTGATTTTGAATATCTTATAGGAATTTGAGCCTTATTTTTATATGCATATAATTTGGAGAAATTAAGGAATTAATTCATGAACATGGTTAATGTTAATCAATATAGAAATAATTATAATTATTCAATTGAGCTTGGGTTTGGAAACCTTGATATTTATGAGATGTAAATTTACATGCATCATAGATTTCTTGGAATTGATTTCAGGTTTTGATGAAATAAGAACTAAGCTTTGGAAAATTATTAATTTATGAACAAATGAGTTCAATTTTTAAATTAAAGGAGTGTTGATGTAAATGATTTCAAGTTGATCATATTTTCTTGATTATTTAAGAATTGTATGTTTTTAGATAGGCCATGTATGAACCCAAGCTTGAAATTATTTTGAGAGCTCAATTCAAGTTTTAGAATATGTGAGCTTGGAGTTGGGCTTGATACGAAGAACATGAATTGAATTGAATTGGATAAATTTGAAGTTTGTATGTACAAGCATGTAAGGGATTGTCATAAGTTTGCATATTTGATTACAAACATGCATTTTATAATGAATTGAACATTATTTGGCACACGCAAGCATGATAATGTTGAATTTCATGATGTTGATCATCAGTTGTACTATTTAAGTTGAAAATGAAGCCTATATTTCACATGCATATATATTTCAAAATGATGTGGAAATTAATTTGCATGAACTTTGAAGTTATGAAGTGAGTTTGATATGATTCGAGTTTATGAGATGGATTTATGCAAATTTGAGATTCAAATCTTGTAAAATTGGCCCTTATATTCATGTTAAAATTTATAGGGTGGAAATATGAGTCTTATGATATTAATTACATGGATTGGAACCAAGTTTTGAAGCTCAAACATAATCTAGAAAAACCCAGAATTCGACTTGTCCGTTAGAGCGTGGAGAGTCTCGCTCGAGCATACCCTGCTTTACTAGACTTCTCGCTCGAGCGTCAGAAATCTCGCTCGAGCATAATTTGCAAGCAACCAGTACTTTTGCAGACCAAAGGGGTTCACTCGAGCGGCCGAAGCTACGCTCGAGCGGATGACCCTGTTTCAGAAATTTTGAAAAAATGTTTTATACTTCGTTTTCCGTTCTCTTTCATTTCAAAGCACTCTTAGGAATGCATTAAACATTGCAAATGAATTAAAGGACATGAAAGGAGCCTAAGAATGTTAAACAAGTTAACGAATGTAATGAATTGTAATAGGACCCAATGTGTTATGAATTATGTAGGGTCAAACGCAGAGACGAATCAAGCACTAGAATACTGTGAGTAATAACTTAGTAAAGCTATGTTCCACTTTATTTATTTTCTGAATGATGAAATAAGATCTATTTTCTAAAATGTTATGTTCTGTACAATGAATGATTGTCCAATTTATAGCGATCCCGGGTTTACCCTTGTTGTACAGTGATCCGGACATGTGTCCGTGGATGTTGGTAGTTGATTATTATCTTATTTACATCCCTTTTTACTTCGCAATTGAGTGATAGGATGTGTTGGGTGGGTTTGTTACAGGTTTGTTGAGTTTAGAAACCAAAACTAGTTGCCCAGATTTTGGCCTGTACGCAATTTCTGATAATGTATTTGTGGCATCCTTAGCATCATGTAATATCTGTTAGTTGTTACCTAGTATCGGAGGTTCCATTATGGAATTTATTATGTCTGTCTTCTGTTACTCATACCGGAGGCTCCATTATGGAGCTCAGCATGTATATTCTCTGTTACCCGGTATTGGAGGTTCCATTATGGAACTTATTATGTCTGTCATCTGTTACCCGTACTGGAGGCTCCATCATGGAGCTCAGCATGTATATTCTCTGTTACCTGGTATCGGAGGTTCCATTATTGAACTTATTATGTCTATCATCTGTTACCCGTATCGGAGGCTCCATCATGGAGCTCAGCATGTATGTTCTCTGTTACCTGGATCCGGAGGTTCCTTTATGGAATTGGTTATTCATAACCACCATATGTTCTACATCTATTCTGTATCTGTTCTGTTAGCACTAATGGATATACCATGTATGATTAAGCATGAATTCTGATTTTTGTATTTGATTTGAACAAGAATATGAATATGAATCTATTTATGAATCTGAATTATGATTTCTGAATCTGGTATGGACATCATTCATTAAAACTCTTTACTCTGTTATTATTCACTGGGCTCTAGCTCACTGTATTATTTATGTATGTAGGTGATCAGGCGCGTGACCAGGCTTTGAGGCATTTGCCTAGGATCTGTTTTTGTCAGCTAACCTATGTGCCTCCCATGGAGGTTCCGGATATGTCAAGTGACTATGGGTATGTGATTTAAAGTTTAAGTTTTGTTTTCTTGTTTGGTTAAACAAGTCTTGTGTATTTTGTAAATGGGGCTAAGTCCCGTTTTGTCTAATCTGTACATATATAATGACGTAAGGATGATGTGTATATATGTACATAAAAAGTTTATAATTTTTCTGTCTCATATAAGTCTGCACAGCTCAATGGACGTTGTATATTTGTTATTTGTTTCCGTTAGCCCCTAATATTATGTTAATTTGTCTCAGAGGCCTTCGGTAATCCCAGGATTATTAGCCGGTTACGATGCTAAACATATAGGAGCGGGTTTGGGTCGTGACAGGATTAATAAAAGAGTCTTGCTATCTATTTCTACCTTCTTCTTTTTCGAACCCCTATCTTCTCCAATAATTTTTTTTTTAAAGTGCTCCATTAGCATCCCATTTATTATTTTGGACTCCCATTTGTTTGGACTTTCACTTATAAATTTAAAACCCTTAAAATTTCTTCTCTCCCTAAATAATATCAAAATTACCCATATAAAATTTTCACCCCCACTAAAATGCACACCACCACATCCTTAAAAACCATTCAACTAGTTTGGTTTTAGTTATTTGAAAACACTTTTCAAAAAATTCTACAGTATCTTTTTTTTGTATTTACGAAATTTTACAAATATTTTAAGCATTTTTTTTTTAAATTTTTAGACACACCTAATATAAATAGACTTAAAAAGCATACTTTTTGTGAAAAATCTTTAAGAAATTCACTAAATGCCAAAAATACAAAAATAAATAAATAAATGAAAATTCAGTGTATTTTTCATATTTTTGTGTATTTATTAATTTTTTAAAATATTTTTACTTTTTAGATGCATCTAAGTAAGGTGCATCTAAAAAAATATAAAAAAATGAAGAAATATTCACTAAAAATTAAAAAAAATGCAAAAACAAAAAACTCAATTTTCAAAAAACTTAATTCAGAAAACTAAAACCAAACACACTGATTATCTCTCAAAACCTAAAAAGAAATAATAATAATAAAAACAAAGCTCTCCAAAACCCATTTTTTTCTCACGATGGTGGAAAAAAAAATTTCTGAAGTGAATCAATCGATGTAAGGAACATATTATCTGCAGTTCTTCCTTTTTTTCTTCGTATTAGGTGCATATGTCTTTCTTCAATTCCATCCATTTCTTTGATCAATCCTAAACTCCAAGATAACGGATATAAATATATATGTGTGTGTGTATCTATAGTTTGAAGGAAGCAAATTCACATTTTACTTGGTCTCAATCTCGCTCATCTTTCATAGTCTCTCTTCTCCCTTTCACTAAGAATGTTTGGACTCGTGTTCTTGAACAAATAAGGTATGTTCAAGTCTATGTTCCCGAAGAAATAACCAATGTTTGGGTCTGTATTCCCGAATTTCATAAAACAGAAACTCATGCAAATGTGATCAATTTTAACCTTTCAAAGTATATCAAATTTTCATGTTTGGACCTGTGTTCCCAAACAAATAACCAATGTTCGGGTTTGTATTCCCAAACAAATAAACAATGTTTGGGGTTGTGTTTCCGAATTTTGGTCATATGTTTTGGAGTTTAGTACCGAAAAAATACAAACAATTTTCACTATTTTTGACGTGTTTTTTAGGAAACTTACTCTTACAAGGCCAATCTCCTCTAAGTTGAGAATGCCATGAAAACTATGAATCTCCTCTAAAGTTATATTATTGTACTCCTCTTGTCTTATGAAGTTGTGGTTGCCGGAAAAATTTCTATTCATTACCATTGCCATTGCCATTGCTGGAGAAGTATGTAATCGAATGGTTGCTATCGTTGCCATCAGAATATCATTGTCGGAGGGTTTTCAAGATTTTGATGGTGGGATTTGGGGAAGATGAATGAGTGGTGATGGATGTAGGTGCTCTCACAAACCCTATCTTATGATTTAGTGGGTGTGTGGGCTCAATTGTGAGATGGGGTGTCCCAAAATGATTGATGCCCTCTAAAGTAATTTCATTTAAAGTTGTTATTGTAATAAAAAAAAGTCAAAAATGAGAAGTCCAAAATAATAAATGGGGTGCTAATAGCAGCACTTTTTTATTTTTTTATTTTTTTAAATTCTAATTTTGTCCAAACATTAAATTTCACTTTTACCCTTATCCCTAATCTTTTAACCCTAATTTCCCAAACTCTAATCCTAATCCCTCTCAACTCTGGCTACCATATTCACCCACTGTCGGCCAACCCCTCATTGCCAGCCATAGCCAGCTAGCCCCTCATCGCCAACCGTAGCCACCCAGACCCTCACAGTAAGTCGCCAGCACCCAGTCCATCTCTATCTCACCTCGCCACGCCCAACCCTTCCACCTCAATCGCCGTTGCTTTCCCAACCCTGTCGTTCATCTACTATCGTCCTCGTCTTTTTAGAAGCACAAAAGCATAGGCAGAAAGAGAGAAGATCTCCTTCCAAACCCATCCATTTCTTTCCCATCTCTCTCTCGCCTTGTACGGTACCGCGGGCCCCCTTTTCTATCTTTCTCGATCTTAATAGATCTAAGGCTTCCATCACCGATCCTCGCTAGCCACCTGTCGCCGTAGCCCTTGCTAAATCAAGAAGATCATATGAAAAATAAAGGGCTTTGAAAAGAGTGATGGAGGGATTGAGAAGTAGGTCGCGGTGGTGGGGTTGCCAAAGAAGGATGCTGATGGTCGTGGTAGTAAGTGGCATTAGAGAGAGGCACCGTTGATCGAAGAAATGAACAGCCGACGATGGGTTAGAAGGGTTAGGGTTAGAGTTTGGGACATTAGGGTTAGGGTTCGTACGTAGGTGGCAGTTGTGAGGGAGATTTCTGGAGATAGGTCGCCAATGGGATGGCTTTGTATGTTGGAGTTGGAGATGGCAGTTGTAGCTGCTACAGGTGGTGGTTGGGGGATAGGATAGAGTTAAGGTTAGTTATGTTAAAAGTGTAAGGAAAAGGGTTATTTTTGGTATTGTGGTAGGAGTTTAAGGAGAAAATAAAGGGAGTTCATTTAATTGAGTGGCGTTTCAAAAAACTAGAAGACCAGAATAAAAAGATAAAAATAAATAACAATCCTATTAGTAAAATCCTATCCCATATTTGTTTAGAATTACTAGGCACAACCTACATAGTCCATAATTTGTTGATAGTTTGGTCTTTTGGAGCCTCTATAACGGGAGGTTTTAAATGCTCTTGCAAAACTTCTTGAAACACCTTATATATTAAAAACAATAATATAATATTGTTATACACTCTAATTAGTATAGCAATTAACACATTAATTAAATACAATATTAGATAGGAGCATGTTGAGTGGTGTAACTCATATGTATATCTTAGATGGGATAAGCTCCTCTCCATACTTAAATTTCTCTATACTCATCCATATTCTTCTGTGGGCCCAAATTTAGACTCACATCGATAATCCAAATTGTCTACCTTGTAGGTTCTGTAATAAAGGTTATCTATGCAAATAATTTCATCGGACATCTATAAACATAAAAACAAATCATATTTTGTTTTATAAAACAAATAGAAAACATAACATGTAAACGTAAATTATTCATTTTATAAAATAAAACATGATTTGTTTATGTGTTTATAGTTGTCTAATATGTCCAATTTTTTGTATGCATAACCTTTATTTTGAAGCCTATGAAGTAGATGGTTTGGACCATCAAAGTGAGTCCAAATTGAGGTCTACAAGAAGAGTATGAGTATGAATAGGTATAGAAAAATGAAGTATGTAAGGGAACTTATCCTGTCTTAATTAGTGTTAGTTGGTGTACACTAATTAGTATGTGGGCAAATTACAAATACACCCCTGAGGTTTGATTAAAATACGAATCACCCCCTGTGGTTCTGAAAATTACATTCCACCGTTGAGATTTCTAAATTCATAACAAATCGCCCCTTTTATTAATAAATCATGAAGTCAATTAATAATTTTTCATGATGTTAGAAATATGTTTTAATCAATAATTTAGGTAATTTTATTATTATATAGGAGAACAATAATGATTTTTTTTTATAGTTAATTCTGTTAAATAAATTTTTTTGACAAAGTGGTATTTGTAATTTTTCAAATCACAAGAAATAATTTGTATTTTAAGCAAATTTCAAAGGATGTATTTATAATTTACCCCCAGTATTTCTAATGTTACTAAAATAAAATCAAAAAAATACACTTTTGCCTTGCAACAAAATTCTTAATTTAACTTTATACTTTTCGCAAACCCTAATTCCTTCTCACAAACAACCATCAACTCTGATCACCTTCCTTTATCCAATCCTCCCCCCAGGTCCAACCACCATCAATCCCAGTTTTGGATCTAGTCCTCAATACCTCCTTGCGATTCCCGCCATCGTGGACACCCCAGCCTCATGACCCTTCATTTTTCTTCTCGTTCGGACAATTAGTGCCAAATGAATGACTTGACTTTGGAACCATCTCGCCAAACTAGTGGTTTGTAACGCCCCAAACTAACCCAACATGAATAATGCATCAACCACATACATTCATCAATTACAACCATTCTCCATTCTCTATATCAAAAATATCCAAGGTTTATACAAGGGTTCAACATGCAAATATACATTCAAAGATATGAATAACAACTGAATCTATAGCATGTGAAACACACAGTCTTCAACATGAAAGTAAAACAAAAGAAATGCCCTTACGGGCTTACATCTTCCAAGGCAATAGCCCGGCTACACAAAATGGTCTCTCGGACCCAAACACATTAGCCCTTGGCTTACAAAAGATCACAACAAAAATAAGAGTTATGTACTCTTCACAATTACCCGCGCCTTCAATTTGGCGGGATCACCACGCCTTTACCTGCACCAAAGTCCCATAAGGGTGAGCACAAAGCCTAGTAGAGAATCCTAACAAAGTATATACAGTTATGCAATTCTCAACAAAGATGCAAACATCAATGCCATGCCATGCTCTTTTAAAGAAATTTCATCTCATGCTTTTTTTTTTGAAGATTTCCATTTTTCAATTAAAACTTGCATTCTCAACACATTTCAAAACTTCCGATTTTAAACCAATAGGGGCGGTAAATACGACATTGGTAATCCCTATGCTGGTGTCTGCAAGTAGACTCTACGAGTACTACCAAACTGTCATTTTTACTGGTATTAACCGGATGGCTCGACACCTATCCGTGCGATTTTCTGGTCTTTCACCAAGGACACTCAGGCCAACTTATCAAGTACAACTACACCCCTTATCCGGACTTACCACGTATTTACCCCATATCACCTTTCGATAGTTCACATTACAATGTAATCTTTCTCAATGTAAACGTTTTACCAATTCATGTCAAGATGTACAAATAATGATAATATTCAAATGAGAAAATGATGCTATTACATAACATTTCATGATATTTCTCCATTTTAAACATCTCTTCAACAATATCAATTTACCATATTTATCATCTCTTCTCCTCAATATTATTTCACAACTACCCATGCCATCAATTTGAAACAACAACAATAATCTCTCATCATGTCCAAATCTCAATAAGCTAGCCTCTTCAAAGATACATGTAATGTTTTCAACATCAAACAATAAGATTTAACAATTTACACATCCCATAATGTACAACCATTTGTCTCCTCACAACAACACAAGTTCATATATTAAATAACAATTTTAAAATACCATCTCAATTCTCATATAACAAATAGATGGCCATTCTACTACATATAGGATGGAGTTACTTTCATTCATTCACTTGATACAAGAATAACAAGGAATTTTATAGACATTTTTCTTATTTTCCAAAACCCCCAAAATTTTGCCTAGGGTTTTCATCAAAACAAACATTTTTCATTCCCTTGAAGAAAACCTACCAATCATCTACCTAGAGTGTGATAAATAGGCAAACCCACAAGGATTTGCAAAAAGATTTGAGCTTTAAGCCCATTTTGAAAACCCTCTACATTTTAGATCTTAAAATCAAAATCAATACCAATGCTTCATAGAACTATTAAATCAACCACAAGAATGCAAAACATGTATATATAACTCAAGAATTCCCCTACCTCAAGCTTGATGAAGAAGATGATGAAACCCTAGCTTTTGATGGAAGATTTTTCAACCTCTACCACCCAAGTGAAACTCTAGCTTGATCTTAAAGATTGGAGGAGGAGGAGGATGATCCAAGCCCAAATGGATTGCAAGATTTAAGCGTTTTTAGTGCTTTGGTTAGGGTTTCTAGAGAGAAGGAGGTGGGAAAATGACCTATAGAGTGAGAGAAGGAAGCCCCAAAGTGAGATACAACTCGGCTAAAAAGTTACAAAAATGCAGATTTTTGGGTCCAGACCGACCACATGTGCGGCGCCCATCCCTGCATGTACGAAGCGCCTCTCCCACACGTGCGGCCCTCACCCCCGTACGTACGGGGCTCCCCTCCCGCACCACCTTCCGCATATGCCTTTTAGGCAGTGCGCAGCCCCAGCTTCCCCTGAAATCCGCATGTGCGGCCTTATCTTCCGGCACGTGCGGCCCCTCTCCCGCACGTGTGGGCCTAGGCCCCCGCATGTGCGGCAAGCCAGCGAGTCTAGAAAAGTTGTTGGTTCGACCCCCGGGCACTCCAGACCCGACTTCACACTCTCCGAAACGTGTGGAATTCAATACCGAGCAAAACAATAGTAAGAATTTTTTTTATTTAGAGGATTATATTCAGATATTTCAACCCTAACAAAGGTAAAAGAAGAACTGAGTCACGAGAGAAAGAAATGAGAAGAAAAGAGGAGAAGAGAGGAGAAATGACCCGGTCGCTATAACCTCCCCACCATAGGAAATTTTTCCCCCGAAATTTGAATATATTCATCAAACAATAGTGCTCTAACGACTATAAATATTTTACTAACATCAACAACTTGCAACATCTATGCTTCAACCAATGTTTACCCTCCTTCTCATCATCACTTTATCAAGGCTACAATTTCTTACATTAGATATACAAAACAAAACGTTTGCAATTAAATTTCTTTCTTTCACAATCTTAAAGTTTAGTTTAATAATACATATAACAACATGTGATCAACAATTCAACTCATTTTCCATTCAACACTAGGGAACGTTACAAATTTAGAACGAAACAACTAAACCTACCCAAATAAATCCGGATACTTGGAGCGGACTTTCGCTTCTTGTTCCCAAGTTGCTTCCTCAATCCCATGGTGTCTCCACAACACCTTCACTAACGGTATGGTCTTACCCCGTAACGCTTGCTCCCGAGTATCTAGGATTTGAACCGGTCGCTCCTCGTAAGAGGCGTCTTCATCTACCTCCAAATCAACCCAATCTATCACATGAGAAGGGTCGGGTTCATACTTCCTAAGCATTGACATATGAAACACATTGTGGACCTCCGAAAGTTGTGGCGGTAAAGCTAACCGGTATGCCACTTCCCCGATTCTCTCCAATATCTGAAAAGGCCCAATAAACCTCGGAGACAGCTTCCCACTCTTGCCAAACCTCATCAAACCTCGCCTAGGTGAGATCTTAAGAAATACATGGTCACTTATGTCGAAAGATAAAGGTCGTCTTCTCTTATCGGTATAACTTTTCTGTTGGCTTTGGGCCGTAGCTAACCTCTTCCGAATAAAAGCAACTTTCTCGGTTGTCTCCCTAACAATATTCGGGCCTAACAACGGTGCATCCCCCACCTCGGCCTAACAGACCGGTGATTTACAAGGTCGGCCATACAAGGCCTCAAACGGTGCCATCTTGATACTAGCTTGGTAACTATTGTTGTAGGCGAACTCAATTAACGGTAAGTGTCTCTCCCAAGACCCCTTGAAATCTAGAACACAAGCCCTAAGCATATCCTCCAAAATTTGAATGGTACGCTCCGACTGTCCATGAGTTTGAGAGTGATAAACGGTGCTAAAAGTCAACTTAGTTCCGAATGCCTCTTGAAGGCTTTGCCACAACCGGGCGGTAAAGCGAGGATCCCTATCCGACACAATGGTTACTGGAACCCCATGAAGCCGAACTATTTCCCTCACATACAACTTTGCCAAGTGTTCAACTGAATCGCTAGTACGCATTGGAATGAAGTGTGTGGACTTAGTCAATCTATCAACAATTACCCAAATGACATCATTGAACCGCTGCATTCTAGGAAGCCCAACCACGAAGTCCATGGTCACATGCTCCCACTTCCACTCGGCTATAGGTAAGGGTTGTAACAAACCCGCTGGTCTCTGGTGCTCAACCTTCACTTGTTGACAAGTAAGGCACTTAGACACAAAGGATGCGACATCCTGCTTCATACCCCTCCACCAAAACTGACGGCTAAGGTCTCGATACATTTTGGGGCCTCCCAGATGTACCGCAAGGCATGAGTGATGGAACTCCCGAAGCACTTCCTCTCTACATGATTTAGGCTCAAACAGACGATCTAGGTAACGTACACTCTGATCCGAGTGAATGTTCAAACCCTTCTCTTCCTTCTCATTGGAGATTCTATCATGAATTAACTCTACTTCGTAGTCCCCTCGTTGTACCTCTACAGTTCTACTAATCAATGTGGGTTGAGCACTCAAAGTAAACAATGTTGCACCCTCTTCGGACCCACCCAATTGCAATTCAAACCTGCTGACTTCACCCAACATAACCCACTCCCGAATGACTACACTTGCCAAACTACCCACGGTTTTTCGACTTAAGGCGTCAGCCACTACATTGGCCTTCCCCGGGTGATAGTGCAACTCGAAGTCATAGTCTTCTAAAAATTCCATCCACCTCCGTTGATGTAAGTTCAAGTCTTTCTGGGAAAACAAATACTTCAAGCTCTTATGGTCGGAGAAAACCTCAAACCTCTCACCATATAGGTAATGCCTCCAAATCTTCAAGGCGAACACTACTACGGCTAACTCTAAGTCGTGGGTAGGGTAATTCTTCTCATGGGTTTTCAATTGCCGTGAACCATAGGCTACTACATTTCCTCCTTGCATCAAAACACAACCAAGCCCATCCCGAGATGTATCACAATAGACGGTATACCCCTAACCTCTCTCCGAAATTATCAACACCGGTGCCGTAGTCAATCTAGTTTTGAGCCCCTGGAAGGAGTTTTCACAAGCTTCACTCCACACGAACTTAACCCCCTTTCTAGTCAGCCTAGTCAAAGGCGCGGCTAGTCTAGAGAAATCTCTTATAAATCGACAATAATACCCCGCCAATCCCAAGAAACTCCGAATGTCAAAGACATTCTTTGGTTGTTCCCAATCTTGTACCGAATCTATCTTCGAAGAATCTACAGTTACTCCCTCTCTTGACACAACATGGCCCAAAAACTTCAGCTCGGTGAGCCAAAATTCACACTTCTCAAATTTGGCATATAACTGATGCTCCCTAAGTAAGTCTAGCACTATCCTCAAGTGAGTCTCATGTTCCTCCTCGGAAGTTGAATAGATAAGGATGTCGTTTACGAAGACGATTACAAAATGGTCCAAGTATTCTCTAAATATTTGGTTCATTAAATCCATGAAGGAAGTCGGTGCATTAGTCAACCCAAATGGCATAACAAGGAACTCATAGTGGCCATAACGCGCGCGAAAGGCCGTTTTCTGGATGTCCTCTTCCCAGACTCTCAATTGATGGTACCCCAACCTCAAATCGATCTTCGAAAAGCAACAAGACCCTCTAAGTTGATCAAATAAGTCATATATTCTGGGCAAGGGATATTTGTTCTTGACAGTGACGCGATTCAATTTACGGTAATCAATACACAACCGCAACGACCCATCCTTCTTCTTCGCAAAGAGAGCCGGCGCTCTCCAAGGCGACGTCCTAGGGCGAATGAAGCCCTTGTTTAAAAGCTCTTGGAGTTGAATCTTCAACTCATGCAACTCTGCGGATGCAAATCTATACAGCGCCATAGAAATTGGTGCCGCTCCAGGCACTAAGTCAATGGTGAACTCTATCTCCCGGTTGGGTGGCAAGCTAGTAAGGTCCTCGGGAAACACATCTGGGTATTCACACACTACCCTTGGCAACTCAATTCGAGTCCCACCACCCTCACTATCCAAGAGTGTAGCTAGAAGACCGCTAAGCTCATTCCTATTACGGGGATCAAATACCGGCGATAAGACTCGATCAACCCTGTCCCCCAGAAAGTAAAAACAATCACCACTCGAGGTCCACACTGTGCCCCTTCGACGAAAACAATCAATCACAGCTCGATACGCGACCAACCAATCCATGCCTAGAATAACATCGAAACTGGACATGTCTAGCAACACAAAAGCAAACGAAAGTCTACGCCTGGCGACCTCTATCTCACAATCACGACACCCCCAGTCTAAATCAACTATACGCCCAACTGGTGACTCTACTTTGAATGGAGACGCTAATTGTGCCACTTCCAACCCCAATGCGGATGCGAATGCAGTAGATATGAATGAATGAGATGCACCCGTATCTATTAACACACTGGCCAAAGAATTACACACAATAAAAACACCTCTCACTACAGAGGATCCTGGCAACTGCTCTAGCGCGGTAACTGCATAGACACGCCCATGTGGCCTCTACCCAACTTGCTCATCCCTCGGAGTATAGGCCTGCTGTACTAACTGAGCCGAAGCAGCTTCCTGATGAACTTGTGAAGCCTGAGCTAAGTGAGCCTACTGGTGGCTCTTTGTCTGCCTAGACCCTGAAGCACCAGACGCGCCTCCCAACTAAGGGCAAGCTCTCTTCATATGCCCTGACTGCCTGTACTGAAAGCAAGTAGGCCCCTGGCCCCTACTCTAAGACTGACTCTGCGCTCGGCTAGGTGGTGGTGATGGCTACATTTGCTGTCCTCCTCCCTTCTATGGACAAGCAAAGGCCTTGTGACCCGACTGGCCACACTTGAAGCAAGAAAACCCACTCGGTGCACTCTTCCCCGAGCCCGCACTAGGCAAGGGGTAAGTAGACCTAGACTGCTGCAACTGAGACTGAGATGAAAAGGTGCTCTTACTCCTCTTGTTGGGCCTAAAGTCCCCATGTGACCCTTGGCCCTTAGACCTCGAATTCCGAAGTCTCTCATCCTCGGCCTCCACAATAATCTCCACATGTGCAGCCGCCTCCACAAGGTGATCATAATCTTGGATCATGTTCCCGGCAACCTTGAATAGGATCTTAGTCCTCAATCTCTGCTCAAACTCGATGCAAAGGCGCTCTTCAGTCGCTACCAATTCCGGTGCAAATCGGGACAAACTAGAAAAAGCCGCTTCAAACTTGGCCACTGACATGTTTAGTTGCTTAAGGTCCTTGAACTCCTGCCTCAACCTCTCTCTAGCAGTGGGAGGTAGGTACTTATCTTGGTAGGCTACTACAAATGCCTCCCATGTTGGTGCTATTCAACCCTTGGCATACTTCCACCATTGCCCTGCATCCCCTTTGAGGTAGTAACTCGCAAGAGTCACCCTCAACTCACTATCTTCTATATGGAGCATTTCAAAAGTCTTCATGGTTTGTTCTAACCATTCGTCCGCCTTCTTTGGCTCAAGGCCGCCATGGAATTCATTGGCCCGCAGGAACTCCCTCGTGAGGAAGCTTGCCCTTGTCTCAGCGACATTCTCCCTTGCTTGGGTCTCTGCCCTAAGTATGTTCATGGATCCCTCAATGCCCCCGCCATTTCCCGGGCTAGGGCCCCCATTGCGGCTTGGCCCGCTTGCCTCGGTACCTCCGCTTGCCCCACTTGTTCGGCCATGTTAGCTTGGCCTAAACGCTCTTCTTGCATTAGTATTTCATGAACCGGCACTCCGTGCACACCCTAGCGACCTCGACCTCGCCTTCCACCCCTACCACCTCGGCCTTGGACCCTTCCTGACATCCTAATTGAGAATCAAAGTAAACAATTTAGCACATCATTCCAAATGTGCTCGTAACTTGCCTCGCATGTTAAACTGTAACAACTATATACATTCTACGCACAAACAATTCAATTCACTCCACATAAGCACTTAGTCACATAAACACATACGAATTATCCTTTAGTGATGAGATTCATCCCATGAGAAACCAAGAATTCTTAGTAGAATGAGTATTGATCAAGTACCCTTCTAATAAGACCTCAAGGAATCTAATAGGCGCAAATAACATCCCCAAAGTCTAATCCCATACCCACATAGTCACATAAACATGTTGTCATATAATCACAAAAGCTAAACATTTCCTAATCATGCAAAATGAACCCATTGTGGTATAACGACCACTCCTCGTGAGCCCCAAGTATTCAAACCCAGTAGCTCTGATACCAAGTTGTAACGCCCTGAAATAACCCAACATGAATAATGCATCAACCACGTACATTCATCAATTACAACCATTCTCCGTTCTCTATATAAAAAATATCCAAGGTTTATACAAGGGTTCCACATGCAAATATACATTCAAAGATATGAAAAACACCTGAATCTATAGCATATGAAACACACAGTCTTCAACATGAAAGTAAAACAAAAGAAATGCCCTTACGGGCTTACATCTTCCAAGACAATAGCCCGATTACACAAAACGGTCTCTCGGACCCAAACACATTAGCCATTGGCTTACAAAAGATCACAACAAAAATAAGAGTTATGTACTCTTCACAATTACCCGCGCCCTCAACTTGGTGGGATCACCACACCTTTACCTGCACCAAAGTCCCATAAGGGTGAGCATAAAGCCCAGTAGAGAATCCTAACAAAGTATGTACAATTATGCAATTCTCAATACAGATGCAAACATTAATGCCATGCCATGCTCTTTTAAAGAAATTTCATTTCATGCTATTTTTTTTGAAGATTTCCATTTTTCAATTAAAACTTGCAATCTCAACACATTTCAAAACTTCTGATTTTAAACCAATAGGGGCGGTAAATATGACATTGGTAATCGCTAGGCTGGTGTCTGCAAGTAGACTCTACGAGTACTACCAAACTGTCATTTTTACCGGTATTAACCGGAAGGCTCGACACCTATCCATGCGATTTTTTGGTCTTTCATCAAGGACACTCAAGCCAACTTATCAAGTACAACTACACCCCCTATCCGGACTTACCACGTATTTACCCCATATCACCTTTCCATAGTTCACATTACAATGTAATCTTGCTCAATGTAAATGTTTTACCAATTCATGTCAAGATGTACAAATAATGATAATATTCAAATGAGAAAATGATGCTATTACATAACATTTCATTATATTTCTCCATTTTAAACATCTCTTTAACAATATCAATGTACCACATTTATCATCTCTTCTCCTCAATATTATTTCACAACTACCCATGCCATCAATTTGAGACAACAACAATAATCTCTCATTATGTCCAAATCTCAATAAGCTAGCCTCTTCAAAGATACATGTAATGTTTTCAGCATCAAACAATAAGATTTAACAATTTACACATCCCATAATGTACAACCATTTGCTTCCTCACAACAACACAAGTTCATATATTTGATAACAATGTTAAAATACCATCTCAATTCTCATATAACAAATAGATGGCCATTCTACTACATAGGATGGAGTTACTTTCATTCATTCACTTGATACAAGAATAACAAGGAATTTTATAGACATTTTTCTTATTTTCCAAAACCCCCAAAAGACCAATAATATTTGGTCGCCAAAAATAATGATCATTCGCGACTAATTAATATTTGGTCGCCAAATGTCATTTTTTTGCGACCAAAATTTTTTTGGTCGGCAAAAGTGGTCGCCAATTATGTAAATTCTTGTAGTGAATGCTTCATGGAACTATTAAATCAACCACAAGAATGCAAAACATGTATATATAACTCAAGAATTCCCCTACCTCAAGCTTGATGAAGAAGATGATGAAACCCTAGCTTTTGATGGAAGATCCTTTAACCTCTACCACCCAAGTGAAACTCCAGCTTGATCTTGAAGAATGGAGGAGGATGATAATAATCCAAGCCCAAATGGTTAAGCCCATTTTGAAAACCCTCTACATTTTAGATCTTAAAATCAAAATCAATACCAATGCTTCATGGAACTATTAAATCAACCACAAGAATGCAAAACATGTATATATAACTCAAGAATTCCCCTACCTCAAGCTTGATGAAGAAGATGATGAAACCCTATCTTTTGATGGAATATCCTTTAACCTCTACCACCCAAGTGAAACTCTAGCTTGATCTTGAAGAATGGAGGAGGATGATGATAATCCAAGCCCAAATGGATAGCAATTTTTAAGAGTTTTAAGTGCTTTGGTTAGGGTTTCTAGAGAGAAGGAGGTGGGAAAATGACCTATAGAGTGAGAGAAGGAAGCCCCAAAGTGAGATATAACTCGGCTAAAAAGTTACAAAAATGCAAATTTTCGGGTCCAGACCGACTGCACTTGCGGCGCCCATCCCCGCACGTGCGAAGCGCCTTTCCCGCACCTGCGGCCCTCACCCCCGCACCTGCGGGGCTTCTCTCCCGCACCACCTTCCGCACATGCCTTTTAGGCAGTGTGCAGCCCCAGCTTCCCCTGAAATCCGCACGTGCGGTCTCACCTTCCCGCACGTGCGGCCCTAGGCCCCCGCACATGCGACAAGCCAACCAGTCCAGAAAAGTTGTTGGTTCAACCCCTGGGCACTCCATACCCGACTTCACACTCTCCGGAACGCGTGGAATTCAATACCGAGCAAAACAATATCAAGAATTTTTTTTATATAGAGGATTATATCAGGATATTTCAACCCTAACAAAAGTAAAAGAGGAACTAAGTCACGAGAGAAAGAAAGAAGAAGAAAAGAGGAGAAGAGAGGAGAAAGGACCCGGTCGCTATATGGTTCATGTGCGATTGATTGTTTTTCTCCCGAATGAAACCCTAACTTTGTTCACTTCTCACTAATGGATGTCACCAGAGTGGGGACTGGAAAACGGAACCCTGACATTATATTCTTTTGGACTAAAATTTTTGCCTAAAAATTTAAATTTGTTTGGATTAAGTTTGTTAATTTATTATTAACATTTTTAAAATTGTTTCTAGAAATTTATTTATTTATTTTAACATTTTGAGACTATCTTTTATTGACTATTCTTGTGACGATATATTTTGATTCTCAAATAATTTTTTAGAATAAAATTCACTTTTTGAAAACGAAAAAGTTTGGTCTCTTAAAACTCTTATATCTTAGAGTATAAAAGAATTTTCTTGGGATAATTATTTAATGACCATTTACAAAGAATTTCCCTGTTATTTATGTTTTGTATATATTACAACTATGATAATGGGGTATTAATTGGAAATAGAAATAAATTAAAAAAAAATTAGTGAAATATCCCTCTCTAACTTTGAGTTGTAGGAGAGATCCAATATTTTTTTTTTATTAACTAATGTCCCTCAATGAAATTTCTTTGTAATCATACGAGAAATTTCTTCTGTGTCATTCTTTGTGTTGAATTTTCTCTATAAAAATATTGAGGGACCCCAATTACTATGAAAATATTACATATCCTTAGTCTTATAAAATCTTAATATTAAAGACCTTAAAAAAAAATTCCCCAGTGATAGCATAATCAAAATTACAAATAAACTCCCAAAGTAAGAGAGAATAAGCTCTCAATTACATATTACATAAAAGGGAAATAAAACTCACAAATTTGATATCTTAATAAGATGTTATAATTCCAACTAAGCCTTCGTTTCACAAGATAGTTGGGATTAATTTAGTCAATTAAAAAATAAAATAGGTTAAAAGGACAATAAGATAAAATGTCACATTTAAATTATAACTATTTTACTTTTTCTCTCACAAACTTACAAAAAACTAAAAGTTCATCTCAAATGGAACTTTTTTAACTAGGCTAAAAATAACCAAAAAATTAGGCTAAAAATTCCTAAACGAACCCAAATTATATATTGTGTCCGGATATACGACTTCCTTTACTAGTTTCAATAGATTGACAATAACATGGCTAAAACCTCTGTATCTCGGAATTGGGGTCACTGCTGTGTTGTGTCTCATTTTGTGTTGCACTATGCATTTGTTTTTATAATCTAAACCGTTCACGTTGTAAGGTTTGTTGAATACTTCATGCTTACCAAAAATCATATTAATTGGATACTAATAACTATATGATTGATAACCAAAAAATAAACAAGAATTTTTTCTTTTAAAAAATAGTATAAAAATATGCAATTCGATCATATAGTTATTGATATCCGATTAATATGATTTTTGGTAGGATTGAAGTACTCAACAAATCCTACAAAATGAACGGTTCAGATCATAGAAATAAGCCCATAATACATCTCAAAATAAGACACAACAGTCACTGATGTGCCAAAGGCCACTGCAAGAAAAGTCACTTTTGACGACTAAATTTTTAGTCGCCAAAAGTCTGTTTTTAGTCGCCGAAAGTCGAAATTTGACTTTCCCCGACAAAATTCTTTGGTCGCCACATTTGTCGCGTATACGCTGTCAGCATAGGCATTGGCGACTAATATTTTTTTAGTCACCAAAAGACAGGTCTTTCGCGACTAAAATGTTAGTCGCCAATAGTGTTTTAGCTTTTTGAAAATCATACATTTACCGACTAATAATTTAGTCGCCAATACTCAATCAATCGCCGACTAAACGGCTTAGTCGCCAAAATCAAGACTTTTGGCGACTAAAATATTAGTCGCCAAAGGTGTTCCGTCGGAAAAAAAAAAAAACCACTTTTTTTTGGTTTTTCTGAGTTTCGAACCGTGCCCAACCATCGCACATTGCAACCTTTTTTGCAACACACTCCCTCCACTATGCCACTACAACATCACATGAATATATTTACAATATATATTATTTATATAATATATTGACAGTATTAATACAAAACAATATATATAAATATAATTATTTTAATTCAATATAATTTATGTAAAAAATAAATTATTTATTAAAAAAAAATTTAGGCCACTTTTGGCGACTAAATCCATTATTTAGTCGCCAATTCTATGGTTTTTGGGCTACTAATTATTTTTTTGTCGGTAAAAAAACAAGTTGAATTTAAAAATAGTAGTTTTGGCGACTAAATCTGTTTTTAGTCGCCAAAAACGTGTCCTTTTGGCTACTAAACTGAATTTTAGTCGCCAATTCACTGTTTTTAGCTACTAATTTTTTTTTTGTAGCCAAAAACCTTCATTTTCAGCAACTAAGCTTTTTTTAGTCGGGAAAACACCTATAATCGGCGACTAAAATGTTTTTTAGTCTCCAAAACCATCACTTTTGGCTACTAAATTATTTTAGTCGCCAAAAACCGTCACTTTTGGCTACCAAAAAACCTTTAGTCGCTAAAACCCCTACATTCTGCGACTAAACTGCCTTTTAGTTGCTAAAAGCCTGGTATTCGGCGACTTAACTATTTTAGTCGGCAAAATGGTTGAATTTTGGCGACTAAATCCATTTTAGTCGCCAATTATACAACTTTTAGCGACGAAAAATGAATTTTTAGTCGCCAAAAATGCTTTTTCTTGTAGTGGGCACAGCAGTGACCCCAAGTCCCTGTATCTCCTAGGAGCTTATTGGTTTGAATCTCCCCCACTTACCTGTGGTGTAATATCTCATATATTTGTTGAGTTTTTCCCCTATCAAATGGGACAATTTTATATTACAAGTCTAACAATCAACACAAAAAACTATATAGCCCAACAAAACACACAATACAACAAAGTGGTACTACATAACTATTTGGCCAGAGGTCCATTCACTTTTAAAGTTTTCGAAACAAGTTTTAAATATCAATTCGTATTTTTTGTTTTTAGTAAGTGATCTCATAAAAATATATAAGTAGAATACAAATTCACGTAAGTTTTCAAATTTAACATCGACGAATAAATTAAAATAATAATAATAATAATTGACAAGTTTATATGTCTGATTTAATCAACAAGTCCATATTAATTAACAATTTCTACCAAAATAAAAACTAGAAGAAAGAAAATTATGCATTTAATCACTTCTTCATCACGGATCTTGGATGGCAGCCTACATAAATAAATGAAATGCATCAATAAATTACTCCACCACCTCGACAAATTGAAGACTAAACTACCATTAGTAGTTATATAATATGGGTAATTATCATCCAAGTGGCATTTAACTTATAGGAAAAAAATTGTTTTTGTCTTTCACACTATTAAAAAGAGAAATAATAGTCAAATAGTAATATTAGGGACACAAATCAATCACATAATACGACACGATCTTCTCACAAGAGTCCCAAATGTAGACCCCAGCAATTTTAAGAGAATTGTATATGTTTGATTTTTATGCACGTAGACTTACTCGTAATTAAACTATTAGGAGAAATTACATATATTGAAAGCTTTGATTGAAACAGATTAAAGAAAAAAAACAAAAAAACCATTATTGAGCCGACAATGTATTACAAATTAGTGTTAAAATCTTAATCTTCTGAAAAAACAACACAACAAAAAATATGGCGCGTGTATAGCCTCCATCAATCGGCCCTTTTGTTTAATGGAGTTCATATTTTTATTTCTAACAAATCTATATCTATACTATATATTAAGCAAAAGGGGGTTTCTAACCCCCAAAGCCTGTGGGAGCTCTAATATGTCAATCCTAATTTTCTAATTTTTTGTTTTTTAAAAAAAAAAAATTAACCTCCGCATTTATTAACTTTTCTCAACCCATAAGACTTTTTGACTTCTCTCATAATTACTGCAGTACCTTTTCCAAAACAAATAATTTGTATATTAAAAAAAATTTTAAACAAATATAAATATCTATATCTATATCTATATCTATCTATTTATTTATATCTATCTCTAACCCACAAGTTTTGTGGGGGTTCCAATATCTCAATCTAAATTTTTTGATTCTTTGATTTAAAAAAAAAAAAAACCTTAGCATTTATTAATTTCTCACAACCCTCAAGCCTTACCCTTATAATAACACTTTAATGCATTAAGAGTAAGTATAAAAAAAAAATCATTGAAAAGTCCAACATATATGAATTCCTTGAAAAGTCCCAACACATATGATTATTGTCCCTCATAATAACACTTTAATGCATTAAGAACAAGTATAAAAAAAAAATTTCTTAAAAAGTACAACACATATGATTATTATCAAAATATTAAACTTGAATATAATACAAAAAAACATGACATTTAATTCATTGAAAAGTCCAACATATGATTATTATCAAAATATTAAACTTTAATATAATATAAAAAAAGAAGACATTTAAAAATCACAATTCACATATATATCCCCTGATCAACATTTATTACATTTTTTCAATCTACGTGTCTTTCCATATGCTTGCATTTATTGATTTGGTCAAAATTCTCTAAGCAACATTTAAAATCCCCTCATACAGATAATTATAGATACAACCCGTGTATAGTTACTGCAGTACTCTTTTCAACTCTCTCACATACACTATGGTTAGTGATAAAATTGTTAAATTAATTTTATAAAAAATCTTAAAAAACATAATTTATATATTAAAAAAAATTTAACCCCCAAAGCCTATGGGAGCTTCAATATCCCAATCTGAATTTTCTATATTTTTTATTAAAAAAAAACTCAGCATTTATTGATTTGGTTAAAATCCATTAATTAGCATTTATTAACTTTTCTTAATCCACATGTATTTCCACATGCCTGCATTTATTGATACAATCCCCTGATCAACATTTAAAATCCCCTCATACAAATAATTATAGATACAATCCGTATATAGTTACTGCAGTACCATTTTCAACTTTTTCCATACACTATGGTTAGTGATAAGATTGTTAAATTATTTTTATAAAAAATCTTAAAAAACATAATTTATATATTACAAAAAATCTAAAACAAATATAAATATCTGTAATTATCCCGTGCATAGCACGGGTGATAGGCTAGTATTATATAAGAAAAAGAGGGTTTTTAGTCCACGAGCTTTGTGGGAGTTTCAAGTTCTCAATCGAAATTTCATAATTTTTTAATTTTTAAAAATTAAAAAAAAATCTTCTATTGACTAGCTCTTTTTCAAGCAAAAAGAAATAAATAAATAAAAAGTAATATCCCTTAATTTATAACTTTTAAATGAAAAGTATACCAAATCTAAAAAAAATAAAAGGTATATTAATCCATTTTAAAATTCAAATTTGAGAGTCACTAAATGTGGAAAGCAATCTATTAATTTAAATTTAAAATTGGCACAATATAAAATTAAAATTATAATAATCTATCACATGATTTATAAGTTTTAAATACAAATATAAAATTATCATAATTAGCTCATAATTTTTGAATTTAGGAGCAATAAGAGTGACATTGAAATTATTTATATATTTTACAAAATAATGCTTCTACGAAAAGATATTATAACAGTTTCAAAACCTGATACAAAATCCATATACTATTATAATTGAAAAATATTGTCATATTATTAAAGCTTAAAGTCACAATTTTTTTTTTTTTGTTTAATTTTTGTTAATATGTGTCACAATATGATTGGTTTATAAATTAATTTTATATTCTTAAAATAAAATTTTAAATTTAGATTCTCCCTTAAATTATGTTATCAGAATAAGATCAATATTCATTCCTTAATTTATGCATCTTTTATTAAATTATAAAATAAGATTTTAAATTTAAATTCTTTTTAAAATTATGTTACTACAATTAGAATGAGCTCAATATTCACATGTGTCATAATGATTTCCCATACTATTATTGGTCTAAACATAATATGTTATTAAATACATGTAGTCAAATTATCAATCACTATTAAAAGTTTATATTTTTATTTTTTTTGTCATTTTTGGTTTTAAATTTTATTAAAAATAAATAAATTATGTCCTTCTACACTACAAGGACTTAAACAATAAACTTTTTTAATACAAATATTTTTTTTAACAAAATACAAAAATATTAAGAAAATGAATGACTTTTTAAACAATTGCCATACATAATGATTCTATCAATTTTTTTATTTTATTTATTTATCTCAATTGTCAATTAAACAAATTAAAATAAAAGTATTTTTTTTTTTTTGGCTTAAATAGTTAAGAAGTGACTTTTGCTAAAATCAAATAGAAATAAACATTTTTTTTCTATTAATTTTTTTTATATAATAAAGAAAAATGGGAGTTGCAGTGATAATTTATTGTTCCAGAAATACCACAGGCCCACACTTTCATCCACAATGATGTGACAAAGGAGTTGCGTCCCATGTTATTGAGTATATAGCAAATCAGGAGTTAATACATACGATACCACATCTTTGTGGATACATTTGTGGGTGTTTTTTCTGTCTGCCTGAAACATTTTTCTTATTGTTTATTTAGACTTTTTTAGCACATGTAAAACATAGTGGATCCTGTTAATTTTTTAATCTCAGTTGTTAATTAAACAGACTAAAATAAAAAATGAAGATTGCGTTTGGTTGTGTTTTGTAAATGTGATTTGAGAGTATGAATTGTATTTTGAGTTTGTGTGTTGTGGAATTATAATTTGAGTGTAGAAAATTTGTTTGGTTATGATTTTTAAATAGAGTGTTGAAATGTGTTTTGAAGATGTATTTTGAATTAAGTTTTAAAAATTTGATATGACATGTGAAATAAGAAAATTTGTTTGGTGATATGTTTTAGAAATAGTTTTCAAAACTTAATTCAATCAATAATTTATAATCAAACACACAACTCATATATCGATATCTGTATTTTTTATCAACAGTAATAACCAAACTATTTTTAAAATACCGAAATTAAAAATTGATTTTTTTTTAAATTAATTTTTTTTCAGTAATTTTTTTTGAATAATTTTTTTTTTCATTTTAAAATAAATCTATGTCAATTATTTTGTGTCAATTAAATTTTCTATCAATTCATTTTTTACGCCTGTACAAACATCTTCTACAATACGTTTTTTATTTTTTTAAAATTTTTTTTGTTAAAGTCAACAACTTTTGAGAACACATATTAATAAAAATTAACATAAATACACTAAGTGTAATATTTTAAAACACAAATCATAACGTAAACCTTACAAAACATTATCAATTTTTTTCCTCATTTATTACACGTTATTAATTTAGTAACTCAGTATACGGATGTAATATTAAATAAAAATTATTAATATTATAAAAAAATAATAGATAAGAAATAAAAAGTAAAAAATAAAAATAAAAAATAACCTGAACCTTCTGAACCTCAGCCTTTCTATAAAAAAAATTGAAAACAACCTAAACCTTCTGAACCTTAGCTTTAGATAATCACCTGTTGGAAGTCGGTAGGGACAACCGGGAGGTCTACCGGCCGATCATCCCACCTCACACCACACTCAGTTTCCAAACAGATTTCCAAACAGCTTCAGATAATCACCTGTTGAAAGTTGCAGAGACGATTTCCAAACAGATTTTCACCTGTTGAAAGTTAAAAGTTGTAAACAGATTTCCAAACATCTTCAGATAATCACCTGTTGAAAGTTGCAGAGACGATGAAGAAAGCAAAAACGTTGAAAGTGGAGATACAAGTTGCCAAACAGATTTTCAAAATGTAATTTGAATTAACACGCGGAATCAACTTTTGAACGTCGTATCCAAACGTCATGCGCGAGCTCACGTGTTGAAAATTGATTTGAATTCACAACCAAACAGAGCCGAAAATTTTTTGGCTCAAATTGCTAAAAAGTGAGTTTTGCGAAAACAAATTGAAAAAATGTTAATTTTCTAATAAAAGTGATGGTTTGTGAATTTTTTTTTTAATTTAAAAAAAAGGGGTTATAGGTGATAATTTATTGGTTATCTATAATTATTTTTAGATCAAATGAAAATAAATTTTCTTCTTATCTTTTTATTTTATTTTATTTTGTAGAAATTTAATTTTATTATATTTAAATATTTTATTGTAATTTTTAAATTAAAAATTAAAAAAATCATATTTAAATTATTTTATGCCATTATAAAATATAATTTTTTAATATCAATTTATTCGATGATCTCTTTTTAAAACGTGTATTTGCTTTTGTTCATTGATATTACAATTTTAATTAATCTTATTATTATTAAAAAAAATTGGCAAATAATTTTAGGGGGATGCACCAATAAATCCCAAATTAATAACTTATGCACTGTTTAGTCCTAAAAGTTTTCTTATAGACTGAAAGGTCCCATTATCTATAATTATTTTTAGATCAAATGAAAATAAATTTTCTTCTTATCTTTTTATTTTATTTTATTTTGTAGAAATTTAATTTTATTATATTTAAATATTTTATTGTAATTTTTAAATTAAAAATTAAAAAAATCATATTTAAATTATTTTATGCCATTATAAAATATAATTTTTTAATATCAATTTATTCGATGATCTCTTTTTAAAACGTGTATTTGCTTTTGTTCATTGATATTACAATTTTAATTAATCTTATTATTATTAAAAAAAATTGGCAAATAATTTTATATATTTATATATACAATTTTGTTTCGATTATTAAGGTTATTTGGTGTCTGTCCAAATCTATTCAAATTTATTCAAATTTTTAAATTTTATATATGTTCTCACCGAATTAAAAGTTATGTTGCACAATTTTTAAAAATTTACAAACTTGATTCGAGTTGCTTCGATTCAACTCGTCCAAATTTACAACTTTAGCAAGGGGGTTGAAAGTTATATTTGTTAGAATATGTATAGAGATAAAAGAGAGAATAAATTGTGTATATATGTTATATCTAACAATGTTCAGGAGCTCCTTTATATAGGAGATGATTACAGACATACATTATGAATACATTATGAAAGAAAACCGAAAGTGGCCGAAAGGAACAAGCTTTCTGTAAAACTATATTAAAGCTATGCACTACACTAACATTATAATATTCATGCACCAATTATACACTAACAACCCTCCTCAAACTCAAGGAGGATAGGTACAAGCCAACTTGAGTTTGGAGAGAGTAACAAAACAGAAAAATAAACTAATACATAAAATAAAATAGGATAGGAGACACTGTATGGTCGTATCAGACCGTTGGTGAAGACACTATATGGTCGTGTCGGACCGTTGCTGGACACTGTATGGTCCTGTCAGACCGTTGTAGAGGACACTGTATGGTAGTGTCAGACTGTTGGTGAAGACACTGTATGGTCGTGTCGGACCACAGTAGAAGACACTGTATGGTCGTGTCAGACCACTTTAGAAGACACTGTGTGGTCGTGTCAGACCGTTGTAGGAGCTAACCGAAATCAATGTCAGGACAGTTTACGAGGTCATGCTAGACCGATGTAGCAGATACTGTGTGGTCGTGTCAGACCGTTGTAGACAACTTTGGTGGTGCACTAAGGGCGCGACTTAGGGAGTGCGCCATGGGGTGGCTTGAGTGCTTCGCATGGTGTATAACCATGCTCACTAGCTTGGGTATTTCGCATGGTGTGTAGCGATGCTCACCATGATATATGTATAATACCTCCCCTCAAACTCAAATAGTTTTGAAGATAGAAACCTATTAGAGGTTGAAACAAAGGGATTGACAAAGTGGAGCGGAATGGCTCAACACAGAGTGGAGATGTTAACAGAGGTTTTTCTTTTTCTTTTTTTTTTTGGAGATAATAATAATATATAAATAAAGTTTTGGAATCCACTGAATCAATGAAGGCTAGTTGAATATATTTTAGTGGCGAAAAGAATGATGGGTATGTTGATTATAAAATAAAATAGAAGTGGATAGTGGGAAAGATGAGTGTAAAGAAAAGTTTAGTGAGAATAGTGTGTTTGGTATTTGTTTGTAGCCACGTCTTTGGCAAATTAAACACTTTGGGAAAAGTTTAAAGAAAAGTTTAAAATAGGAGGGGAGAATGGGGACAAGCCCATGTGAGCGAAAGATGAGTTTAAACACTCGAAGAGAGAAACTCTGGGGAGGCGGAGGACGGCAGACACCCAAGTTGATGCATTGGTAACTTGAGCAGGTCTATCAGCATCCTTATTTATCATATCAAGAATACCCCGATAATGCAGAGGTTTCCGACACAGAGAGAAAGAGAAGATGTGTTGGAGAGGAGACATCTTATTTTCCAAGGGAGGTGCATCACTGACTGCAGTATCTTGTTCACAGGTGCAGAGCACTGATTTTGCGGAGGAGCAGATTCAGATGACACCTTAGTATGTGCATCCAATGGAGGATGTTGAAAAGCACAAGAGGGAGAGGTCGGTGAGGAGACCAAGCTTCGGTGGGAGGTAGCTGGCGATGTCAACGTGGGTGAGGTCGATGCCGGCGACGAGCACAGAACACTCGACGAAGTCGTTCCTGCACTTGTGACCGACCACGTTGGGGACGGTTTCGATTGAGACCCGTTTGTCGCAGTGGTAGCACAAGTATTGTAACGAATCAGGATCCGAACCCGATTGGGTTGTCTTTAACAACAACAACAAGCGGATCCGAACCCAATGGGTTTGATTTGATTTTGGAAAAAGATGTATGAGCCGTTTGACTTGATTTGGCTGAAGGTGTTGGGGCCATTGAAAGAAAAACCCAGAAAAATTTGAAAGGAAATCTTCAAACTCTGTTCTGGGGTCAGTGAGTAGAGATCTGAAATGAAGATTTTCTTGGAGATTCCCGAGAAAATTCAAGATTCAATTTCAGAATCTTCTGGATTTTGGGAGAGATTGGAAGGTGCAGCGGAGTGGCGAGAAAGGACACAGCAGCGGAATAGGTTGAGGTCTGGCGAGCGATCACTGGTAAAGTGAAGAATACCAAGAGCTTAACCTATCGGTCAAATATCATATTAGAATAATGTATAAAGATAAAAGAGAGAATAAATTGTGTATATATGTTATATCTAACAATGTTTAGGAGTTCCTTTATATAGGAGAGGATTACAGACATACATTATGAATACATTATGAAAGCAAACCGAAAGTGGCCGAAAGGAACAAACTTTCTGTAAAGCTATATTAAAGCTATGCACTACACTAACATTATAATATTCATGCACTAATTATACACTAACAGCCCTCCTCAAACTCAAGAAGGATAGGTACAAACCAACTTGAGTTTGGAGAGAGTAACAAAACAAGAAAATAAACTAATACATAAAATAAAATAGGATAGGAGACATTGTATGGTCGTGTCAGACCGTTGGTGAAGACACTATATGGTCGTGTCAGACCGTTGGTGGACACTGTATGGTCGTGTCAGACCGTTGTAGAGGACACTGTATGGTCGTGTCAGACCGTTGGTGAAGACACTATATGGTCGTGTCGGACCGCAGTAGAAGACATTGTATGGTCGTGTCGAACCACTGTGGAAGACACTGTGTAGTCGTGTCAGATCGTTGTAAGAGCTAACCGGAATCAATGTCGGGACAGTTTACGAGGTCATGCTAGACCAATGTAGCAGACACTGTGTGGTCGTGTCAGACCGTTGTAGAAAACTTTGGTGGTGCACCAAGGGCGCGACTTAGGGAGTGCGCCATGGGGTGGCTTGAGTGGTTCGCATGGTGTATAACCATGCTCACTAACTTGGGTAGTTTGCATGGTGTGTAACCATACTCACCATGATATATGTATAATAATATTATTGAAGTTGTGACAAATTAAAAATTGATACATAAATTGTGATAAAATTGCAAAATTAAATTGTAAGTTTTAATATATATATTTTTTTATTCTCGTAATTTACATATAAATATCTAACTGTTTATATTATTTCAAATAAAGTATGGTCGTGTCGAACCACTGTGGAAGACACTGTGTAGTCGTGTCAGATCGTTGTAAGAGCTAACCGGAATCAATGTCGGGACAGTTTACGAGGTCATGCTAGACCAATGTAGCAGACACTGTGTGGTCATGTCAGACCGTTGTAGAAAACTTTGGTGGTGCACCAAGGGCGCGACTTAGGGAGTGCGCCATGGGGTGGCTTGAGTGGTTCGCATGGTGTATAACCATGCTCACTAGCTTGGGTAGTTTGCATGGTGTGTAACCATACTCACCATGATATATGTATAATAATATTATTGAAGTTGTGACAAATTAAAAATTGATACATAAATTGTGATAAAATTGCAAAATTAAATTGTAAGTTTCAATATATATATTTTTTTATTCTCGTAATTTGCATATAAATATCTAACTGTTTATATTATTTCAAATAAACATGTTTTATTAATTTGGTCACATCTAGTGCATAGCACGGATTTTCACTAGTAAATAATTAAAAGGAAAGGGAAAAAATGGTTTTGATTGAGGCTTAATTTGACAACATGTTAAAATAGTTAAAAAGTTATTATAAAAAAATTAATTATGCTTTCTATTTTTTTACACATATTTTTATTAAAAAAATTAATTAAAATAATCAATTTCTTAAATATAACCCTTAAATCAACGCCTTCAAAAAGCTTGCCCATTTCGTGACGGCAAAGAAGGGCGATTTGCGAGCAGTAGAAATTTTTTAGAAAGGTTAGCATATCAAGGGAGAATTAAGAAAAAAAAATTATAAAAATATGGAGGGGTACAAATGAGATTTACACCTCATAAATTTTCACTTACACCCAATTATAAAATAACTTACACCTTTCATATATTTATAATTTTTTTTTTTTAAAAAAAAAAATCTCCATTTGGACAATAATTCCCCCAATATCAATAACTTACTCCGCCGCCTTAAAAAATTGAACCAAGTGGCGTTTATATTATAGGTAGAATTGATGCTACATTTCCTATGATGCACCAATATCAATCAAAATGATCTCAACGGTTGAGATTTGAATAAAGAGAAAATTTTGTTATGATCACTAAGTTAGGCGCACGCCTAAGGTCCTCCTGCTCACAAGAGGTTCTATTTTTTTTATATATTTTTTTAATATTCAGTGTATATATCATATAAAAGCAATAATGACAAGGAAATTGAAATTAGCAAAACAAAAGTACCTAAGAAGAATTACTGAATAAATTGTATTTATGTATATCAAAATAAACTATCTTATCCTTATATTATATACCTCTTATTAGTCATCATTATATACCTTATCATTAAAATTTTAAATTAGGGTAATAATGATTATCAAATGGATTTAATTAATTTTTATTTAATACATTTAATTTGAAGTGTTAAATTAAGTTATCAAATACCACCCATCATATTGAAACACCTGAGTGGGCCTCTTATGGGCTTATGAGAAGTTTTGATGGGCCCATTAGTCATAAGCTTGGTATCACTTTGGCTGCCCGTTTGTTTTCAGAGATAGAATGGAAGAAATTATTATTTAAAGAACTACTAGTGAGAGAATTAAGAAAAATTATGTTTGTTTGATAATTAATGGACTAGTAATAGTTCATGTCTGTTTTGAGATATAGGAGTGAGATTAATCATGTAAAATTCCACAAATACCCTTTACATTATTATCAAATTTGGGCTTATACCAACTAAAGAATAAATAAATTTTTACTCAATGTTATTTTTATTTTTATTTTTTTAAATATTAAAGAATCCAACTATCCAAATTTTTCTACTCAATGTTATTTTTTTTATTTTTTTTTATTTTTAATATTAATGAATCCAACCATCAATAAATTATTACTCAATGTTATTCTCTCTCTCTTTTATTTATTTATTTTTGTGTGTGTGTGTAAATATTAAAGAATCTAACTATCAATAAAATTTTACTCAATTATTTATGTTTAATATTATATGAGCCATATTTTGAGTCCATTCCAAGTATTATGACCCTCATTCCATGGGTAAAATAGTAAATCACTCTCCAATACCAACAGACTAATTTTCTAATATCAAGTCTTTGGCCACACTGTCAATTTCAATAACCAAGGCCCATCATAATACGGAGAGCTTATGAATCCCCTCCCCAAATTTACAAACAAATACAATATTAATGGGTCCGCCATCCATCTTAATTCAATCCCTCCCTCTATCCCCCAAAACAAACGGGGTTTGCAAGTTTATCTAGGCAAATGTTTTGGTTCATTGGAATGAAAGTACAATGGAATTGAATGATTATTCATAGGTAGTGTTTAGTGTACTGAAATGAAGTGGAATGGAATGATCATGTTATCAAAATATTTTATTCTCATGTTTGGTTAGGTTAAAATATATATATTTTTTTGATCAGAGACTAAAAAAATAAAATAAAATAAAATAAAAATAAATATTGACATGTATTATAAATGGAATCATCTTTCACAATTTTAAAGAAATGGTCATCCCATAGGAAAGCTTAAGGAATCACCATTCCATCTCATTCCAATGAATCAAATAGAGCATTAGTGATCAAATGAATGAAGTTGTTTCTGAATACAGGGCTACGAGTAATGTAAACACAACAAAGAAGAAATTGATCAAAGAGGACAAACAAGTGATGAGGATGGTGGCCATATATCCGATGTGGTTTAGGATCTGGGGAGGAGTAGATGAATTTACTTAAATGATGCTCAAGCAGTGATGGAAATAGGAAAATTACTTGGTTTATTTGCTTGAGGCATGGAAGGTGATTGCACATCAGAAAATGAGGTTTCAACAACATGGGATGTTGTACTACTCGACTTCTGTTTTGATTGATAAAATGAGAAAAGGATTTTGCCGTTTTTGAGTGTGGAGGTTTCATTATTTATAACCTAAAAAAATTTTTAAAAAAAAATTAGCCCTATTTAATATTAGACCAAAGAATATTCGCAATAATTTTAAATATTAAGGTTTTTGTATATATCCTCAATAATTTTTATTTAAGCTTTCATTTTTTTATATATGTCCAAAAAAACATTTTCAAAGTTCAAAAACTAAGAGCTATATAGAACATTGAACAAGGCAACATCATAAAAAAACAAAGAGCATTATAATATTTGTTGCATAAAGACAAAATTTCAAGACCATTGTTAATCAAATCATTTTCAACCAACGAAATAAAATAATTGGTTAACTACACTTACCAAAAATGTTAGGAAAGTGGAGCTGTTGCAAGCTACTGGAGACAATAGAGAGGGTCGTTGCCTATCTATTAGAAGATGTGAGGATTGTTGTGGGAGATTTGTTCTTTAAACAAATACAAACCTATTGGGCTGCCTATTTATTTTTTTGGGTAAGTATTAGGCTGCTATTGGGCTTCCAATCTAAAAAACAAACAAAAAAACTATTTGCTGTTATTTGGGGCAGGGCTAGGCTGGAAGAGGTTAGGAGACTGGGCTGGGCTTGGCTGAGAAAAACAATTTCTACAGATTTTTTAAATTTTGGGCTGGGCTGCAGCCAACTATGCCTAGCCCTAGGTCCACCCTTGGAGTCAAATGAAGAATCTAGAACTCCCTAGCAAACTCCCTGGCAAACTCTAGCACATATGAGACTATGGAGAATTCTAGAAGGCCCTAGGGAATTCAAGTACATACACATTTGAACATATAAACTAGACTTGTAGATGTTTGTATAGATATTTCTAGAAAGCATTCTAGAATGATCTTGTAGATTGTAAGAAGGCTTCCATGAATGCTCCAAAGGTGCCTATAAATAGGAGAGGAGCTTATTTGCTCCAATCCATCCAAGAGTTGTATAAGTTCTCTCAAAGTCAATACAAATGCATTCTCTCAAACTTTCTGGCCTTGTTTGGGTTGCTTTTGAGAAACAAATTTCGGAGAAAATTTTTCAAAATTTTGTTTGGTTTAGTGATTTTGGAAAAAAAATTTCAAAATCACTTTCTCTCTCTCTCCTACACATTAATCAATCATTTTTTTTTCTCTTTTCTCTCTCCTTCTCAATTACTTTTTCTCTCACTCACATCTACTGAATTACAATAAAATATCAAATCATTCCATACTCCCATACTCCAAAACTATTTCCAAAATATGCAACTAAATAAACCAAAAAAATATCTATGAAGAGAGAAGAGAAAACTGTTTTCATGATCTTGTCTTCCAAGGAAAAAAAAATAGATAACTGTTTTTATTTTGTATTTTTTTCAATATATATTTAAATTTTTTTGGTTTTTTGAAAAATAAGAAATGGTAACTCAACCAAGCACCCCACAAAGAAAATTGCTTTTGCCCTCAAGTTTCCTTTAAGTGTATGTTGTCCTTGTGTCAAGATGTTCACTTGAATGAATTTTGCTTGAGAATGTTTTGTTCATCACTTGTTGTGGGTTAGGATGGAACTTTGCTAGCTTCCCCAAACTGCTCTGAAGAGTTTTTGTCAAGTCAAATAAGTTACAGAGATCCTCTAAAACTTGGGTTAGTTTACTATTATATTATATTTGTGGACCAAATCAGATAATGTCCAGTGCTGTCCTTTAGTGCTTTGGTTAACTTACGATGTATTTTTCTCAATATTTGCAACTTTCTAAATGATTTGGCTTTGCAATTGGTGCACAGACTTTTGACACAGGCTCCAGTAAATTATGAAACTATTTAACTTCCATTTCTCTTTTAGTGTAAATTGTGAAGGCTTTCATTTATATAATATATGTACCACAATCATATATAATATATATATATTTGTTATAAGAATGTGCATGTGTGTTTTCATGGAAAGCAAAAGATAAACATAGAAGCTATCATAAGTAGTTATAATTTCTTATACAATTTTACTTGCACGCAGAAACTCCCCTTTTCTTAAATGATTTAAATCATTTTATTGTAAGTATATGCCCGTGTGTTTGCATGGAAAGGAAAAGATGAATGATTTGGTTCATTTTCTTGACTTCCAAAATTGTAATCGTCTCGAAAATTGGAGGTACCTTTTTGGTGCTCATAGAAACTCCCCTTCTCTTAATCTGGGTAAGCTCAGGATTTGATCATATGTGTTTCGGTGTAATGACCAAGTAACTGAATGGGCAAAACATTAGATGGCACTTTCTTCCTACTATTTTAGTTGATGGGGGATGGAAAATTAAATAACCAATCCGGATGATCTAGTTTTGCCATAGTAGATGGTCTGAGCTCAAACAACTAGCAAAATTTGGTTTGGCCTATGGAAAATCTAGCACATGAGAAAATTAAGCATCATATTGGCGAAATTATGTTAGAACATGAAGGTAGTGCGCTGCTGACATAAGCAAATACTTGTAGACTGGGTAATAACCATTTTCAATTCTGGGTGAAATCATTAGGTGCCATTGATGAGTTCATTGATTAAGTAAAGATTATGTAATTTGCTATCCATACGGGATATAGCCTTTTGTTCACATTTATGTAGTGTCAATTATGTAAATGCATGTTTGCACGTAAATGACTGTTTTATGAATGTTGTAGGAGGACCGGTTGAGTGTTTATGATGCTTTGCAGCATCCATATTACCAATCTCTGCCCAGGAGATGAGCACCCGAGAGTTATCAATACATAAAAATAAAAAATAAAATACAGTGAAATGTCTATGGTAGTGTGTAGTTACCTGGCCTCCTGCCAACATCATTGTAGTTAATTGTTTGTCATTGTAGTATTACTATGAAACAAATGAGTACAGAATTACATCAATAGAAAGAAACAAAGCTTACATATTTGAATCAAAAGCTCAATTACTATTATGAATTTTGTTGTGCTTTCCATTACTATTATTGGTATGTTTTGACGAAAAATATTTTTTAAAAACGTTTTTGAATGGTATTTTCTTTTTAAGTGAAAATATATTTCTAGTATTTGTTTTTGTTCAACTAATTTTTGTTTTTATAAGAAAATTCAAAAATTGAACGAAACAGATTTTTATTCTTTCATTTCCTGCGAAATCATGGCATTGGATTATATGAAATTATTTATCCCTAGATTACTGGTCTTGAAATTACTAATGTCTTACAATTATGTAATGTATCCAACGTTTGCAATGTTCTCGATATAATATAGGAGATTAGTAAAAGAGTCTTGTTATTTACTTCTACTTTTTTTTTTTTAGAACCCCTATATTAGTAAAAGAGTCTTGTTATTTACTTCTACTTTTTTTTTTTTAGAACAACCCCTATCTTCTCCATTTTTTTTTAAAGAGTGCTCTATTAGCATCCCATTTATTATTTTTGGACTCTCATTTTTTTGGACTTTCACTTATAAATTTTAAAACCCTTAAAATTTCTTTTCTCCCTAAATAATATCAAAATTATCCTTATGAAAATTTCAACCCCACTCAAATGCACACCACCACATCCTTAAGAACCATTATCTCTCAAAACCCTAAATTTTTTTTTTCCAAAACCCATTCTCTCTCACAATGGTGGGGAAAAAAAATGTTTCTGAAGTGAATCAATCGGTGTAAGGAACATGTTATCTACAATCTTCACTTTTTTGTTCGTATTAGGTGCATATGTCTTTCTTCAATCCCATCCATTTCTTTGATCAATCCTAAACTCTAAAAACTATGGATATATATATATATATATACGTGTATCTATAGTTTGAAAGAAGCAAATTCACATTTTACTCAGTCTTAATGTTGCTCCTCCCCTATCTTTCGAAGTCTCTCTCCTCTCTTTCACTAAGAATGTTTGGATGTTCTCGAACAAATAAGCTATGTTCAGGTCTATGTTCCCGAAGAAATAACCAATGTTTCGGTCTATGTTCCCGAATTTCATAAAACAAAAACTCATGCATATGTGATCAATAATAACCCTTCAAAGTGTATCAAATTTTCATGTTTGGGCCTATGTTCCCAAACAAATAACCAATGTTTGGGTTTGTGTTCCCGAACAAATAAACAATGTTTGGGTTTGTATTTTCGAACAAATAAACAATGTTTGGGGTTGTGTTTCCAAATTTTGGTCATATGTTTGGGTATTTAGTACCGAAAAAATACAAACAGTTTTCACTATCTGTTTTTTTTTTTTTTTAAAAAAAAAAAACTTAGTCTTACAAGACCAATCTCCTCTAAGTTAAGAATAACATGAAGACTAGGAATCTCCTCTAAACTTATATTGTTGTACTCCTCTTGTCTTATGAAGTTGTGGTTGCTGGAAAAATTTCTACTCATTACCATTGCCATTGCCATTACCGGAGAAGTGTGTAATCGAATGGTTGCTATCGTTGCCATCAGAATATCATTGTTGGAGGGTTCTTAAGGTTTTGATGGTGGGATTTGGGAAAGATGAATGAGTGGTGATGGATGTAGGTGCTTTCATAAACCTATCTTATGATTTAGCGGATGTGCGAGCTCAATTATGAGATGGGGTGCCCCAAAATGATTAATGTCCTCTTTAGTAATTTCATTTAAGGTTGTTATTGTAATAATAATAAAAAAAAAAGTCCAAAAATGAGAAGTCCAAAATAATAAATAGGGTGCTAATAGCATCACTTTTTTTTTTTTTTTAAAAATTCTAATTTTGCCCAAATATAAAATTTCACTTTTACCCTCCTCCCTAATCTTCTAACCCTAATTTCCCAAACTTTAATCCTAATCCCTCTCAACTCTGGCTACCATTTCCACCCGCTATCTGCCATCCCCTTACTGCTAGCCACAGCCACCCAGCCCCTCATCGCCAGCCGTAGCCACCCAAACGCTCACAGCCGGTCGTCTATACCCAGTCCATCTCTGTCTCACCTCGCCACCCCAAACTTTCCACATCCATCATCGTCACTTTCCCAACCCCGTCGTTTCTCTGCTGTCATCTTTGTCTTTTTAGAAGCACAAAAACATAGGCAAAAAGGGAGAAGATCTCCTTTCCAACCCATCTATTTCTTTCCCTCTCTCTCTCTCTCCTCACACGGTGTCATGAGCCCCCTTTCTCTCTTTCTCAATCTTAATAGCTCTAGGGTTTCTGTCACCCATCTTTCCTAGCCACCCGCCGTCGCTGTAGCCCTTGCTAAACCAACAAGATCATATGAAAAATAGAAGGCTTTGAAAAGCGTGATGGAGGGATTGAGAAGTAGGTCACAGTGGTGGGGTTGCAAAAGAGGGACACTGATGGTTGTGGTAGTAAGAGGCATTAGAGAGGGGCACCGTTGATCGAAGAAAATGAATAGCTGACGATAGGTTAGAAGGGTTAGGGTTAGAGTTTGGGACATTAGGGTTAGGGTTCGTAGGTGGCAGTGGTGAGGGAGATCTCTGAAGACAGGTCGTTGGTGGGATGGGTTTGTATGTTGGAGTTGGAGATGGCTGTTGTGTTGGGATATACCTTCTTATTGGAGTGTGAGACCCAATTGGTTTATTAAAAGAGTTTAATTTGGTTTGGTATTAGTTATAATATATTTTTATATATTATATCTAATTTTTTGGAGACCTAATTCAGTTTGGTAACAACTGGGGTTTTGATAAAACAAGCCCAATGTTTAATAATACATATATATTTTTTCGAGGTGCCGTAGAGAGAGACTTTTCTTCTTCAGTGGTGCTTTTTTGGACTCATGCTTGGAAGTATTTCTTGATTTTTCAATCTTTGGATGCTTTAAAGAATTGTCAGTGTGTTCGGCTGATTTGGTAATGTGTTCGGCTGATTTGGGTTAATTAGTTTGGGTCTTCTACAACTCTGGTTCTGAAAATTTTGGTTCATCTATTTGGTGAGGTCTTTCCTCTTGTTTATTTGTGATTATTTAGAATTCACCTAAGGGTGGTTTTGTGAGACGATTCGTGTCTCGTTTGTAATCGTTTGGAAACTCTTTGGTTGATAGTAGAATCGGATTTCGATCCCGTGGACGTACCTCACATTGAGGGAACCATGTAAAAATTCTTGTGTTGCTTTTGATTTAATTTTTCCACATTAGTTTTTATTCCCATTGATTGATTTACTTGTGGGGAATCATATACTTTCCCTAACATGTTGTGGATGCTAGAGGTAGTGGTTGGGGGATTGGACAGAGTTAAGGTTTGTTATGTTAATAGTGTAAGGATGAGGGTTATTATTGGTATTGTGGTAGGAGTTTAAAGAGAAAATAGAGGGAGTTCATTTAACTGAGTGGGGGTTCAAAAAACTAAAAGACCAAAATAAATAACAATCCTATTAATAAAATCCTATCCCGTATTTGTTTAGAATTACTAGACACAACATACACAATATAAAGTCCATAATTTGTTGATAGTTTGGTCTTTGGACCCTCCATAACCGCAGGGGGGGGAGGGGGGGCGATTAAATGCTCCTACAAAACTTCTTCAAACGCCTTATATATTAAAAATAATAATATAATATTGTTATACAATCTAATTAGTGTATCAATTAACACATTAATTATTACACGTTTAAAAAAAATTAACACATTATTAAACACAATATTAGATAGAATCATGTTGAGTGGTCTAACTCATATGTATATCTTAGTTGGGATAAGCTCCTCTTTATACTTAAATTTCCCTATACTCATCCATATTTTTCTTGTGGCCCAAATTTAGACTGACATCGATAATCCAAATCGTCTATCTTGTAGGTTCTGTAATAAAGGTTATCTATGCAAAAATAATAATTTCATCAGACATCTATAAATACAAAAAAAAAATCATATTTTGTTTTATAAAATGAATAGTAAATATGATTGTAAACTTAAACCATTCATTTTGTAAAATAAAATGTGATTTGTTTCTATGTTTATAGTTGTCTGATATGTCTAATTTTTTGTATGGATTACCTTTATTTTGAAGCCTAGCACTTGTACCCTTTTAAAACTTTTGGGAAGTGTATTTGAATCCTTTATTTTATTTTGGGGATCTTTGGTGTTGTTGTATCTTGGTTTTGGATGAGTGAAAATCGATTTAAACTTGTTGGGTTTGGTTGTTCGCACTTGCTCTTGTCAAAAGTTCCTTGGAGACTTAGAAATTCTATTTTAGGGTCGACACCAGTCTTCCTAAGGGTCGACCCTTATCTGTTGGTGAAGTTTCTGGAAGTGTTGCTAGATTATAGGTTCAACACCAGTCTGGGGAGGGTTGACCCTCTTATATTGCAGATTCTGTATGTTAGTTGCTGGAAATTAGGGTCGACCCCCTCCTATCTAAGGGCCCACCCCCTTACTTGCTGCCAGATTGTCTTTTCTACTTGAAGGGTTAACCCCCTCTGCCCGAAAGGTCGACCCCTGCGTGTTTTTTTTCAGAATTTTGTGGTCCGAATGGGCCCTACTTTTTTTTGGGGGGGGAGTTTGGACTTGTCTATTTTATTTGACTTTAGGGCAATATTCTACTACTATAAATAGACCCAAACCACTTTCCTCTCATTACTTTTTCTCCTCCTTTCATCTTAAATCGTGATTTCTCTCTTCTCTCTCTAAAACTTGACTTTTCGCACCTAGATCTCTAGGTCTACTAACCTAGTGTAATCTTTTCACCATGGTCCTTTGAGAAAGATTGTAGATCTTGTCAATGACTTTCTATTGATCCAAGTAGTTCGTGGTTTCGTCACCGGTGATTTTTGGGTTGTTTTCTCTTTGCTTCAAGAGGTAGGGATTTCTTTGCTCCTTTCCAATACTTCGTCTGTAGATAGATATGTGCTAGATTTTATTGCATAAAAACCATATTCATTATGGATTTTCTTGAAAGCCATGAAAGGAGATTCTAGAGTTTGATGTTTGTGATTGGAGTTGTTAAGTTGTTTGTTATTGGGTTATTTGGGAAATGATTTATTATGTTTGTGAAGAGAGTGAGGAAAGCCCTAATTTAATATTATTGATTTAATGGATTCAAAAGGGAGGGAAGCCCTATTGTTTTAGACTAATCACGTGATGTTGAGTTGAGCTATGATTTTGGTACCAATGGAATTGGTTTTGTAAAATAAAGAGGATGGATTTGGTTTTGGTTTTGTAAAATGACGAGAATGAATTCTTAGAAAATGGTTGCAGTTGTGTGGATTGGAAAATAAAGAAAAGTGGTCTTTTTGAAAGAAAATGAAATCATCATCCTTTGTAAATCGATAATGAACTTGAGGTCGGATTTTGGAACCTTTACATATTATCACTTTTATTGGACTGAAAGGCTTGCGAGAATTGGATTATTGTCTTACGAGTATTTAATAGCTTTACTTAGAGGTTGTCCTTGGTCATCGGTGGAGGATGGTATTGTTGTGTTGAATAATATTGTGTATGTATTACACTTGTGTTATTATGCTTTCTAGTATGTTGAGATGGTTGGGAATGTGCTTGCGTTTCAAATGAGAGGTACCATTACCTTCCAGCTAGCGCCTGGAGAATTGGCCGCGCTTAGAATGAGAGGTACCAGTACCTTCCAGCTAGCGCCTGGAGAACTTGGCAGAGGTACCATTACCTTCTAGCCAATGTCTGGTAAATTGGCATTTTGTTATAGAAAGGTGTATCATTGGCTTGGCATTTCATTATGGAAAGGTGTATCCTTGGCTTGCCGTGCTTAAGGCAAGTAGAGTGGAACTTGTTTATCATTATTGTCTTAGTATATCTGTGTATATTATGGATTATGATGGTTATGGTTCTGGAAGGCCGAGTTGCCTCATTTGTTGAGTAGATAGTTGTTGGTTGCTTGTTGTTTCCCTTTGTATTGAATGTATTTATGTAAAGACATGAATGTGTTAGAAACGGACGTAAGTACTGTATTGAGATTGTGAATAATGTGAAGGACATCGGATACTTGTGAACATGTTTCAAAAAGGCAAATCAGGTGTATGTCCGGAAAGTGGGAGAAAACGTAATGGGCTTTGTGAAATTGTTTTTAGGAACTTGTTATTGTCATATGAATTTTGAAAAAGGTAACATCACGAAAGAAAAGTAAAATGCTTATGTTGTTGAACGAAATGAATGATTTTGAGAAAAGTTCCTATATAAGTATATTTCTGTATAAACCGTCACATTATGTATATGATATAATCTAAAGCATTCATGATCATAACTATCTGTATGTTGTTATTGTTTAGGATCATATTGGATCCCTATTGGATTTTATATTCATCCCACGTTGCTAATCCTTTTTCAGGTGAATGTCAAGAAGGGTTTCAAGATCGAGGATCTTCTTTATGTTTTGGCCACGGGGCCTTTTATTTGTAGGCATAATGCCATTGATGTAAAAGTATTAAACCCTTTCTTTTAATTTAAAAGATGTAAGCCTACGAGCAATTTATGTATTTTTATCTCATGTTGCATTCATTTCATATTCGAATGAGAGAATCTTTAATAATAGTACTTGTTAATGTATTAAATTTCTGTGCATGATCTCTGTTGATGTGTTATAATGAAGGATTTGGTAATGGTATCCATTGATATAAAAAGTGGGGCGTGACAAAGTAGACTGTTTGGACCATCAAAGTGAGTCCAAATTGAGGCCTACAAGAGGAGTATGAGTATGAATGGATATAGAGAAATGAAGTATGGAGGGGAACTTATCCTGTCTTAATTAGTGTTAGTTGGTGTACACTAATTAGTATGTGGGTAAATTACAAGTATGCCCCCTGATGTTTGACTAAAATACGAATCGCCCCAGTGGTTCTGAAAATTACATTCCACCCCTGAGGTTTCTAACTTCATAATAAATCGTCAATTTTATTAATAAATCATGAAGTCAATTAACAATTTTTAATGATGTTATAAATATGTTTTGAATAATAATTTAAGTAATTCTATTATTTTATGGAGGAACAATTATGAATTTTATTTTTTTGCTTAATTCTGTTAAATAAAAAATTCTAACAAAGGGGTATTTGTTTTTTCAAATCACAAGAAGCAATTTGTATTTTAAATAAAATGAAAGGGACGTATTTGTAATTTACCCTTAGTAGTTCTAATGTTACTAAAATAAAATAAATAATACACTTTTGCCTTACTACAAAATTCTTAATTTAACCTTATACTTTCCCCAAACCCTAATTCCTCCTCACAAACAAGCATCAACTCTGATCACCTTTCTCAACCTAGTCCCTCTAGGTCCAACCACCACTAATCCCAGCTTTGGATCTAGTCCTCAATACCTCCTTGCCATTCCCGCCATCGTAGACACCTCAGCTCATGACCCTTCACTTGGTTCCACACCATTGTTTTCCTTTCCTGCAACCCCATTTCTTTTTCCCTATTCTTCTCGTTCGGACAACTAGTGCCGAATGAATGACTTGACTTTGGATCTTCTTTGTCGTACGATATAGGGGTTAAATGTCTAAATCTATCTAGCCAAACTAGCAGTTGATGTGCGATTGGTTGTTTTTCACCTAAACGGAACCCTAACTTTGTTCACATCACACTGATTAATGTCGCCTTAGTGGGGACTGGAAAACGGAACCCTAACATTATATTCTTTTGGACTAAAATTTTTGTCTAAAAAATTAAATTTGTTTGCATTAAATTATTTTGTTCATGTATTTATTATTGACATTTTTAAAATTATCGCTAGAAATTTATTTATTTATTTTAACGTTTTTAGACTATCTTTTATCGACTATTCTCATGATGATAAATTTTGATTCTCAAATAATTTTGTAGAATAAAATTTTCACTTTTTGGAAATGAAAAAGTTTGATCCCCTAAAACTCTTATATCTTAGAGTGTAAAAGAATTTGCGTTTGAGATAATTAATGACCATTTACAAAGAATTTCCCTTTTATTTATGTTATATATTACAGCTATGATAATGGGATATTGGAAATAGAAATAAATTTAAAAAAAAAATAAGTGAAATATCCCTCTCCAACTTTGAGTTGTAGAGAGGTTCAATATATATGTATTTTTTATTAACTAAAGTCCTTCGATGAAATATCTCTATGATCATACAATAAATTTCTTCTGCGTCAGAATGAAATTTCTTTGTATTGAATTTTCTTTGTAAAAATATTGAGGGATCCCAACTATTATGAAAATATTGTATGTCCTTAATCTTATAAAATCTTAATATCAACGACTTTAAAAAAAATTCCCCAATTATAGCATAATCAAAATTATAAATAAACTCCCAAAGTAAGAGAGAATGAGCTCTGAATTACATATTGTGGGATATCATCACCCCATGTGAGGGGTGATCCTCCATGTGTTGCAAGGTTGGCCATGTTAGGAAGCCAACACACATGAGCTGGCCATGTGAAGCCAACACACAAGATAGCTGGCCATATGCAAGGCCAGCCTCTCCATCTCCATTCTGATTGAGTATAAATGGAGGCTAAGGGGAGGGTTTGAGAGTGAGCAGAGCAAGCCACAGAGAGTGAGATATGTGAGGCGGAGAGACTGTCTCCCTCGGTGTGAGCGAGGGAGACGGGTGAGTGGGTGAGTGAGGAGAGTGTGAGCTCCTCCCCTATTGTAATCTTTCTGTAATATCTCCATTGTTATAGTGATAACCGGCTACTCTCCCGTGGACGTAAGCATTGAGGCCGAACCACGTTAAATATTGTGTCTCCTTGAGTGTGGGTGTGTTTTTCTGCATGGAATAATTTCTATAAGGTCTTGGGTGGGATCCCAGATCCCAACAAGTGGTATCAGAGCCTCGTTGGTGGCGTTTCGGAACAAAAACAGCGTGTTGTTTGAAACTGCCCAGAAATCAAGTTGCTCGAAATCAGGTTTTGAGCATACCAGGAGCAAGGGCTCGACGAGAGGAGTCCAGAAATATAATGCAAACACCCAACAGAGGCCGGACGCGCCCTCACGCGCCCCTGGAAGAAGGCGCGTGAGGCCCAGTCTCTGCACGCGCCCCCACGCGCCGTGAAGGCAGTCGGCGCGTCGTCCCAGTCGCAGGCACGCACCCCACGCACGGCGGAAGGAAGAAGGTAAGTGGGGGAAGGCGCGTGTAAGGCACGCGCGTACCACGTCAGCAGCGACGTGTCATCATCAACGCCACGTGGCAGCCCCGTCAGCAGAAGCGTCAGCAGCCAGGTCATCGACGCGTGGTAGCCATGTCATCGCCACGTCAGCACGGTTGTGCCATGTCATTTGCCACGTCAGCATCCAGGTAGGGATCCAGTGCTACGCGGCAATGGTGCAGCCGCATGAGGAAGGATCCAGTGCTTTGCGGCGAAGGTACATCCGCAGATCTAAGGCGTACAAAATGTTTTGGCTAGATCGAAGCCATTTGAGGTCCGTTTTTGGTGATCCAATAGTGGTTTTCAACTATTTGGAGTATTCCGGACACATCCGTACGGTCAGATTTTGAAGACGAAGTTTCTGTAAAAAGAAGGCAGATTAAAGTGGCAGACGGCGTCAGGGGCAGTGGACGGAATATTCTGTTAGTACACGGAATATTCCCTAAACTTCTGAAAATTGAAATTTGGCCCAGAAGTTTCAGAAAATTGTGGTGTGGCCCAGCTTTCGGGGATAGTTTTCAGTGAGGTCCCCGGAAATGCAACGAAGGTTGGTTCTAGCTAAACAGACCGCTCCGGACGCAACCGCGAGGTCAAAATAGTGAAATTCTGAACGGTTTGGAAAGATTATCAAAACATGGGTGTTTGCCATCTTCAATACTCGAAGGAAGGTTGCCGGATATTATGGAATGTTGCGGATTCACTGAAGAGGTTAGAATGGGCAGATTCTGACTAGATTGGACAACCAGATACAGATTGAGATAGATTATTGAAGACCAGAAGAGATCAGGCTTGATTAAATGGCAAATCGAGGGAGATCAAGATTGGTCAGGGGAGATCAGAAGATTGCAGAAATGATTATCTCCGGAGTTCGTAGGAGGATCTGGTTCAATCAAAAGAGAAGACCATTCATCGACGGATAGATGATTTGGCAACCAGTACAGGCTGAGGGAAATACTGTGGCTGTTGGAGCTACTGTATACGATAAGGTACTAATGGTATGTGGACATGTAGAACAATAGTTGTAGAGGAGCATCCTAAGCGCAGAAGCACAAATGCAGACGTGCAGCAGTGCAAGGGTACGGTAGAGTATCGTACAAAGGCGCAAGAGGAGTATGCAGCAACGGGTTGTTGAAAGTTCACAGGAACTTCCAGACAGAGAAATTGAGACAGGTAAACGCAAGAGTGCGCGTCAAGGAGTGGCAATTCTTTTTTCTCTATGGTGGTTTCTTGAGTTCCATGGCAGCAGATGATAGAGTTGATGCAGATCTCTCAAGCAAGCTTGACGCAGGGAGACCAGAAGCCATGGGTGCGAGCACTATGCACGGAGTTGCATAGTGGTAACTTGTACAGACCGGTGAAAAGTTGTCTTGGCAGAAGGGCTAACTGTCAAACATCAGTACGGACGTACAAGTAAGACAGAACCGAACATCAGGGATTGCAGCACAGACAACGGGCGTATGAGATCGCTGGGAAGTTGTTCTGAAGTGCATAAAGCAAAGGCTGGTTGTTCAGAAATAAGCTCCGAGCAAGGAAAATTGAGGATGTTGATGTGTCAAACTCTGAAGTTTTCTAGTTGCTCCCGTGTTCATCATGCAAGGAGTTGCACGGTAATGCAAGGGTATCCCGAGCAGGGGGTGCAGGACATCCAATCAGGGGGTGTCGGATATCTTGGTTGCGCAAGTTCAAGCACAGTGTCTCAGTGAAGGCATCCGAGACAGGAAGCGTGGAAGAGATCTGTAGGAGATAGGAGCAGCGGTTCTCTCCAAATCAGAGAGTGGTGTGAGTTGAGTTGAGGATATAGGATTCCCTCCTCCTCTTGTATCTCTAGTGTATAATCTCTAGCTTTCAAGGGATGCAGCGTCTCAGTGAGAAGATGCAAACTGTGTTTGGGCGTGACAAGATTAGCAGCAATGTGTGTTGTGGATCACCTCACATGGGGTGAGGGGGTGATTTGTGGGATATCATCACCCCATGTGAGGGGTGATCCTCCATGTGTTGCAAGGTTGGCCATGTTAGGAAGCCAACATACATGAGCTGGCCATGTAAAGCCAACACACAAGATAGCTGGCCATATGCAAGGCCAGCCTCTCCATCTCCATACTAATTGAGTATAAATGGAGGCTAAGAGGAGGGTTTGAGAGTGAGCAGAGCAAGCCACGGAGAGTGAGATATGTGAGGCGGAGAGACCGTCTCCCTCGGTGTGAGCGAGGGAGACGGGTGAGTGGGTGAGTGAGGAGAATGTGAGCTCCTCCCCTATTGTAATCTTTCTGTAATATCTCCATTGTTATAGTGATAACCGGCTACTCTCCCGTGGACGTAGGCATTGAGGCCGAACCACGTTAAATATTGTGTCTCCTTGAGTGTGGGTGTGTTTTTCTGCATGGAATAATTTCTATAAGGTCTTGGGAGGGATCCCAGATCCCAACACATATTACATAAAAGGGAAATAAAACTCACACTTTTGATATCTTAATAACATAATAATTCCAACTAAGCCTTCGTTTGGCAAGATGATCAGGATTAATTTAGTTTACTAAAAAATAAAATAGATAAAAAAGTTAATAAGATAAAATATCACATTCAAATCATAATTATTTCACTTTTTCTCTCACAAAATTATAAAAAATTAAAAATTTATTTCAAACGAAACTTTTTTAACCAAACTAAAAAAATAGCCAAAAAATAGACTAAAATAACTCCTCCCAAATGAATCCTAATTATATATTGTGTCTGGATATACGGCTTCCCTTAATAGATTCAATAGATTGACAATAACATGGCTAGAACCTGTGTCTCTCCTAGGAACTTTGTGCGTGTAATTTATCATATATCTGTTGAGTTTTTTCCCCCTGCTTTGACAATTTTATATTACAAGTCTAACAACCAACACAAAAAACTATATAGCCCAACAAATCACACAATACAACAAAGTGGTACTACATAATTATTAAGCCAGAGGCCCGTTTACTTTTAAAGTTTTCGAAACAGTTTTTAAATATCAATTTATATTTTCTTTAATAAGTGACACTGCTGGAAAATCGACTTTTAGCGGCGTTTAAGGTACTGAAAACGTCGTTAATTCTTTTTGTGATGTTTAGTACCAAACGCCGAAGACGCGGCCGTCGCTACAGCTTTATGACGTTTGGAAAACGTCGGTATATTAGTATAGGCGGCGTTTTTAAAAACGCCACCAAATGTCCTACCCTAACTGTGCTGTGACGTCACTATGACATTTAGCGACGTGTTGAAAACGCCGTCAAAGACATTTATACATTTTAAAAATCTAACCGTTGGGATAGGGATATAATGACATTCAAAAAACGCCGCCATAGCCTTTATTTTTATTATTTTTTTTATTTTTTAAGTTGTGCTAATTTTATATGGTTGAAAAAAATACCTGTCATAAACAATTATTAAGAACTAATAATTGATGTTTATTAAAATAATAAATAAACTAATTTTGAAAACAAAATTAAAAATAAAAAACAATGCAATAAGATGCGATACATGTACAATTACATAATATATCTAGACAAAATATATTAGAAAACTTTATATTTTCAATGAGGTTGTTGTGGCTGATTCAAGCTGTAGTTGCACTGCTTGGTTGTTCCCTTAGCTTCCTCTTTGGATGACACTGCAGCGAGGAGATCTATTCCACCCGAATCCACCTCACTGAACATGAGGTTAGCAACAGCCCTGTCAATGGAATTCGTATCTGATTCCATAGTTTTCATGTCCTCCAACCTGAGAGAATAGAATTAGCCTTGTGAATATCTGTCGTTGCAACAAGAACACCAACACCATTGTTCTCATGACAAAATGAAACTTCGTCATTTGACAAGTATAAAAATGCAAAACATTACACGCACAGAAAGTTTGTGTGCACAAAATGCAGCGATTTGTACATTTCGTGAGACATTGGTGGATACTGTGTGCGTAAACTTTTATGCACATATCATTGCTGATGCAATTGTATTTAACATGAAGGAAAATAATAAATGATGCAGTAGAAAATTTTAAGAGAAGTAAAGATGACCACATGAGCTTCAGGAAGAGGAGAATAAAACAGGTTATCCTGATTGCCAAATTATGACTATTTTCATAGATCAAGGCATTTAAGCTATTAGTAAATGAAATTGTAGCTGAGTTTCAGAGTACATTGAATAAGAAACTCCAAAACATTAGATACCCTTGTTTTTAGCTAGAAAAGCAAACTTGTTTTAGATAAGCTCTGGGCATAGATCAAATGCATTTACCCTTACTGAGAAAACTCAAAACAATTGAGTTCTGTAAGGAAATTTCCTATAGTGTTGAACTATAATCTTGTTAACTATCCTGGATGGTGACAATACAATGAGAACTTCACCAGTTTTTGTCTTTTATCAATCCTACATGTACTTCCAACAGATCTTGATGGTGATTTGAAATAATGACAGAACTAAGGAGCAAAAATACTAAAATGATAGGGGTATCTTTATAAATCTTGGACGAGGGTAACATTCAGAGATATTTGTCTAGATTATTTAAACATGATACATAATTATATGATCTTTATTTCTTTTCTCCATCACAGATTCAGACAATATACCAAATACTTACCTAGACATAAGACGAGGGTCTTTGTGTCCTTAAACCCACAGAAGATGCCTTGAATGGCCAGTGAAAGAACAACTGCAGGAGCACCAATAGCTCTAAGTTTAAGAAATTGTTGTACTGGAATGTGCATGGGTGAAGCCTGTTAAGAAAATCAACTTTAGGAAATTTTGGTTCCCTGTAGCTACAAAATGATGCATATGAAAATTTGAATGGTGAGATTTATGAAACAAGCATAATGGGAAAAACAGAGCTCTCCCAGGAGTGCAGTAATAATATCAAAGTTTGAGTCTAAAATGTGATCAGTTAACATAAAGAGTTAGTTATGGATATATGTTCATTACTCATATAAACTAACATGTTCTACTCACTGTTGATATGCCCATCATGTTGAGAAACAGTCCAGATCCCAAATACATAGCTAAAGCTTCACATAAACCAATTCCAAGCGCTAAAAGTAAGGCAGTAGGGACTGAGGGTAGTGCCGTTCTTTCATCTGTTTCATCAAGGAGTTTACTGTTGTTAATTTCTGTCACAATCGTCATTTTACATCAAATTCTCAAAATGAACAAATGGAAGAAAAAAAAATTCTTATTTTTGTGTAATGTATTTCATGCTCAAGAGATTGAAGTCACCTATTCTAATTTTACCTGAAGTTGATCCCTTGCTTGCATTTTTGGAGATATCTTCAGCTACAAACGAAGTCGCAACACTAAGGAGAGGGATGTTGAATACCTTTGATATGATGTTAAAAATTGATATTGAAACACCTGCTGATGCCAACTCCAAGGGACCTTTCCAATACAAGTGCATTTAAGAGCTCATCAAGCAGTGAAGTGGCAGACGATAATGGAAAATAAACAGAAATATACATTGGTCAAGGGTGAAGTTTTGACAAACCAGACCATCAAAAAAATATCACAAGACAAACTGACTATTAAAATCCCAAACAAACAATTAGATCTTTCGCAAAGGAATCAATCCATAAACTCACCTAGAAGAATCTAAAACTAGGTCTTTACATAAATGATTGATTCTTTCCTCATTGAGAGTATCATCTTATAATTATATGAGATCAGTTAAATTATAAGATAAATGAAGAAAAAAAAACTAACTTATGGTATGGTACAAATAGAAGAATCATGGCCACCACCCTAAAACAAAAAACAGAAAAATAGAAAATTAAAAAAAAAAAAAATTGTTTCCAGGAAAGAAATGCATCAGAGAGAGAGAGTTTTCCTTTTATCAAGTTCAAATAAGATAAATCTATTTTGGCAAAGTCACCAAAAGTGTGTCAAATTTGATGTCTCTCGTTAGAAGAATCACACAAAATAAACATAACCCTCGGTAGACCTGGACAAGTCAAGTAGATTCTATGCAGTAGTCACTGAAGTGTATAAAATGCTTTCTCATATTGGATGTGCCTTCTGTGAACTGAGGTACTTAAACAGCCAGAACATGCCAAAATTTTATATGCTGATGAAGGTGAAGACCATAATTGTAACATGAATACTAGGATTAATCATAGATTTTCCAATTTATATACATGCATGGGACACTAATGTTGTGTTTGGATCATAGATTTGAATTGGAATTTGGAAAAGGAGAAGCAAAAAGGTAGGTGAAATGTAACTATATATTTTATTCACATTTCACCTATCTTTTCTTTTTTCCTTCCAAATCTTTATCCAAATCCACGATCCAAACATAGCCTAAGAAACAATAAAAAGCAGAACTTCCTCAATTATGTAACCCAACCTTTTCATTAATGGTAACATAGACAAATTGAAACAACAATATTCTTACACAAACCAACCAAATTAAGAAAGTAAATTTCCAGATGGAGAAACCAATATAGAATACCAACGCCTACTAACAGTATTATAGTCAGGGCAGATTGATATGCACCATATCGAATTTGTCTCAAGCACAAGTCCTCTTATAAATCTACAAACAAGATTATTAGCAGTTAAAACAAAGAAAAAGACTCTCCTGGTCCCCATAAAGTGGGAAAGAATACAGATGCAAAGAATAAAACAGAGAAGAGGGGAAAACTTACCCATTCTGCCAATATAAGCTGCCTCCATGAGTAGTCCCAAGGGCTCAATGGCTTGCCCAGCAATTACTGGTATAGAAAGCATTACAAGCTCAGTTTGGACACTTGGAGACCGTGATTGACTCGCTGAGGTCCCCGTATGCGCGCTAAGAAACAATTCAAAACTTTCAACAACCATACAAAGTACAAAAAAGAAACTAACTGCAAGAATCACAATTCACAAAATGCAAAGAGAAGTATCTGAAAGACCATGAAAGAATATTTCAATTATGTGAATTGGGTGATAAAAATATGCAAAAATGATTTAAAACAACAGGGAATTGATGGTGGAAGAATCATGAGTCTTACATGAATCCCTCAGTTGAGCCATTAATGAGTGTGGTGGAATCTAATATTTCCTCTACAGTAGAAGGAACCAATTCATAATCTAAAGCCTGTAAACCACTGACTAATCCACAATTCCGAACCACTTTGTTTGATCTCAATCCCTTTCTATAAATCGCAATGCAAACTAGACCAACAGAAATGGCATTTTGAATCTCAGCACACTTGGACCAAAAATCAAGGCAATGCAATCATGCCGAATTCCAAAAATCAATCATGCCGAATTCCATTAATCACAATGCAACAAGGCACAAAAAAGGTAGGTTTGATTATCAGGTAGCCATTTCACATTTGGTGGTATTTACCAATTGTTAGGTTTTATTTCTTGGCAATCCCGTTTGACAAAACTCCTTTCAGTTGTATTTGTTTTCGCATTTTTTATTTCAGTGAGGCTATGAGTTGTTAGATGCGAATCCAACCCGAATCAAGCATTTCAGAGAAGTTTGTGATGAAAAAGCGTTCAAGATTGCCACATCGCTGATTATGACGGGGATCGAGCTGCCCGGTCAGCTCGCGGGGGTCCAGGGGGCAGCGCCCCTTGGCGGTGGGTCGGGGCAGCGCCACGGCGGGTTGAGGCAGCGCCCCCGAAGCAAAATGCAAAATGCATTCAAAGTTGCCTGTCTGAGCATGTTTATTTTTTTTTCCAGTTTTTCCAATTTTGGCCTGTCGCTCGAGCGGGGAAGGGACGCTCGGCGAGGGATTGGAAGCTCTCAGCATCTCTGCAGTCGGCCTGTACAAATACTGGATGTGTGATTTTACGCTCGAGCGGATGCTCCTACGCATCGAGCGCATCTCAGTTTGTTCGCACGCAGTTTTTTGGTCAGTCCGCTCGAGCGGGCTGTGTGAGCTCGAGCGGAAGATCGCGGAAGATTCTATAAAATTCGCGTATTGGGTCAGATTTTTAGGATAACTGCTCCAGATCTTTCTTTTTGGTTTCTAGGGTTTATATTGGGGATACTTTGGGAGTTTTCTTTAGAGTTATTTTCTCAGTTGTGGAGTTCTGAAGAATTCGAGCCTGAAGCTTTGGGTGGAATCCGGGATGGCTCATCAGAAAGACAATTCCGTGGTGAAGATGGGGTTGGAAGAGGCACATAGAGGTTGGTTCAATTAGGCGTTGTGGATTCGCTAGGTAATTGAGAGTATACCTGTGTAATTCCTTTAATTCTTCTTAGTGGATTGTTCTTGTGGCTGTTGCCCGTGTTTTTTTTATCACAGTTGGAGGTGTCCAATTGTGGTTTTTTCCACGTTAAATCGCTGTGTCTCTTTGTCTTGATTGTTTGATTGGGATTGTTATATTCTACTTAAAATTGATACATAATCACAAATCAACATCTAGGGGTTTTCTAGATTTTTCACCAATTTTACTTTGAATTGAATAGATACTTCTACCCAAATTCCACCTTCCTTGTTAAGACCTCATTATCATTTAATTATGCAAAGTTTGAAAATTCCATATCTCCAGATAAGAGGAGGTTCCATTTGTTCAACAAATAACAGATCCAAATCAGCCTTAAACTTTATTAACTTGCGCCTCTGAAATGCATTAAGCCACTGCTAACATATCAAATCGCAAACAAAGGGACGGAAATGTAATCAAAACAACATTTAAACAATTGAGATATTTAAGCACAACAAAAAGTAAAGTTGCAATAGAAATGATGATATGACACACAATCTGACCTCACATCCAACCCTAGGAGGAGATTCAAGACTGTAAACCCTAGGAGAAGAATCAGCGGAATGAAGATTTTGAGAGAAAGAGAGAGAACTTCGACATCGAAATCGAGATTGTAGACAGTAGTGCTTACCTTAGTAGACGATGCAGATGGTGGTGGTGGTGGTGGAGCTTCGAAATCGAGAGAGAGAGAGAGAGAGAGAGAGAGAGAGAGAGAGAGAGAACTTCGAAATTGAAATCACCGAGCTGAAGAAGGTTGAATCGTATCTTCCAAATCGATATTGAAATCGATTCTGCTCTACGAAATCTATTTTGCTCTACGAAATCGAAATCACTCTGAGATTGGATCACCAAACTTCGATATCGAAATCACTATAAGGGTTTAGAGAGAGCGTGCGAGCAAGATTCATACACTGGTGTTTCTCAGATTTGAGTGAGTGAAAGTGAGAAGAAGGGTTTCTCAGATTAGAATGAGGGTTTGAAGAGGGAGAGAGAGAGAGCGCGTGAGAGTGGGATACATTCGAAGGCGTTTTCAAACGGGTTAAACGGTACCGTTTTATTAAATTAAAATGTGAGATACATACAAAGGCGTTTTTAAACAGGTTAAACGGTACCGTTTCATTAAATTAAATTGCGACGTTTATAAAACGCCGTTAAATATTAAAAAATGTGGCGTTTAAAAAAACGCCATTATACCACACATTTCCTGTAGTGTGATCTCATAAAAATACATAAGTTAAATACAAATTCACGTTAAAGTTTTTGAAACAATTTTTAAATATCAATTCATATTTTTTTTTAGTAACTGATCTCACAAAAATACATAAGTTAAACACAAATTCGCATAAGTTTGTAAAAACTTAACACTTACGCGAATTTATATTCAAATTATGCATTTTTGTGGGATTATTTATATAAATTTATAAAAAATTACAAAATTTTATGGTAGAATTACATACGGTGTTTATTGCATATTAATTTTTTTTTCAACTTTTTAATTTCACAAAGTCATGTCTATCCTTGCAATTTTTTTTGATCAACCAAAAAAAATTTTATTGATGAAAAAAAATACAAAGTATGAAGAAGTACATCAATAAAGAAGAGAGTGCAAAAAGTATCACAGTGAACCATCAAGATCCAAACTAGGTTAGCACCAAGATAAACACCAAATCATCTGCTAGCACAAGCTCCAAGCTCCAGGTTGGTGAGAAACCAACATACAGAGCAAAGCAAAACAGGAAACAAGAAACAAATGACAGACATCACCTCAGCTAATGACAAATGCAGTTACTAGCACTAGGAATTCCACCCAGCAAACAGCAGCAACAGCCTCTCAACCCAACAAACAACAACAGTATGTTTGCTTGGCTAACAACAGCAGCAGTATGTTATTGATTAACAACATCACCAGTATTTCAATAAACTAGACCTCATTACCAGAGCAACAAACAGTAGTAGCACGACCATCAAATACACATCTTAATTTGATTCAGGTTGGAAACAAAATCATGGATGCAATATGACTTTACCAAAGGCGTGACTCTTCAACGAAACTGCAATTCTAACCTTGATAAGCTTAATAATTTCCAAGAAGTTGGGCTGGGCACTGTTGAACACACAATCATTCATGAGCCTCCAAATTGACCAAACAACAAGAAGTGGGATGGCTTTCCAGATCTGTAATTCTTTCTTCCTTACTTTTGTGCCCAGCCACCAATCAAATAAATCCACAATAGAGCTTGGGCAAACCCAAAATAGACCCTACCAATCAATAATATTATATCAAATTCTCCGGCTAAAGGGACAAAGAAGCAAAACACGATTGATAGAATCAAATTCAACTTTGCAAAAGATACACTGAGTGACATCCGACCCTCTGAGAACATCAATATGATAAAGGAAAATAGATGTTTTTACTCTACCTTTCAAAACCAGCCATGAGAAGAATTGAACTTTTGGTGGTGAGATGTTATTCCAAATGAATTTGGGCATAGACAAATCCGGCGATCTGTTGGATTGCCACCAACAGAATAAATCCTTTGTTTTGAAGACATCCTGAGGTGAAGCTTTCCATCTCAATGCTATCCTCCACCCCATGCCTTAACGGTGGTCTATCACCCAGTACAACTTGCAAGTTATGGACTTCTTCATCTTCCCAAGCTAACAGGGGTCTCCTAAAATTGAGATTCCAGTTGGATGAACTAATTTTCCTAGCAATGAAATCTTTTAGAGATCCTTCCTTATCAGAAGAAAGGCTAAACAATCTAGGAAATTTAGACTGAAGGCAGTTAGTCCCTGCCCAAATATCATTCCAGGAAGATATGCTGGCCCGTTTACCAATAACTAATTCTAAGTTAGTTAGGAAGAAATTAAATAGAGTAGGATCTTTTGAAGCAAGGCCCACAATGTCCTTCCAAATCCATGAACAATTAGTAATAGAGCCTTGAGAATGGAACCGGCTACCTGATCTGGATCTATACTTGCTGCAAATTAATCTTCTCCATAGGGCTTGCTTTTCATTGCAGAACCTCCACCACCATTTAGCAAGTAAGCAAACATTAACTTGATCCAAACTTCTTACACCTAATCCTCCTTGCTTCTTTGTCATTGAAACATCCTTTCAATTTATCAGGTGAATCTTTCTCTTTACATCCGAGTCACCCCACAAGAAATAAGCTTGGATTTTATCCACCTCTTTCATTACACATTTTGGCATTTTGAACAAGGAAAGGTAGGAAATTGGGAGGCTAGATAAAGTGGATTTGGTGAGGGTAAGTCTACCAACAAATGATAAAAGTCTCTTCTTCCAACCTGAAAGTTTGCCCTTAAATTTGTCCAAATCTGGTTTCCAAGTGGCTTTCCTTCTGGGATTGGCACCAAGTGGAAGCCCAAGATACTTTAAAGGTAGCTTCTGATTGAGGCAATTCAATATTGATGACAAGTCATTGATTAAAATCTCAGAGACGCCAATACCACAAACTGTACTCTTGTGGAAATTTATTTTGAGACTTGACATAATTTCAAAACACCTAAGTATTCTCTTCAAGGTTGTGATCTCCAGTAAATCAGCCCCACAAAAGAGGATGGTGTCATTAGCAAATTGGAGGTGAGTGAAATGCAAGCCCTTGGGTCCAACAACAACCCCTTTAATAAGGCCCAAGTCCTTATCTCTTGTTAGAAGTAGATTCAGCCCCTCTGCAACAATATTGAAAATGAAGGGTGAAAGTGGATCACCCTGCCTGAGCCCTCTTTCTGGTCGAATTTCATCTGTAGGTGAGCCATTAACAAGAATGGAAATGCTAGCAGTGGTTAAACATGATTTCATCCAGCCCAACCATTTTGAGCCAAACCCAAACTTGATAAATAAATCAAAAGGAACTCCAAATTTACAGAATCAAAGGCTTTTTCGAAATCAAGCTTAATGATCACCCCTTGATTATTTGACTTTTTCCACCAATCTACAATCTCATTAGCAATGAGCACTCCGTCTAATATACTCCTGCCCCCTAGGAATGCAGACTGTGCTTCACTTACTATGCTAGGCAAAACATGTTTAGAAAGATTTTGTAAACAAAGCTAATCAAGCTAATGGGTCTGAAATCAGATAGAGATAAGGGGTTTTCCTTTTCTAGGATGAGACTTACAAAGAGCAGTTGAGGCCCCTTGCTAGAATTCCATTCTCATGGAATTCCAACAAAAATTTCAGAATGTCATGCTTTTTAATTTTCCAACATTTTTGAAAAAATGATAAATGGAAGCCATCAGGACCTAGGGCTTTGCTCTTATTACAGTCTTTGATGGCAGCCCAAAATTAATCTTCAGTAAATACACTTTCCAGCATGGTAGAGGCATTGCTGAGAGTGTTAATAGAATTAAACTGCCCCTCCAATTCAGGCCTAATTTTCCAATGCTCTGCATATGAATTTTTGAAATGATTCACCACTGCATTTTTGACTTCTCCAGGTTGCACTACGGAAACCCCATTAACCTCTATTGCATCAAGTGAGTTTCTATTTTGTCTGCTTGTGGCAGTAATACGGAAAAATCTGGTGTTCTTGTCACCTTTCAGTGCTCAACTGAGCCTAGATTTTTGAAACCATAGCCTTTCCTCCAATCTTTGCAATTTCCAAACTTCCCCCAATAACTCCTTTCTTCGTTCAGATTCATCAAGATGGAGTGGTCTATCCTTAGTTATCGAATCCCATGAGTGAAGTTTAGCTTCCTTCTCTTTAAGTTTTTCATTAAAACTATAAATTAAAAAAATAACAATAAAAATTGACAAGTTTATATGTCTAATTTGATCAACAAGTCCATATTAATTAACAATTTCTACCAAAATAAATACTAGAAGAAAGAAAATTATGCATTTAATTACTTCTTCATCACGGATCTTGGCCGGCAGCCTACATAAATAAATGAAATGCATCAATAAATTACTCCACCACCTCAACAAATTGAGGACTAAACTACCATTAGTAGTTATATAATATGGGTATTTAACGTACAAGTGGCATTTAACTTATAGGAAAAAACTTCTTGTGTCTCTCACACGATTAAAAAGAGAAATAAGAGTAAAACAGTAATGTTAGAAATACATAAATCAATCACATAATAGGACACAATCCTCTCACAAGAGTCTCACATGTGGACCCCACCTCCTGTGAGAAGGTTGTACTTCGTATTTGATTTTTATGCAAATAGACTTACTTGTAATTAAATTATTAGGAAAAATTACATATATTGAAAGCTTTGATTGAAACTGATTAGAACCCAAAAAAAGAAAAGAAAAATGATTATTGACTCCACAATATATTACTACTTGTCATTTTAAATTAGTGTTAAAATCATAATCTTCCGAAAATAAAACAACAAAAAATATGGCGGGTGTATTCCATCAATCGGCCCTTGCTTGTTTAATGGAGTTCATATTTTTATTTCTAGCAAATAAATAATTAAAAGGAAAGGGAAAAAAATGGTTTTGACTGAGGCTTAATTAACATGCTAAAATAGTTAAAAAGTATTTTAAAAAAATTAATTATTCTTTTTTTTTTTACACATTTTTATAAAAAATTAATTAAAATAATTAATTTCTTAAATATAACCCTTAAATCAACGCCTTCAAAAAGCTTGCCCATTTCGTGACGGCAAAGAAGGGCGATTTGCGAGCAGTAGAAATTCTTTCAAAAGGTTAGCATCGAGGGAGAATTAAGAAAAAAAATTATAAAAATATGGTGGGTTGCAAATGAGATTTACACCACATAAATTTTCACTTACACCTAATCATAAAATAACTTACACGTTCCATATATTTATAATTTTTTTTTTTTTTTTTTTTTAATCTCCATTTGGACAATAAGTCCCCTAATATCAATAACTTACTCCGCCGCCTTAAAAAATTGAACCAAGTGGCGTTTATATTATAGGTAGAATTGATGCTACATTTCCTATGATGCCCATCAAAATGATCTCAACGGTTGAGATTTGAATAAAGAGAAAATTTTGTTATGATCACTAAGTTAGGCGCACGCCTAAAGTCCTGCTCACAAGAGGTTCTATATATACATGCGTTAACCCGTGCGATGCACGGAAAAATAAACTATATATATTTTGTGTGATATATAAATTATTCTAATTTTGAATTATATTTTAATAGCAACAAGTCATGATGTTAGGCCATTTTGGTTGATGTTAACAATAATTAATCTGCAAAATTTCACAATAAAAATTTGATATACATAAAAAATTGTTAATTATAAAGATTGTTGGGATAATAGTATTACAATCACTTGATAACAAAAAAAATTTGCATCAGACTATAGTGTCATAAAACAAACAAAACAAAAACAAAGCATTAAAATAAATAAATTTTATAAGTTATCATAAATTTACTTATTTTAAATCAATGATTTATATTATTATTTTAGGAGCAAATTATGAATAAATCTCAGCTTTTAATTATAATTTGTAAGTAATCATTCTCCATAACTTGAATAATACTTGCATAGTTTCTACAACATTTAAAAAAAAAATCAAGATAAGAATTTCGTAGGATTATAAAAATTATATAAGAAAATAGTTTAATCCATTTTATTTATATAAAAAAATGATGACAAATTGTTTGAATTGTATTTGAAGAAATATAACAAATGATAGCTTTAATCATTATATATCCAAAAAAAAAAAAATTATATAAGTTACTCAACAACAAAATGGTCAAATATAACTAAAGTCATGGACATTGAATTAAATCATATGAGCTCTAAATTGATAATATAATCTAATAAATCAACTAATAATAAAAGAGAGATAACGACAAATATGTAGTATTTCTTTACCATCTTTGTATTATATTCATTAATTTCATATATCATATGAAAGTTTTACTCTTCTCAATCTTTCAATAAAATAAGCACCAAGAAAACAAATTTGATAAGAAATTAGTTCTAAACTTTATTATTAAAAAAACAGAAATTTCATAGAGAAAATTTAGAGATGGGATTGAAAAAATACTATAAAAATTACAATCTTATAAACAAATAAAAAGAAAAAAAGAAAAGAAAAAACACATAGCAATGATCTAATGTAAACTATTTTTAAAAATTAAAAGAAAGAATATCAAATTATTACCTTGCATAAATATAGTGACGGAAAATAACTTTGTGAGATTTTTGTATTGCCTTCTCCCATACAGCTTTTATTATTTAATTATTAATACTCTTCTTATTCATAGCCAACCATTCTTTTTTTATATATATCTTTATCACTTGGTAGATAATAACAAATAATAAAAATGATGAGGAGTAGGTTAAGAGGAGATAAGAAGTTATAGATAAGAGTATTTCACAAGATAAAAAATTCAAAATAAAAAAATATAATATGTGATAAAAGGAGAAAAAAAATATAAGTAAACCAAAATAAAGATTTAGATAGATATGTTTTTGATAGATATGGATTAACAAATCATATATTTATCTAAATTTTATTATTTTAATTTTTTTTTGTAAATCAATTAGTTAATCTTTATCTTTATCTGTAGACCATGGAATTAATTTTTATAAATTATTTATCAATTTTTATATGCTTATTTATGGGAAGAAATTTTAAATTATCTATAAGTTATGAAATTAATTATTTAATTTTTATCTTCATCTGTATACCATGAAATTAATTTTCATAAATTATTTATCAGTTTTTATATGTTTATCTATATGTAGGAATTTTGAAATTCAAATCTTTATCCATAAGCCATGAAATTAATTTTCATTTTAATTAATCAAACAAATAGAAGATTGAGGAAAATAGAAAACACGAAAGACAATCAAAGAGGGTTGCCACGTAGGAAAGAAAGAATTTTAAAATTATAAGAATTTAGGAATGAATATTTACAGATTTTTGACAAAACCACTACATTTGATTATATATATAGTATAGATAGATAGATATATATATATATATATATTTAATATTGAGTGTGTATATCAGACAAAAGCAATAGTGAAAAGGAAATTAAAATTAGCAAAACAAAGTTCGTAAAAAGAATTACTGAATAAATTGTATTTCTGTATATCAAAATAAACTATCTTATAAGTCATCATTATGTACCGTATCGTTAAAATTTTAAGTTAGGTTAATTATGATTATCAAACAATTAATTTTTATTTAATACATTTAATTTGAAATGCTAAATTAGATTACGAGCAAATTATAAATACAATTTTTGAGATCTGCTTAAAATACAGATTGCCTCTTGCGGTTTGGAAAATTACAACTACCCTCTTGTTATAATTTTTTATTTAACAGAATTAACTAAAAAAATAAAATTTATGATTGTTCTCCTATACAGTAATAAAATTACCTAAATTATTAATTGAAACATATTTCTAACATCATTAAAAACTGTTAATTGACTTGATGATTTATTAATAAAAGGGACGATTTGTTATTAAATTAGAAATCTCAAGAGTGGAATGTAATTTCTAAACTATAGGGAGTGATTTGTATTTTAATCAAATTTCAGAAGGTGTATTTATAATTTATCTTAGATTACCAAATATAGTTATATGGACTTATGAGAAGTTTTGATGGGCCATTAGTCGTAAGCCTGGTATTACTTTGGAAGTTTATCTGGGCCAAAATCTTAATGTTATGTGGACCATAACTATTTTGGAGTGGATCATAAGATTTTGCCTCAGTCCAAACTATGTATTATATTATGTTTGGTTGAAATGAAAGTACAATGGAATGGAATAATTATTCATAGATAGTGTTTAGTTCGCTGGAATGAAGTGAAATGGAATAATCATTTTATCAAAATATTTATTTTCATGTTTGGTTAGACTAAAAAAATATATATATTTTAATTTTATTAGAGACTAAAAAATAAAAAATAAAGTAAATAAATAATGACATGCATTACAAATAGAATCATCTTTCACCATTTAAAGGAATGGTCATTTCATGAGAAAGCCTAAGGAATCATCATTCTATCTCATTCCAATGAATCACATAAAGCATTAGTGATCAAATCCATTCGCAAGGCCAGAAGGAGGAAGTTGTTTTTGAATACTGGGCTACGAGTAATGTAAACACAACAAAGAAGAAATTGAGCAAGGAGGGCAAACAAGTGATGAGGATGGTGGCCATATCTCCCGTGTGGTTAAGGATCCGGTGAGGAGTAGATGAATTTACCTGAATGATGCTCAAGCAGTGATGGAAATGGGAAAATTGCTTGGTATTGATTTTAAGGGCAATAATTTTTTTTCTTATTTGTATTTCGTTCTTACTTTTTGGTTTTTATTCTTTATATCTTAAAACTCGTGAAACTGATGGGTTGATTATGTGAATGCGAGAAATAGTAGTAGTATGGGAGTTTGCATTATTTGAATTTCTCTGTACATTTCATTTCCTTGTATCTTTAATTTTTAAATTTTTAATAAAAATTTTAATTTGTTGATTAAAAAAAAAAAAAAAAAAAACTACCTATGTCTTATTTTATCACTAGAATTGATTTTATCTATTATACAACACTGATGTATGGTTTGTTTTAGTTTAAAAAAGTTTTACACTAATACAAATCAAACTAATTGAAATAAAATTAGAAGATAAGTCATTAATAACATGTTTTATAATAAAAATTATGAAGGAAAATACTTATAAAACAAATTTCACAAAACTAAAAAATCAAAATGTTTGATTCAGTGCAAAACTTCACTCAACCCTGACTGAATCAAACTACTTTACACTCTTATCACACAATATGATACTACTTACGTAAAATGGTTAAATCAAAATATATTTAAAATAAAATGGAGCCCATCGGGCAATTGATATCTATTATTTAAGTTGTTTTTTTTTTTATTCTTTTTGAAATTAAAAATATGTAGAAAAAGATTAATTTGTAATATATATATATATATATATTTTCCAGGCTTTGTTTAGTTTAGAATAAGTAAAAGTAAAATTCTTTTATATAAAAAACAATTAGCAAATATATAAGAAAAAATTGATTTTAGGGTATGCTGGTGTGGCATTAAAAAGAGAGTTAATTATCTAAAATTCCTATTTACAAATTTTGTGGTAACACAGGTCCTATCTAAGATTTTTTAAATCAATAAGTATTATTTAATAAAATCGAGAATATTATTAATTTTTCTAAATTTTTAAAACTAATAATATTATCGATTTTGCATAGTAATGTTCTAGATAATTGTTTCAGTAATTGAGGAAAAAAAAAGAGCACGAGATTCAACGTTTTTACCCTTCTACTTATTAGGTTGATTTAACTATCCAATAAAATCGATAACATTATCAATTTTTTTCCAGTTTTAAAATTAAGAACATTATCATTTTTTTTCATTTTTAAAGTTTGTCTGTTTGTTTGTTTGTTTGTTTTTAAAGTTTTGCACATCAAATGTTCCATCATCATGCTCCTTTATAGATAAAAAATTTTCATTTTTGCACAAAAAAATAATTCAATTTATTCACAAAAAAAAATTCCACATAATTTTTTTTTTTAAAAAGTTTTTTCAATTTGAAAGTTGATGTTTAAAGTTTTGAAAATTTGTTTGTTTGTTTGTTTGTTTTTTTTTTTTTTTTAAGTTTTGCACATCAAATGTTCCATCATCATGCTCTTTTATAGATAAATTTTTTTTCATTTTTGCACAAAAAAATAATTCATTTTATTCAAAAAAAAATAATTCCACATGATTTATTTTTATTTTTTTTTTCAATTTGAAAGTTGATGTTTTAAAGTTTTGAAAATCAAAATAAATATCAAATTATCCTATTCCAATTTTTTTTTTTTTTTTAAAATGGTTTGCACATCAATGTTCCATTATCATGCTAATTTTCAGTTTTACACAAAAAAATAAGTCAGTTTTTAAATTTTTTTTTAAAAAAAATTCAATTTGAAAGTTGATGTTTTAAAATTTTGAAAATCAAAATAAATATCAATTCATCCTATTCCTTTATAGATAATCATAAATGATGAATAATCATTGTTTGAAGAACAATTCCGACTATTAAAAATTTAATGAGAATTGAAGGTCTAAAATATCTTATTTAGAACTTAATGGAATATAAATTCATAAGTTAGAACTTATGTGTAAATGTTCCTAAAAAAAAAAGAGGAAAATTACAATTCATGCGAAATTTTTGGAAATTATTAGACATTAGTAATATGATTTATGTTTTTAATTATTAATATTTATAATGCTATCATTTTTTTATAAATATTTTTAACTAATTACAATCAGGGATTGCTCTGAGATTTAGGGGGCCCAAGACGAATTTCGGAAATGGGGCCTTCTTATATTGAAAAAAAATAAAAAAATTCATGGATAAAACGATAAATTATAACTTTTTTATTTGTTTGTAGCAATAAAAAAATTTACTTGCACATATAATCATTAAAATTATAAACAAAAATTTACTTTCATATAATAAAATAGGAAACAATCATTACAAATATTTTTAAAAAAATAAAAATTTAATCTTGTTGCTTTTTTATAGACCCTATGTTCAATTGGGTCTATAATATTTTGGTCTTTTATTTTTTTATATCTAAAACACAATTATATTTAGGGGCCTCATTTTTAGCCCCAATTTAGGAGCCCAAGCACAAGCTTCTCTTGTCTAACCTCAGCCCGGCCCTGATTACAATATATCATTAACACGTGGTATTAGCACCTGGTCTTCTTCACTTGGTAGGTAATTCTGCTACAAGTGCCTTTAGTTGAGCAACTGGCATGACAGCGATCTGTATGCACACATCAAATCCACTCATGATCAATAATTGGCAATGTAAATTATCACATAACTCCAAAATTGGAGGCCACAATTTGAACCAGAAAATTAACTTATATCCACAATAAATCTGAATCACATGTTTAATTTTTTAAACAAATTTCTGAAATAAATTCCTAAGTTTGTAGCAGATTTGATTCACATATAGTCAAATGCGAAGTAACACACCAAACCAAATCGAATTCTGCTTTTTGTTTAGACGGTGTTCTTACTAGTCCCATGGCAGCTTTCAATCTGCGAATCATCTACGCCTTCTGGTTTGATAGCGATCATGTAGTGGTGAGCAGGACCTCCTCTGCGATGATTGGTGGTGGCGAGATGACGATGGAGGTGGCAGTCGCATCTGAGCATGTGGTGAAGGTTCTGATCTGCTAGGATTGAGGTTGTGATCGAGTCTACACGATCAACGACAAAGGCTTAAGAAAACCAACAAACTCCACAACAGTCAAACCATCCGATCAAATTCATTAATTCCAGAAAAATCAACCAGTAGAGATAGTGGGGATGGAATGGTGGTGTGGTTTGTATAAGAAAACAGTGATGATGAGTACACTCTTGTATGGTGCAACAAAAGACACTATAACAAAAACATACTTTAGTGGCACTACACTAGTGGCATATTTTTAGAAAATGCTACAAAAAATGATATTTAGTGGCTCGTTTTTGAAGGTTGTGATCGAGTCTACACGATCAACGACAAAGGCTTAAGAAAACCAACAAACTCCACAACAGTCAAACCATCCGATCAAATTCATTAATTCCAGAAAAATCAACCAGTAGAGATAGTGGGGATGGAATGGTGGTGTGGTTTGTATAAGAAAACAGTGATGATGAGTACACTCTTGTATGGTGCAACAAAAGACCGCAGTGTGTAATACAGTGTTGTGCGAGATTGAGAGAAATAACAGTAAATAGGTGTGAGAAAAGTACTAGAGTAGAGACTTTCCACAGAATAGGTATAAATCAAGTTGACATTTGGTTCATGGAGAGCCTCTCCTTGCATAACCTAAAACAAGTTACAAGCATATTATTGCACCTTCTCCCCCACCCCCTGTTTTATTCCTTTATTGATGTATCGCTTTTACTTTGTATTGGTTGATTTATCAATAAAGGATCTCCTTTGATTGATCAAATATATTATTGCACCGTTACTACATCTCAATACTTTTGAAGCAGGAAAGTTGTTTGGAAACGATGGAGCAACGTGGGGTAAAGTTGGGAGGATGGAGACTAGTCTTCTGGAGGAGACATATTGGTAGCAGATCAAACTAAAGGGGTGAAGTCCACAATGTCTTTATTGACAATTTACTGGACTCAATGCATCCAAAAGGGTTGTATGATATGTTCACAAATTTTGGGGTAGTCATAGATGTTTTCATACCCAGCAAGAGGAGGCCTTCAACAAGAACCAGGTTCGGTTTTGTTCGGCATGACTGTCCGGTAGCAGCTTAAATGGCAATCCAAAAAGCCCATGGTACCTGGTGTGATGACAGTGTTGAAGGTTAAGCGAGCTAATTTTACAAAGAGTATCAGCAACGTCAAGCCAAAACTCGATTCTCATCATCTACCCCCAGTGGAAACAGGAAAAAGGTGGATGCGAATGGAAGCACCCAGCACAAAAGCGATATCTTATGCAGAAGCTATGACGGGGGGTCAAGTCACAAGTGGGAAAGTTATCTTAGTGAATGCTGCAGAGTATGGAAATGGATGGTTGTATGGTAGTGTGATCTTAAAACTCTGGTCCCATTATCAATGCTCTGATCTTAAAAAGGAATTGCATAACAGAGGTATGTTTGATGTGCAAGTGAAGGATGGTGGTGGGAGAGTTGCATACTTAGTGTTTTCTTCACCAGAGGTTAGAAACAGAGGCATGCAGAATCTTAAGGATTAGATCCACGAATGGTGTGAATCAATGGTGGAATAGAGGAGGGGACTGAAGATTGAGCAAGAAAGATACGTGGGCCTGAACTGTTATGGTGTGCCACCTAATCTTTGGAACTCAGCTAACTTCATCAAGATTGGGGGGATCTGGGGTAAGGTCATGAACATCAATGAGAGCACCCTCAAGATGACATCCTTGGCATATGGTAAAATCAGGATCCTTACATCACATATGGAGATCATCAATAGTGTTGTCAACCTTGATTATAGATGTCATATACACTCAATCAGAGTGAGTGAAGAGCTTGGCCCTAACTTGGCCTTTGCCCCAAGACATAGCAACAAAGAGAGGGATGCTTCTGGTATTGGTATCACCGATAGTGATCAAAATTCAAACTGTCGCAGAGGTATGGAGGAAGATGAGCATGACGTGATGCAACAAGGGGATAGGGTGGCCTATAAAAAGGATGGGTCACAAGTTGCAAATGGGAATGACATAATGGTGGTAAAATCTGAGGGTGCAGACAGTAGTCTTTTTGTTGTCTCTGTAGTAAACAAGACCTGCAGCAACATGGGACCTAGAGTATAAGAGGGTTAGTGAACGAGGCTCAAGGGAAGCAAGTCTAATCCCTCAGTTGAGTGTGTTGCTAGTAAAAATCAAAATGATGAGGCCAATATGGGAGCAAGCAAGAAGAAAGGACAGAGACCAGTCACAGATACTGGAAGAGTTGAAAGGGGCTTGGGTTCTGATGGGCTTATGAGAAGCTTAAGTGGAAATAGACCTACAAAGCCCAGCATTAATTTAAAAGTAGTCTTTGATCAAGCCCATTTTGATGGTCTGCTGAATGACCTGAATAGGGGCATATCTAAATCAATTTGGCTGGGTCCTAGTTGTAGTAGGTTTGTTGAGAACTTGGCTCCATCACATATTCAAGCCCAGGTGGAAAGTGGAAAAGGTATTGCTGAGGTTAGTAATGAAGGAGATAGTCAAAGCAATCAAGATAGTGAACCTAGGAAGATAACAGAAGGCAAGGAGAGCAAAGGAAAAAGTAGGAAAAACCAGAGGAAAATAGTGATGAAAAGGGGGTTTCAAAGGGGGGCCATCTTTAGAGCAGTTGCAGCTGCGGCTGCAGCTGCAATTTCTTTTTCTCTGTCTCATAACAGTAGATCAAGCAAACATCACTTGTTATTAAAGGAGGCTTAAGCTACTATTCAACTTGGGAGAAATCTGGGCATTGATTTTGAAGGCAAAGATGATAAAGTTATGAAGAAAATAATTAAAATGGAGGAGAATGACATGAAACAAGCTCCTGTTAGGGGTAATGGTGTAAGGGTTTAGTTCAGCATCAAGGGCGGCTCAATAGTGAAAAGTAAGTGCTTATAAAGATTTTCTCTTGGAATATTAGAGGGCTGGGTAGGCTTGAGAAGAGGAGGAGACTTAAAGCAGTTATCATAGAAAGGAAAGTGGGTATGGTGTTGTCGCAAGAAACAAAAAAGGCAAACATATCAGATCAGTTTGTGAAGTCTATCTGGCCTCATGACCAAGTGGATTCCATGAATATGGATGCTGATAGGAGTGTTGGAGGTCTGTTATGTGTGTGGAAGCCTAAAGTTTTTTCTCTAGCTGACTGTTGCTGTAACAGGAGCTTCATCATACTATCAGGTACCTTATTTAATAGCTTGGACTGTATGATTGTGAATGTGTATGCACCTAATGATGTGATTGCTAGGAGAAGCTTATGGGTCTCTTTGCTCAATATTAAGGCTGTTTTCCCCAAACCGTGGTGCATAGCGGGGGACTTTAATGAAACCGAATCAATAGATGAGAGGAAGGGTTGTGTAAGAAGGGATAGGGGAATGATAGATTTCGATACTTTCATAAGTAGCCTTGAATTGATTGACTTACCTATGTTGGGAAGAAAATTTACATGGTGTAATTCAATGGAAGGTGAGAGATAGAGCTGGCAAGATAGGTTCCTTGTCGGGCCAGAATGGTTGGAATGGTTTAGATACAAACTTTGGGGTCTTCCTAGATCCATCTCAGATCACTGTCCAATTCTCCTAATGGAAGATGTCAGAAATTGGGGTCTAAAGCCTAGATTCATCAATGCTTGGGCATCTCATCCTTCTTTTCTAAGTGTAGTGAAGCAAGTGTGGGTGGGTACTCAGGTGGATGGTTGGGCAGGGTACAAACTGAAAATTAATTTGAAGGCACTTAAACAATATCTAAAGCAGTGGAATTCTGAAATGTTTGGGAATATGGATTCTAAACTGAAGCAAGTTGAAGAGAACCTCCATGCCATAGATTTCATTGCTGAAAGTAGAGACCTAGATGAAGATGAAGATGGAAGGAGAAGAGAGATGAGGGGTGAAGTCTGGAAGCTTGGAAAGATGAAGGAACGAATTTGACTACAGAAGTCAATGTTGAACTGGAATCTTAAAGGAGATAAAAATACCAAATTTTTTCACATCAAGCTACTAAGTGACAGAACACCAATGCAATTGGTTCTATGCCAATGAATGGGGTACTAGTGAAGGAACCTGTTTAGGTCAAACAAGTTGTGTATGATCACTTCAGGTTAAGTTTCTCTGAGCAATGGAAATATAGACCCAAGCTTTTGGGCCCATTTAATGTTATTGCACAGAGCCAGCATTTCAATTGTTTGGATGTGGAATTCTCTGAACATGAAATTCGGGCAGCAATGGTAGACTGTGATGGAAATAAGGCACTTAAGCCAGATGGGTTTAACATGACTTGCTATCAAAAAGAGTGGAACTTTATGAAAAATGATACCATCACTTTTCTAAAGGAATTTTTTGTTAATACTAACTTGGTTGGGGGCTTAAACAACTCTTTTATTACTTTGATCCCAACCGTTACGTAACGGTGCGTAACATGCTGTTACGGCCGTTACGGCACTATTACGACCGCTATAGCAGCCGCTACAGCCGATACACCTGTGAATCTCAATCACACTACAAAAGCAGCCGTAACGGGTGGCGGTAACGACCACAACCGTTACGTAACGGCGTTACGTAACGGTTGCGGCCGCTTTTTAAAACCTTGTTGTTAATACTAACTTGGTTGGGGGCTTAAACAACTCTTTTATTACTTTGGTCCCTAAAAAAGACAATCCCATAGATATTCAAGGCTACAGGTCTATCAGTCTTATAAATTTCACCTACAAAATTCTGTCCAAGGTGCTTGCTAATAGAATGAAAAAAGTGCTTCCTATTGTTATAGATCATGCGTAATTTGCATTCCTAGGGGGTAGGAATATCCTGGATGGTGCATTGATAGCCAATGAGGTGGTGGACTGGTGGAAAAAAAATCAAGAAGAAAAGGTTTGATATTAAAGTTGGATTTCCAAAAAGCATATGACACAGTCAATTGGAACTATCTCCTCCAAATGCTATCAAATTTTGGGTTTGGTGCTACATGGGTGAATTGGATTCATACTTGTCTTTCCTCAGCAAAAATCTCTGTGTTGGTCAATGGTTCACCCACACCTGAATTTTTCCCTAAAAAAGGACTTAGGCAAGGTGATCCACTATCACATTTCTTATTCAATGTGGTGGCTGAGGGTTTGAACCTCCTTCTTGCAAGAGCAAAAGAGTTGGGCTTGAACAAAGGTGTAATCATTGTGGGGTGATTCAGATGTGAGAAGGAAAGTTCACTTAGTAAAATGAAAGGATTTAACCATGGATAAGAAGCAAGGTAGGCTGGGCATAAAAAACTTAAGAATTTTGAATAATAGCCTACTTGCTAAATGGTGGTGGAGGTTTGGGAAGGAAGAAAGTTCATTATGGAAACAAGTCATCTACAGTAAGTATAAGTCAGAAGGAGGTAGGTGGTATCCATTTCAGGTGGAGGTAAATAATATCTCAAGAGTATGGAGTGACATTATACTTGTTAGTGATTCTAATAGCAGCTTGTTCAATTATTATTTGGAAAATGTTGACATCAAGATTGACAATGATAAAAGAATCAATTTCTGGGTTGATAATTGGATAGGAACCAGGTGCTTGAAGTCCCAATTTCCTAGACTTTACTACTTATCAGAAGATAGAGGCATCACCTTGCAATTGCAGTTGATTAGGGCTAGTCATCATAACATTTGGGAGCCTAGCTTCAGAAGGCCTTTATTGGCATGGGAGAAAGATGAACTGCAGAGATTAAGGGTTGTTTTTGGTGAGGGTCCTATATTGAGATTGGAATCAATTGATATGTTATGATGGAAAATTGATCCTTCAGGTATGTTTAGTGTCAAAAGTGCTGTTAAATGGTGTGAATCTTTGAATAGGCCTACTTCGGAAATTCCTGACTTGATTTGAAACAACCCCTCCTAAAGCCCAATTCTTCTCTTGGTTAGCTTGGAAAGGAAGGATAAAGTCCTCTGACTATCTTCATAAAATTGGCATCCTCAGTGCAACAGTTAGCTCTGACTATGTATTTTGTCAAGCTGAGTTGGAATCACTTAATCATGTTCTGTTGCTGTGCCCCCAACCTAATTAAGTGGTGGCGTTTGCATTGGGCTTCACCTAGTTCATTGGTCATGCTAATGCACTAGTGGTTGGGCTGGAAGTTTAGAAAAAAAGGAAAAGCAGTTTTGGAGATCAATCATGATTGCTGGCTTATGGTCCCTCTGGAAATGCAAGAATGATTATCTGTTCAATGGGCTGCATCATACCTGTGAAGATCTCTGTGTGCTTATTAAAGTTAGAGTGGCCTTTTGGATGCAAACTCACTTAATTGGGCAAGGGTACATAGTGAATGAGTTTGTCTATAATACTCATCAAGTTAGAAGCTATTTATAGGGTGTCAGATAGGGCCTTGTAGTGGAATTGCTACTGCTCTGCTTCTGATTCTGGTCAGTTTACTCTGTTGTCAAATTGGCTGCTGCGGCTCTGGCTCAGGTTGTGTGGGGCTACTGTTGTTTTTAGCCATGTTTCAAGCTCTATTTTTGTTAGTCAGTTTTTCTCAAATGTGGACTGCTTGTTGGTCTTAAGTTCCTTTTTGTTGGTTTTATTGGTCTGCTTTGGGCTGCCATACTATGTTATTGGCTTTGTAATGGTTTCCTCTGGTTTCTTGGCTGGTTGCTCACCAACTTAGGAGTGCTCGCAAATGATAGGATGGGCTTTTTGGTGCCAACATAGTTTGGATGATTTAGCTCATCGTGATGCCTTTGCACATTCCCCTTTTTATTGTTGTATTGCTTTGTACCTTATACTTTGCTCTTTCATCAATAAAGTTTCTCTTTGGTAATAAAAAAAAAACATTTGGTTCATGGATTTTAATAAGAATTTAAAATGGAAAAGAAAAAAATAAAAATAAAATATGAATGAAATATAAATATATTTCACATACGTTTCACACATTTTTTATTTTTCTTTTTCAAATCTATATTCAAATCTATATTCAAATCCATGATTCAAATACAACATAACATAAGTAGCAATTATACAAATTACAAATAAGAGAGGGCAAAATTTATTTTGCTCATTGTGGTTAGGGATATAAGAAAAACTAAAAAAATTGACTAAATCAACTGAACCAAACCGAACTAGCTATATATATATATATATTTAATTAAGCAAGAATCGCTCTGTGTGATTTTTTAATTTGATTTTTTTTTTTCGATTTTCAATTTGGTATCGATTCAAGAATATTATGCACCGAATTAAACTAAAACTAAGAGTTTTTTTTTAATATTCTAAAAAACCATCATAAATAATCACATCACAACACTAAAGAGACCTAACAAAAGAATTTTTATCTTATTCTTGATCTTTTCACCCAGACATTCAATTCAATTTTAAGATTGTTCACACCATAGATGCATCATGAAGTTGCCATATCTGTTATTGAGCAAATTCATTTTATTTCTATTAAATATGGTTCGAATAGTATTTTACTCTCATTATCCTTTTAAAATATCATATATATACTATATAATTTTATTAAAATGTAAATATAAATACCGCTAGATGTTAACAATAAAAGATAAACTCTTATTACCTTATAATATCTTCCTTCTTTTTTTATTACCCTCTTGTGAATAAATCATAATTAAATCTACCTCCTCATCGATTAAGGCAAAAAAAAAAAAAACAAGGACAATTAGAACCCAAGATTCCTACAACTACATATTTATAATAAATTATTTTTATTTAATTATATTTAATACTTAATCTGTAAATATAATAACAGCTTATATCTTACACAATCATGTTCTATAAATTAATAAATTGAAGTTAAAAAAAATAATAAATTTAATGAATAAAAAAATCAGTATTTAAGGTAATTTATTTAATTGTAATAATTTTAATTAATGTACATCCAATTAAAAATAATTAAATATTAATATTATCGCTAATAAATTAGATTATTAGTTTACATTAATTATTTAATTGTAATATCATATATATATTATATATTAATGTTTATTATTTAAAAAATTTTAGTCAAATAAAAAAAATCTATGGGTTAAAAATTAAACAATAGAATCTAATACTAATAGTGATATAATTTTATATTATAATAACAATTAATGGTTTAGGGCTAATTTCTAATCTATACAGTATAAATATGCCATTTAATTTTAAAAGTTATCTTAAATAAAAATTTAGATAAAAAGCGCCAGCAATCGCTCTTATAATTCGAAAAATTTAACACTTTTAACTTATTTTTTTGGGTTTTTCCATTCTCAAATAAGCATTTGCAACACACTTACTCTCCTTTAGTCTTTAAATAGAAAATTATAATGAACGTAAATGTACTTGACATCCCTTGATGTCTGTTATTGTATTACATTCCCCCTCACTGTTTGAAATTAACTCCTCTCCCTGGAGCTTAAAGTTTATTACAGCATTCCCTCCCTCAGCAATTTAATGTTATTTAATGACCAATTTCTCCCTCACTGGCGGGTAGTAAATACACTAACCCCCTCACATTTTAGAAAATTACACATTCATCTCCCTAAGGTTTAAGATAGGCATTACCATTCCTCACGCGGTTAAATTATAGTTGGAAAATAATTCATATGGAAAAAAAATTACTTGAAAAAATTATGACAAAAAAAAAATTCAATTGAAAAAAAATTGTTGAGGTAAAGATTTTATGAATTTCTGTTTAAAAAACCAATGTAAACTCATTTCTTGAAGTTATCCTTTTTTCCTCAAATTACAAAACTAAAGACAATCCATTCTATAAACTAAAAAAAATATTATCAACAATGTTTTCGTATGACACTATTTAAAAATCTTTTAGTAAACATAAATTCGAAAACTGATAAACGCAAAATGTTACCACAACACGCTTCAGATGGTAAAAAAATCATAAAATATAACAAATAATTAAATAAGTTACCAATTTAAGAAATAAACTTATCAAAAGATTCTTATGCTATGTATGGTTTGATTTTTAAGAAAAAAAAAAATTGTTAAAATAAAAATAAGAAATAAATATCATTTAAGGGTAAAAATAATTATCATTTTAACTTTGACAGATATATACACGTATGGTGTTTCAATTTAATTTGCTAAAAAATTATTTCTAACGCACTCAGAAAATAAAAATTATAAAAAATGTGAATAATTTTTATTTTTTATTTCTAACCAAATTAATTTTTAATTTCTTAATTTTTTTTTTCTAAAAATCAAAAACATACATAGCCTAAGAATCTTTTGATAAGTCTATTCTTATGTTGGTATATTTAATTATTTGTTAATGTTTACGACATTTTTACCATCTGTCAATTTCACAAAATTTTAAAAACTTTCATAAAACTTTGTTATATTTTTTAGTTTATAAATTATTGTTCTTGCTGTTTAAATTGGGAAAAATATAAATTCAAAAAATGAGTTTACGTTGGTTTTAAACAAAAATTTAAAAAATTTTACTAACAAAATTTTTTTTCAATTAATTTTTTTTATCAAATAATTTTTTTAAAATTTTTCAATGAATTTTCCCAATTGGTAATACTACTTTAAACCTTGGGAGGGGATTGTAATTTCTCTAAAATGTGAGGGGTGTCAATATAATTTACCCAATGAGAGAAAATTGGTAATTTAGAAAAATTAAATTGTTTGAGGGAATCTGTAATGAAACTTTAACCCAAGAAAGAGATATAATTTCCAAAAGGAGCGAGCGAGGAAACTGCTAATAAAATAAACTCAGGAGTTTCAGTGTAATTTACCCAAATTTAATTGTAGTATTTATAGTCCAAAACCACATGGAGGTATGTGGTTATTTCTAAAAACAGCCGAGATAAAGTGCAATTGGGTCATACCCACAATAGGATAGCCAATTGTTCAGTACGATCGGTATTTAGATGAAAATTTCACTGATCATAAATGTTTTTATTATTTGAGTACGATACAACGCTTTTTCCATCAAACTGAACAAATTAATGAAACAGTTCTGTGCAATGCGATTTAATCGATTTAGGAATCTTTCAAACTTTAGTCACTTTTTACCATAGTCACTAGCTCATATATAAAAATTGAATTAGTTATTTGTCCACCACTTTAAACATTCAATCCATCCATTTAATATTTTTCAATTCCTAGATTCAACAAATACAAATAAATATTTAAAATACTAACTTAAGAGTATGAGTTAGATTAAGATTAAGTAGAGTTTACAAAATACCAAACTTATTCTATAGTGATGATAAGATTAATTAGTTAGTTAATAATTTAATATACTTATTAATATCATTTAATTATATTATATATATAATATATTAATAACAAATACAATATATGTTAGAACGATTGTTTGTTAAGTTTTTTTTAAAAAAAATTCTAAAAAATAATAAAATTTAGGAGATGACCATTTTTCAAAACTATTTAGGAACTACCTGGTTTTGAAATCACATTTTGAAAAGCAATTTTAAATTGAAATCGCATTTTCAAACATGCAAAATTCAACTTGAAATCGCAGTGTAAATGCAATTTATGTTGACATAATCACTAAGAATATTACATTTTCAACATGTAATTTCAACTAGAATTTGTTGAAAATGTAATTTTTAATTTAAAATTACATTTTCAAAATTGATTTCAAAGATTAGGTTAGCTTCCAAAATAGTTTGAAAAGTGGATCAATTCTCTGAAATGATTTTTTT
>NW_021025149.1:0-44149 GCF_004153795.1 Camellia sinensis
CATGTTTGTCTAAGCTTTTGGGCTTCAATTCCAGCATGTTTAGGCCAGTGTTTTTGGCATGATTGAGCTCTGTCCAGAGCTGGTTTTGGTCATTTAGGCTATGTATTGCATGCCTCTTGTGTAATGATCTTTACTAGGTTTGATGTTTTTGCAGCTCAACATGTTATGCTTGTATTGCTTGCATGCTTTAAGGTCTTTAGCATGCCATCTCAGCACTGAACATTTGGCAAACTCTCCCATTTCATCATTTTTCAGTTTGATTTGGAGGTTGTTTGGCCTTAAGCTTGTGTTTTGCATACAAATTGGCTCACAAGCAAGGCATAAGGCACATCTATCAAAAGCATTTAAAGAGTGAACTAAGTGAGAGTATGACAGAGGAAAAGGCTCTAAAATCACATGTTAAATGATGCCATATCATGCAAATCACTCAATTAAAGCATGTTAAAGGGCCTAAATCACAAAGCTAGTCAAGGCCATTAACACCATAGCTATACAAAGTGGAGCACATGTGACCAAGACCACTTGAAACAGAGTTAAAGCATGCTAAAGTAAGGCCGAAAACATGCTGGAGTGAAGCCAACACATGCTAGAACAATAGGCTAATTCATTAGGCATTGAAGGCTATTAAGCAAGATTACACTACAAGTGTAAGAAGCAAGCAACAAGTGGCCAAACCAGCCAAAAACACAATTAGAGCAGGTCCAAAATGTCAAAAAAACATGCGTAAACTAAGCTTCAAAAAGGGAGGAACACATGCTCACTTGGTAGGCCATCAACACATGCAATCAAGACAAGAGGAGAGGGGACCACGCCCTCCCATTTTGGACCTCAAAACCACCTTTCCATCACTGAAATTCCTCTGGAATTCAGTGGTTAAAGGGCCAAAAAGAGATGGTTTCAAAAGCTTTAAAGGATGACCCAAAAGGCTAGCAAATAAGCAATGAAAGAGGGTGGGCTACCCCTAACTCCAAAAGGGATTCAAACCAACATTTTTAACACTCAAAAATAGAGGTTTTTGTAGTTGACAACTAGGCCAAACAGCATGCAAAGGTGGCCCAAACTAGTGTACAAAAAACAAGCTTAAAAGGGGAAGAAGCTTACCCTTGGAGAACAGTATCAAGACAGCAACAATTCTGAGCCAAAACAAAGTCTAAGACCTCAAATCAAGCTTCAGTGGACCTCAGCTCCAAAGTGAATGTGATTGACTAGGTGTCTTAGTGCAAATATGCGAAGAAAACACACTTTTAAGCTCAATAGAGCACAATATATATATAGAGAGAGAGAATTCTAGAGAGAGATAAATTTCACCCCTGAAATTTTGTGAACCCCTCTAAAGGGGGAGGGAGCTCCCCTTATATAGAGTAAACAAGCAAAAAGCTTGCTTCATCCCTCCATACACGTGTATGGAGGATGAGTTCAGTGAGCCATCGCTGGCTCAAAAGATCTGAAAATATCTAAAAAGGATAAAAATTGGCTGCGGGCCAGTTAAGGTGGCCAGCCGGCCACTTCCCCTAGCCGGTCGACCAATTGAAGTGGCCTACAAGAGAGGAAAGTGGCCGGCAAGTGCCACAAGTGGCCAGCAAGGCCTTCTCCCCGCTCTCCCCAGGCAAGAGGCACAAGGTTTGGCCCAAAAACCAAGGCCAAAACACAAAGTGTTAAGAGGCACAAAGACAAGGAACTCAGCCGAGACCCTCGGGCGCTCAAAACAAGCATAAACATGCGCAATCATCGAGTGCACAACTGATGACATCAAAGTCTTGAGGTCGGTCAAAAATGGGGTGTCTACATCTGCTCATTTGCTTTATTCATGCTCATCTGTTTACAGCTCTGGGTTTACATGTATTTCACACTCCGGTCCCAATGAGGCCGATTGAGTTGTCAGTACCCCGCTCTCGGTACTACAACTCACGGTTTAGACGCTGCCGCCTAGTAGACCGGACCTTCCTATACTTCCGCCACTTCTTTGATACGATCACTACAAACCAGGTAACACAATATCATTATTTGCATTACATATCACCATTCCTATATTGTACTAGCATCCTCATACTATTGACATCTGCCACTGCACTGTTTTGCTCATTATACACTAATTTTTTGACACTGCACTGTCACTGCACTGATAACTAACATTGCACTGACATTTGAAACTGTACAGATTCACAGATTGATTGGCATCCCTGGATGGGTGTCTCCCCAGCATCCAGAGCGACTTATGCTGCTGCCTGGTATGCCCCTACCATGTGGATTCTGTTCGAGGGCCCTTTTAGTCGGGCCTATTATCTGGGGGAGAGGTTCATCCGCCAGACCTGAGGCGTTGCCCATCTAGACGTTCCGTATCCTCCTTCTCCAAGTATGAGGTCAGTTGATGAGATACAGGATGGACCTACGATTGACCTCTTGATGGAAGGAGAGGACGGCGATAAATATCATATGGCCGGCGACTTCACTACCTTCTTACACACTCGGGTGATGGTGCCCCTCACCCCAGGCGTGGCCCATGCTGTTCTAGAGGTCGCAGCTGCTGCAGCTGATGCTGGTGATGCCCCTGCTAGAGGTGCCCTTGCCGTTGCTCATATTCCTGGGTTACCTGTGATTCCCACGGAGATCACATACATGCGCCCAAATGGGGTGCTCGAGCAGATTCCAATCGATGAGATCGAGGAGAGGGACCGCCGAATAGTTTTTGCTCCAGGCATCGAGCAGGTACACATTTCCTTATTGTTTCCACTCACTGTACGTCATCTTGTTTTCTTGCATCTGTTTCTGGCTATATTTCTCATACTCCACTCTTTCTTTTGCAGGTGCCCCGGGCATTTGTGTATGACCTTGCTCGGATAGTCGATCGGCTACTCCTCATGGTGCGACGGAGTCAGACCACTCTAGCTGCTCACGGGCTTGAGGTAAGCTTTCCCCTAGTTTGTAATCATTTCATTCTGACTCTGTTTGTCATGTTATAATTATCTGCACTCTCCTTTCCTTTCTTCTTTTTAGCTTAGACCAGCACCGGTGCCACCTGCAGGACCTCCTCCAGCTAGGAGACAGAGGTGAGGCCTAGTAAGGGGCAGAAGAGAAGCTGAATGAGGGAGAGGCCGAGCGAGGCAGCGCTCACCTTCTGAGGAGTCCTTTAAGGGCTCTCCGACCCCTGAGGAGGAGGGAGAGGAGTTTGACCTACAGTCTGGGAGTGCCGGCGATGACAGCAATGCATCTCCTACATAGCCAAGGAAGAGGAGAGCTAGGATAGACTATTGACGACGATCATGACTTTCTCTCTTATCTTCCTTCCTTTTTTTTTTTTTTTGTTTCTATTTCTTTGCTTTGTAGTTTTAAACACTAGCTTCTGGTAGACTTTTATTTTTGAAAACCTTTCTTTTGTGTTATGTTTTATTTTGTAAAACAATGATTGGTGTTGGACCCGCTAGTTTTTAAAAACAGGTTTTTTTGTGGATGATCTCTTCTTGCGAATTTCTTGTATTATGTTTGCATATGACGAATGGATAGCAATTTGCATGATAATCTTCCCGATACTTGTGCTTGATTCATGAATCGGATAACAACTTTCAACTAGACAAAATGTACAATACAACTCAATAACAAGAAAACATAATGGAAACAACTCAAAACCATTACACCAGACTTGGTATAAGCAAAACAAGACTCAAAATACATCCACAACACAAGAGGACAAAGAGTTGCACTGTCTGGCCCACCACTGAGGTACGGCCGGAACCCACTGAGGTACGGGCAAATCATGACAAGAAGCTTTGGTGGGTATCCAGCTATCACCCACTACTCCATCCAAAATTCTATAAATGGTGCTCCCATACTATTTTTTTCTAGCAAAAGAGCAAGTCCTTTACATTTTGCTCTTATAATGATGTTGCTCATCTATAGGCTCCAAGGCTGGATAACCAGCTTGGATGGTTTGAAAAAGGTGAACTTTTGCAGTTTCGGTCTAAACGCTTTTTTTCCATTGAGCCGCACTTCACTTTGTTTCCCATTTCTCCATGCCGCTGCTCGGTACTGGAATCCAATCACGCATGTATTCCGCTTTGGTTCACAAGAGATGTGTCTGACACTTGAAGAATTTCAAGCATTGATAGAATCTCAACGTGATAAGGAAATAATGCTTAACCCCGTTTTGGCCATGCTCAAGTTTTAGGACAAGACATTTTCAAAAATAGGCCAAGAAGCCAAACACCGAAGTCATAGGAACTATGTATATGATCCGGTAATTTAAACTGATAGAGACTTAACTGAATTGTTACATCTACAACTAATTGGGATGCATTGGAGGATAAGAAGCACAGATATGGATATAGAACACAAATATGACACAATATTGATACAGTGGTTTCTAGTTTAAAAAATTAATAAAATATGGCATGAGTCAATGCAAGGGCAATGCAAATCAATAGAAATAGGGCCAAGTTCATTACCACTATTTGGTTTGGGCCATGTGCACATACGCTCCTAGACAATAAAAAGTAATCATGTAAATCTTCGTGATTTTTGGGCTATAGAGAACCACTAACATTCGTTAACGTTACTTGTAAATTGACCTTAATACCCGGTTTTTCTTCCTCTAATGTATGAATGATTCTTTTGCCATACCCAACTCCTACTAACATCCACCATATATAATGGTATGAATGATTATTTTCCACCTACAGTTAATGTTGATCTTTCTAATACCTTTACTTATAAATCTCCATACTTAAGACAAAATGGCTTTGAGTAATGAGAACTCGGAAGATCCTTGTAACTGAAAAGCATAATAATCATTCACATACCACAAACAAGCCAAAGTGCAACAAGATAATAATAGAGAATGAATAACCCGCATCTTCAAATGACATGCACAAGGCATTTTACATATAGAGTGACTTATCTCTGAATGGTGTAGTCCAAAAAAAATATTAACCATAGTTTCTTCAATTTTATGAGAATTAACTTAATAAACCACCTGTTTTTTTTTTTTTGGCACTTTGGCTACCACAACAACAACCAAAAAAGAAAAACAAAAGAAAAAAAAAAAAAAAAAGTGAGAAATGGAACAAAATTAGCTACCCAAAACTGATGAAAAACAAGTAATGAATACATTTTTTTCTTCTTCAAGAAACGGATTACATATTAGCCAATTAAACATAGCAATCTGAACATGTTATAGTATTAAAAAGAGATTTTAGGCTTTGTGTGTGCATTGACACAACTTTAAGTTTCTATGTTCATGTGTTGTGATTTATTCAACAAGTAGAAATAAAGGAAATATAGTGCTTAAAGTATTTAAAAAAATGTCTCGATTTTGTTTCTCACATTCTCTTTTTCTTTCACTTACTTTCATCATAATTGTTGCTCTACCAATTCTATCTCATTTTCTCTTAGAAGTTGAAAGCATAGTTCAACTGCTCTCTGAGAGACCATTTGGTGCCTTCACTAAAACTAGGGTTCCCATGAAAATATAAACATGGTATGAAATCCCCAGAATTCCAATATTTGTCACTGTTTTGGTTCTAGGGTCATAAGAAAGCAACCTGTAGCCGTCATTCGATAATAGAACTTCACCATTCTTCTAAAATCCCAACATCTTTCCCAACATAATAAGTAGTTTAATACTGAATAATTTAGTCCAAGATTCTACAACTCCGTATTCTTTAATCACCTATTTGCAACAAGAAACTCGGCCCATTTGTTCATGGAAAAACACAGCCAATGACTCTCTAAATAATTTAACCGACAAGCATGATGCATGTCGATTGGCTACATTTGGAGGTAACATCATCTCAGAGAATGTTCGGTACTCATATTGAATTCCAATATCAAATTCTGAAAACCACCCACCCTACATGGACCATATGCAACCCAATTTATAGCTCCATTCACAAAAGCTTAAGACCACCTAAATTCAACCATGCAATGCGGAAGAGGAGCACAAAACCAATGCATCTCCATAACCCAATGCCTTGCGTTTAAAGAACAACTCGACTGCACCATGGAAGTATACATTGAAAATAGGAAAAGCATGCTTATCTAGCCGACCTAGCTATGACTTTCGGCATTCTCCTAAAATACAAAATGAAACTCAATGCCTCGAAATATGCATTCGGCATCAGATCTGGCAAGTTTCTTGGCTATATCGTGAACCATCGCGGAAGAAAGGCCAACCCGAGGAAAATTACGGCCATTATGGAACTCGGCTCACCTCAGTCGGCTGAAGAAGTTCAGAAGTTTATGGGAATGGCGGCCGTTCTCAATAGGTTCATCAGTCGTTCCTCGTATCGCTGCCTACCGTTTTTTCACACACTTCGGTAGAGCAAAGCATTTCAGTGGACCTTTGAGTGCTAGGCTGAAGCTCTACCTTCAAAAGAACTTTGCACCAATTTGGATTAGAACGTTTCTCCTTGACATATACAAGCGTCACCACCTTGTACTCATGAGTTGTGGGGTGGGCACCAAATCTAAGACCAAACATGTACCTATTCGGTGGCCTATAAGGCATACTGATGGTTATTGATTTTCTAATTGATAGGTTCCAAAGATAAATTTGAAGTGTACGACTGAAATAATCAAGATTATAAAGGTCGAAATAAACATAAGAATTGTAAGTCCAAAATAATTGTCACCACAAGTTGTGTCACTCGCAATGTGTGCACATTTTGTGATATTTACATATGATTGCACATACAAAGTACTATTTCGCACACATTTGAAATAAAAACGGACATGGAATTTTACAAATAATCGGAGTTTATAAGAACATGCAATATGGCGTCTATGACTGTTGGAAATCGCTGAATGCGACACAATAGAAGCACATGACTGGTGTGTGCATGGAATAGAAGTCCATACTTTGCTATGATAGCAGTCACGTGTTTCCATCACTATACTCTACTTACTACATGTCTGCACACTAACCATATTCGGTCTGGGGTTGTCTGCTTCTCGTCTTTCCTTGAATTGTTGCTGGCTGCAACCATTGTCAATTTCGGCGTAAGTATATGTTAGATATGGATGGATATATATATACATTTATGTACACAAATCGCAACCATTGACATTTACGGACCAATTTGTGACACAAACAAATTTGGTCCCAACTACATAATAATGCATCTGTAATGTCCAATTTTCGTTGCTAAAAATATAATAACCACATGCTTTCTGCAACAACAAATATAAATGATCCAAATTATTTTGGCCCTTACTTTTGGTCTCTAAAATCCTAATTTCTTGCGAGTACAAAGTGAAATTTGCACAGGGGCAAACTATGAGTTGAAGACATGCCAAACCAGCACTAAACCATGACAATATTACTTGTAGTCCCATCACTATCAGTCCCCTGACTACTAATTCCCTCAGTAACAATCCCACCCCTTATAGTTACCAGTACTATTATTGCCATCTCACAACTACATTTGTTGTCAATTCAATGTTCTCTCGCTGCCTGCGTCATGACTAAAGTGGAGACTGGCCTCGTTTGGGACCAGCCTGATTCTTGCAATTTTTTGCTATTTGGGTAACATATGAGCTAGAAAAAACTAGTGGGTTGTTTGGTTTGTTTTTGGGAGAGTTCTTTTTGAAAAAAAAAATTGGGGACAGAGTTTACAAATGTTTTTGTTTAGTTTGGTTGTATGTTTTGAGTGACAAATTTTTTTGGGAAGTTTGACATGATTTGATATTTTGGGAGAATTGAGTAGATGTGTGTGAGAGAAAAAGTGATTGAGAAGGACAGAGGAGAGAGAAAAAGTGCTTGATTGATGTGTAACAGAGAAATTGATTTTCGAAATTTTTTGAGAAAAATGTCAAACCAAACAATTTATGGATTTTGTTATCCCTAAAACTCATCTGTAAAATTCAAACCAAACATACCCTGTACGTTTGAGATGAATTTTTAGTTTTTTACAAAAAGATGTGCAAAAAGTAAAGACAAAATAAATTTTTTTAATTTTTCGATGTGTTGTTTCCTTTTTCATTTTTTCAGTGAATTTTTGGCTTTTTCACTAAAAATTAAAATAAAGAAATAAAAATTTTCGTTTTCCCGCTCTGCTATACAGGTTATACAAAGTATACACCTCAATATCACTCTCACTCCCCCTCACTCTAACACTCACTCGCCCTCTACCGAACCCAGCCTGACCGGCGACCACTCCCGACGGCGACCCACTCGTAAACCCAACCCACCGTTGTAGCCCTCATTTTCTCTGCTTCGCGAACCATAGCTCCACCGCAACCACCATCGGCTGTAACAAAGGAATTTGTTGACGAGACCGTGGGCTTTCAGGCCATAGATGAACCAGGTTCGTCCTCCAAACACTGAAATCAAAAAGTTAGGGTTATGCTTGACAAAGTAGATTTGAAATTTGGAAGTTAGGGCTTCCGAAATTAGGGCTTTCAAAATTAGGGCTTTGAATATTACGGCTTCGAAAATTAGGGCTTTGAAAAGTACGGCTTTGAAAATTACTATTATGCAGATCGATAAATGGTACGATTGAAAAATGTGACACATATTGTCCGGAACATATATGCATTTACCTTGTAGAGTTAAAGTATAAATTTTGCAGAACGTAGTATGATTATGCAGAAAATGATCGAACATAAAATGAAAGGATCACATCTTTGCAGAACATAGTATGATTATGCAGATTGATAATTAGTTGAACACATGCATATAGTTGTGTAATTTTCAAAGTGTGATTGATAATGTGGTTTTGGTGTATTTATTGTCAATCACGCATGATTTGTTGTAATGAACTGCTATCAACTAATATGTTAGCTGCGTGAATTGAATTAACTATTATGAACATTGATAACTATTATCAAACTGAACTTAAATGTTCATAACTATTACTGATTTGTTCATAAGTATTTCAGTGTGCTTTGTTGAAATTCACATGTGTGATTTGTTGATAACTATTTCAGTTTGATAACTACTGAATCACACTCTCCAACAATCTGGCCATAATCATTTCACTTCAGTATGATTTGTTGATAATAGTTGTTTAACATGTGTGATTGATAATTGAATTGACATTGAACTCATATGTTTGTAAAACTGCCATGTTTGTTCAGATTGAAAATGCTATGTGTGTAACATGTGTGTAATTAATCACAAATGCTATGTTTGAAACTGTCGAATAACGATAGCTATCTAATTAGAGTAGTTTTCTTTCAACCGTTAACTATAACACCATCCCATATTTTTATACAAAACTTATTTGATCATATAGTTAGCGATATCAGTTAATTATAACACCATCACATTGAATGGTTCAGATTGTGAAAACGGGACCTGTGATAAGCTCCCATGAACCGAACAACACTGTCCTGTGTAATTTTGTTGTGCACCAATAGAAGCATAGCAGAGCACTACAAATTTCTCATGTTTGCAGATTTAAAAAATGGCTTCTTCTTCTAACATTAGCAACATAAGATTACAAACGAGGCTGTGCAATTATGGAAGAACCGGTGCCATACGTATTGTAAGAACCAATGAAAATGGAAATGAAGGGCGTTTGTTCTTTGTTTGCCCATCAAAATATGTAAGTATGTATTGCAAATTTTAATCCTTTAGTAGTCACATTAATATTTGTCGTATTCAACTAACTGATTGTCATGCATTGTAGAGTACCACTCCCACTCCCCATTGTAATTACTTCAAGTTCGTGGATGACGATGATGAAGACGTTACGTCCAAAATCCCTTCCAACAGTAGAGCTTGTGATGCTTTAACACTAAAACACTTGAACGATGTAAGGATGAGGCTTGATGACTTGGAAAATGTCTATGGTCGAAGGCTTGAAATGATAGAAAATATTATCAAAGTGATGGTGTATTTCATTATATTTTCTATCATTTTGTACTTGATCATGTAACTTTTGTACTTTTTTGTATTTTGGGAAATTGAATGGAACAGTTTTGGTTGTATTGTACTTCATGATGTAACTAATGTTTATGGAATGAATTTTATTATGATGTAACTTATGTAACTTACTTAATAGCTTTGTGGAATGAATTTTAGTATGGAATGAATGTACGAAATGAATTTTATAAGCTATTATGATGTAACTTGTAATTTTGTTATGTAATGAATTTTGGGAAACGTTGGTGTCATTGTAAGAGCTTTGTGGATGCTATTTGGCAGATCTGTGGACGAATTTTGTGGATGCTATGTCGATTCATTTTTTGTGGATGCTATGTGGATGAATTTTGTGGATGCTTTGTGGATGACTGAATTTTGTGGATGTTTTGTCACTTATCTGTGACCTGTTATCTGTTGCAGGTTCTGTTATCTGGGTGCATGAATTTTGGTTGTAATGAACAACTTCTGTTATCTGTTGCAGGTTTGTTTGTAATGAACAGATTTGGCAGATCGGTTATCTGTCAACTAGTATCTGCTTGTCACTTATCTGTCGCCTCAACTATTATCTGTTAGCAAGTTGAAAGCAGATATAGAATGCATGGTACATTTCTTCACCATCGTGCTGACTTCTTCATTAATGAATATCAATACTCTGTTTGTGAATGGTCTATTGTATATTTTGCTGTTTCAAGGGGAGTTGATTAGTTCATAACAATGCGCAATGGGAGACAAATTGCTAATGCACAGGTTGACCCCACGGCGTATGCTTCCACACAACCGTTGTGTTTGAAAAAACAAAACATTTGTGCCCATATTGATGTTAGAGTGTATGAGACTGTTGGTCGGCCGTGCACAATTTTTTTTTTTACAATTACAGCTTGTGATTCCATTTGTGGATTCTGACACTAAAACCTTATTGTCCATATTCAATGATTCACAAAACATGAAGTAATCAACAAAACATAGGGTAATGATAGTTTCTGATATCGGTCATTGACATTACAGAAAAATGACCTTGTCATCGTACTTTGATTCTAAATCATAAGACAGCTTTTAATCGATGACGGTGACCCAAAAAAATACGTTCAACAAAGTCGAAATGATGAAGACATTAATGCATGCACCGTTGAAATGGTTAGTAGAGTATGACGGTTTGTTAGTTTCTAAGTCATATTTTTTCGCACCACGATGGCATCTTACAACACTACGCTTACTATGTCATACACATGTCCAGGTCTCCTAATCCTCGCTCAAATCAACAACCTCAGAGTTTGAGTAATCTGAAAGGTCAGGGAACCCTGTATCCTTTCTGTCCCATTTTTGGACCATGTGTTGGTCCTTTCAGCATGCTTATTGTAGTGCACTGTCGGCCACTGTTTGGCACTGTTGGCCATCCATTTATCCCTGTCTACCATTGATGAAGCCTGTCGGCCATCAATGAGGCACTGCCGGCCACCACTGATGGCCGGTAGAACACATTGTCTCAGCAAATTTCACGCCAGATCTTTTGGGTCAACTGGTTTTCACTCATCCCTCCTCCATACACGTATGGAGGGATGAAGCCCATTTCAAGCTTGTTTAACAAGCTTTGCATTGTATGCCTTTATATAAGGGAAGGCTCCTCCCCCTTTATTGAGGTTCAACAATTTGGAGAGACAATATATCTTTCTCTCTCTATATTTCTTACTCCCTCTCTCTCTCTATATTGAGCTAGATTGTGCCTTAAAGTGTATTTTCTCTTCACTTTTGCACTATAACACCTAGTAACACACCACCATCTTTGAGCTGAGGTTCTTGGGAGTGTTATTTGAGCTCTGAAAGTTGGTTTTTGCCTCAGAAGTTGCTGGTTTCGAAGTTGTGCTTCAAGGGTGAGTATATTCCCCTTTTAAGCCTTTGTTTGTATACCATATTGGCCATCCTTGCATATTGTTTTAGGCCTTGCTTTTAACTGAAAAAAGTTCTGTATTTTAATGCTTATGATGGTTGTTTAAGGCCTCTTTGGTGTTAAGGGTGTTATACCCTCTTGTGTATCTTGTTTGGCCTTGTTTTGAACCATCTCTTAAGGCCCTTGAGGCAATCTTTATTTGGCCTTCTAACCATTGAAATCCAGTGGATTTTCAATGGTAGAAATGTGGTTTTGAGGCCTCAAATGAGAGGGGGTGGTCCCCTCTCTTCTTGTCTTGTTTGTTTGTGTTATTGGCCTATCAAATAAGCATGTATTTCTATCCCCTTGAGTGAGCATATTTTTGTGAGTTTTTAGGTCTGATATAACTCTGTTCATGGCTGGTTTGGTCATCTCATGTTTGCTTTTTACACTTGTAGTGTAAATTTGCCATTTAGCCTTGTGTGTTCAATGCCATGATCCATCATACTAGCCTATTTTTGTAACAACCCATATTCATGTCTTAGTCATGTTTATGTGCATTTACATAACTTTGTCTTGTTAAGTTTGCATTCATGAATCTTGTCTTGTTTTGCTTATGTGTTGCTTGCATGCTTTGTTCCTTCCCTGCTATGCCAAGCCTAGGTCATGCCAAGCCTAGGTCATGTCAAGCCTAGGTCACACCTTTGAACCTCCTACCCCTAAAACCATCTTGGAACCACTTTGGTTGACCTCCACCATCACCTAGGCATATTGGCCGAGATGTCATCATCTAGGCTGAGGTGTGCATCACCTAGGCCGAGATGTTATCATCTAGGCGTCCTAGATCCTTGATCCTTGCACCTAGTGATCTTGTTCCAGGACTGGAATGACCTAGACCGAGGTGTGGCACATCTAGGCCGAGGTGTGGCACAGCTTGGCCAAGTGTTATCCTTCATAGTCGAGATCATTGAGACCTTACTTGCCGAAGCCTATGTCCTTAGCCGAGATCATTACCTGCCGGAGTGCCCATGTCATCTAGCTTGTTGTACACACTTTGTCATACACTTGTCTTGTCTTTCTATCACCTTTTGAGGAGAACCAACCTGGTAGTGCCACGTGTCCCAGCGGAGAGTTAAATCAGCCGATAGAGAGAGAAAACCTATCATTTCTATATCTTTGTTCTAGGTAGAGAGAGAGGCTCTAGGAAGAGGAAGAGGAGTTCTAGAGAGAAGTGGATTTCCAAGCTTGATCCCTAGAGATCGAACCGTTAGATCCGTGTTTTAAGGTTAGATTCGTGATCTACTCTTGTTATTCTTTATGTTGATCTAATCGCATTGTATGATGTAGCATGTTTCATGAACCATGCATTGCTTTGAAGTTCGGTTTTAGAAAGAGAAAGTGATATTCATGTGCTCTTGAGGAAAAACCATGTTTTGATCCGAAAGTTTGTATCAATATCCATGTTTTCGTGTTTGTTTTCATATGATCTTCAAGTATGGGTACCCAGGTCCACATTTTCGAACTCATGCCATGAAATCTCAGATTTTGTAATAAAAAAGTTATGATTTTAGCATTCATGTTCTTCATGTTCATGTTCTTCATGTTCTTCAAGAGAGGGAAACCCAGATTTCCCGACCTCATTTCCCTAGGTGTGGTCACCGAGACCACTCTTGCCTAGATCACACACCTAGGCCAAGCATCGTATCTCACCTTGGCCTACCTTGCATGATCACTTACACCTTTAGTTGTCTTGCATGCACCTCGGCAGGCAGCTATACGCCGAAGCCTAGGTAACCACACCTCGGCCAAGACCTCCTGAGTTCACTCAGCTAGGTCATTATTGCCTAGATCATTTCTGTGCATCCATTCCAAGACCTGGTTGGTACCCAGCATGTTTTCCCCAGATGTTTTTCCAGCATGTTTTCCCTAGATGTTTTCCAGCATGTTTTCCCTAGGTGTTTTCCAGCATGTTTTCCCTATATGTTTTCCAACATGTTTTCCCTAGGTGTTTTCCAGCATGTTTTCCCTAGATCATTTGCATTCATGTGAAGCTTGTTTTTAAGAGTGCATTCAATAGGCTTTGCCATGTGTTTGTAGGACTTGGACCTTTGCCTTGATCCCGACGTCCCAAGAACTATGTGAGTGGTATTTTTAATAAAGCTATGTTATCATGTTTTGATAAGCTTTGCTTTACCTTGTTTTGAAAAGTATTTGATCAAGCATGAATGATTATTCCTATTTTGTATATCAAGTATTATCTTGTTTTGATGACATTCTTGGAAAGTCCTTAGTGCCAGGGGACTATAATGCAGCTGCATCATTGCTTGAGAGATCTCTGCCATCGACGGTCTGGGAACGGATGGCCCCACCAACGGTCTGGGATATGGGTGGATTTGTCTAATCGATTTCGGGTCGATTATTCCCTTGTTTTGTCTTGTTTTTCCATCGACGATCTATGAACGGGTGGGTTTGTTTTGTCAGGAATGTCATCACCCCATGTATTATGTAGATGTTATTAAACATCCCAAGAAGATTTGAAAGGCCAAGATTTGATTGATGAACTTGATTCATCCCATGTTTTGAACAAGCTATGATATATGTATTGTTTTGACAAGGATCTCGGGAATCATTCATTTAACCCCTTTATTACTTATACCATTCACTGAGTATCCAAGCTCACCCTCTCCTTATATATATGTAGATAACAAGCATGAAGGCGGTGACGCCGAGATGTGTTATTTGCAAGATGATGTTTGATCTATGTTATGTCAGCATCTTGAAGATTATGCTTCTTGACTTTATATTTCATGTATTTTGTATATGTCGGCTTGAGAAGCCTTTTGATCAAGATGTAACATGTACTTTATTTTATTTGTATTCAAGTTGTAAAGCTATGTAAAGATGTATGCCATTTCATTTGACTTATGCACAACTCTTATGGACTAATTAGATTTGTATATATTGCTTCCGCACATGTTAGCCCCATATGTAATACTCTGATTGTATGTGAATTTTGAAAGTTGACCTTTGGTAATCTCGGATTACTAGCCATCACGGCACCATTCTACTAGGGGCGGAATGGGGTCGTGACAATTTTGGTTCTATCTCAGCATGTTTTCGGTGTTATTTTGGCATGATACAACTCTGTTTTTGGTGGGTTAGAGCATCCCTCATTTGCTTCTTACACTTGTAATGTAAACCTTGCTCACTAGCCTGGTATACTTGGTGTTTTGGATCATTATTCTAGCATGTTTTGGCTTCATTCCAGCAAATTTTCACTCATGTTTTAGCTCTTTTTTTAGGCTTCTTGGTCGAATGATGCTTGTTGTGCATGCTTGTAGTGCAATAGCTTTGACTAGCTTTGAGTTTGAGGTATCTTGCATGCTTGATTTGAGGTATTTGCATGTTTTGGCATCATTTAGAATGATATTTCAGAGCATATAGTGTTGTTACACTTCCATGTTTTTCACTCTTTAAGTGCTCTTGAGAGTTGTACCCTTATGCCTTATTTGTGAGCCATTGCATGAGCCTCATTTTCTTGCCTTTCAAGCCATCATCTCAGTCCATTTTGGCTACTGTTTAGGCCTGCATAAGGTCTGTTTGGGGCTGGTTTGGCCATTTGAGCATTGTCTTGCATGCTTCTAGTGTAATACACTTCACTAGCTTTGATGCTTAAGCCTTGCAACATGCATTACATGGGTTGTTTGCATGATTTTAAGTCATTTAGCATGACATTTCAGTGCTGGAACATATGCCATTGTACTCCATGTTTCATCCGTTCAATGCCTTTGGAGAGTTGTGTCTTGTGCCTTAATCTTGCACTAACATGTATGAATGTTTGTCTAGTCCTTTGAGTCTCCATTTCAGCATGTTTTGCCACTGTTTTGGGTATGATGTAACTCTGTTTCGAGCTGGTTTGGATGTTTGACCATTGTGATGCATGCTTATAGTGTTATCCTCTTCATTAGCCTTGGGGTTCTTGGCCCCTTAACATGTTGTGTATGAATGCTTGCATGTTAGGGTCTTCCATGCCATCTTAGCATGTTAAGATTAGCATGAGAGTTATGCATGTCATGTTGTTTGTGTGCATTGCATTGTGTTCAACCCGATGTTGTGTTTGAACACAAGGTGGATTAGCTCATTTCATACTTGAAGTGATGAAATGAGCCAATCTCCCTTGGTCTCCATTGCCTTTGATTTCTCATGATAAGGAGATGGTCTAAGCGTCTTGTTTGTCATGCATTTATTGAGTTTGTACAAATTGGATCTTTGGCCATCACGCATTGTGATGCTTGATTGATGGTCTTGGATCCAATTATGCCTCTACCTTGATGTTTTTAGATGATATGGAAGGGCATAGTACATACATGTTCTAGGGAGACCCTCCATTTTCTCTATTTTGTGCTCTATTGCAGCTTGGTGTCATAGTACACCAGAGCCATCCTCCATACACGTGTATGAAGGGATTGCCTTGGCCCTTAGCTTCTTGGAGAAGCTTTGCCTTTTGTTCTCTATAACAGGGAGGCTCCTCCTCCTTCCTCTAGGTTCAGAAAATTCGGGTTTGAGTTATACATATAGCTTTGTATCTATCTTGCCTTGGTTCTTCATTTTTGTGCCTTAAAGTGTCATTTTGTCTTACTTTTAACACACAAACACATACTCAAACACAGAAGCGTGGATTATGTCGAATTTCTGCAGGCACCTCATCAAAATCTGGAGGCCTTATAAATATCGGACTCCAAATTGCTCATACGGACTTCATTGTACTATCCTTTTTGTTGGTTCTCGACATGGCATGCATCCATGTCAGCATCATCGGCGTTATTGTAATCAAACTCCACCTAATCATAGAAACACATAAATTAAGTCTGACATTGTATGTTGAAGACAAGTGGGTCGATGGTGTGAAATGTGCACAGTGGTTGGAGTGCTTACCGCAATTGTTGGGAAATTTTGCTTCCTTCTAATACGTCGCAGCATCTCCCGTATTTGGGTATCACCCCAATCATGTAGCCGAGGTGTGGACCGCGTCGTAGTCGAGCTCAGACAAACACAATCATGTTACAATAGTTGTGGACATTAAGGGGCACACCATAATTAAGTTATTGTTCCCACAAAAATAAACTATATTCATTAACAATGACATTCATTCTTCTCAATTTTGCAGCGGAACGTACATAGAATACCGCTTTTGTTTAGGATGCTGTCAACTTTATAGTCACATATCATGCAATGTTTTTTGGAAAAAAAATGTACAGCACACCAAGGACTTTATTGATGAAACCAAGAAAATTTGTTATGTACATGTTTGTATATATGAATGGCTGCAACCCAAAAGACCTTTCCCAGAATCAATACGTTTGGTTTGGTAATGGTCGTATCAAGGTTTCTTCTGTATATTATTCTTCAACTTTGCGTACAAATGTGTATAATATTTCCTGTGTCATGAATTCTGTGTCTGATTGATTATTCCAAACCGATGAAGATCAATCAATTATGTTCCCCTCTTCGCAACGTGGTTTTAATTGGTTCCTCCATTGAGGTCCGGCATACTTTTTGCCCTGTACTCTTTGTTCTTAAATTTATGACGGTAGTCGCAGAAAATATATTTCTGTGACTACCATACTTGGTCAGGAAGAGTGTTGTTTGTCGTACTCACAAAGCAGGTAACATTGTATGTCCCAATCAAGGCCAATTTTTTGAAGCATGACAGAACAATGCATGAAACATATGAACGGGGGAATGGAAACAAAAGATCGAGTTATTGGCATACCATTAGCAGGAAAACACATCCAGTTGCACCACGATGACCTTTATACTTGCGAACACCGTTGTGAAAGAATTGCAGTGTCAACTTTGCCCAATTACAAGCTCGCATACGATTAACGTCTTTCACGGCATGAACGAACAATGGCTTTAAGCTGGTCATTGTGGTAGGACACAACATGGCCCCCAACACGTACAGCATAAATTTTCTCTGAAACTCGTCCTCCGCACCATCAGTCTCGGTCAGATAAAGTCTCAACTTGTTCAAAGGAATGACTCCGTTAACTCCAACCTCATTGTAGATATTGGGATATGCTTCTAATGACCCAGCCAACTGCACATCATCGCCTTCACACCGTATTCCCAATAAAACATTAACTGCCTTACAGGTGAGCCTGAGTTGACAACCATGAACATTCAATGAACTACTGTCAGGATCGAAGTTCTGTACCAACCATGCGTAGAAGTTGTGATCTATACGTGTACACTTCATCCCCAAGAGGCCAGCAAACTCAATGTCTATGACTGCCTGCTTTTGTGCTTCGTTGAACCGGTTAACTATCTCAACAATTGACTTTAATGATATGCAGAGTTGCCTTTTACCCCACACATTTTTTACCCTTAAATTAATACAAAAAAACAACCAATAATGTCAGCAAAGCAGGACCTAGCCAAATGCATTTACGAAAACATGAAGTACGTAATGACCTTTTCAGACTTGGGTGCACATGGTACTACTTTGGCGTGTTCCTCGGCGCTCGCCTTAGCCATTCCCGCAAACCTCTTTTTCTCATAAGAGGGGAGTGCCTTCCACCTTTCCCCAATCTCCTTTCTACTCTTTAACCAAGAAAGTGACAGACGTACAAGACAAGTAAGAAGTATGAGTCCAAAATAACTGTAACTACAACTTTATGCCAAACGCAATCCACGTGCATTGTTGGTAATTAAATAAGATTGCAAATACAAATAACAGTTGCAGGAAAAAGTCAACGACAAAACGTAGCTGGACTTTTACAATGAATTGAAATTTACAAAAACAATAGGAAGGTGACATTATTACATGCTACAATCCTACAAACGTGAAACAATCACAAGCCCACTACGACCATTCAATACAAGGTGTGGATAGCAACCCAGCGATGTGTTTCCATCATAGTGTATTATAGAGAATACAGATTTTGACACTCACCATTTTTCGTCGAGTGTTGTCTGGCCCTTGCATTTCCTTGAATTGTTGCTGGCTGCATGCAAGCATGGTGAAGCTTATCATCACTAAATCTTAAATATGAATACATATATATATATATATATATGCAAGTTTTTATGTCAAGCTGGCCCCGAAATCGGCATAAGACACCTTTCGTACATCCGGGACTGAATCGACACCAACTTAAACATTTTCAGACATGCGGAACGAAACCAATTTCAAACATCACAAACTGAACTTTGACAAGGCGCGTAATTTTAGTACGAAAAATGTAATTCTAGATTGTCAACATGAACAACTAGTACCTGTAACAAATGAATGGTGCAACTGGCCGCTTTCGACAAGAGCCAGCAATAGTGTCAGACATTTGGATATGTTGTTCGGCAATTGTCTTCAATCTTTTTCTTCCCCTTCATGAAAGAGCCAATCATACAAATTAGATTGAAGGGAAAATTACAGGGGTGGTGTACACATTTTGTCCGTTGTCTAATTTGGATCGATGCACTTTAAACTCCCTCAATTCTGACAGTCCATTTCAAATTTCCTGGACATTTTTGGTGAAATTGCTAATGCCGTTTGTGATTTTTAAAACAAATATTGTAATGTCAATTGATTGAGATTATGTAAGTTCAGTAAAGTTATAAGTTGACTACTACAAAAAGTACAATTGCCACGTATATGCATATTATCTGATACAAAACAGTTAAGAGTTGTAATCAAATGGACGTAATTGAAACAAAAGTTCACAATTGATGATGCAAAGCGAGGCCATTCAAAATTTGTGCAAAACAAATAACATAAACACAAAAGTGCATGGGCTGCTGTAAGAATTGATCCCGAAAAAAAATCAGCGTATCCCTTGGTGATGGATTTCGTTTATTTACAAACATATGTATGAAACCAACTGGTAGCAAGTCTTGAAGGAGAAAACTAACATTGTTGGTGCGAGGTGACCAATATCCATCAGATGCAATGATGGCAATTCCTGCAAAGTATTCCAATCAATATTTACAAGAACACAAACAAACGGCGGCAACATGTGGCTGTTAACCGGAAAATTTTGCATAAACACAAACAACAACACGCACAATTTCCCAACACTTATACAGATTTTGAAACGCACAAAAGAAAGGACACACATCAAAATTTTGCATTTAGTTCACACAGCTTACAATTGAAATAATTATGTGTACAAGCGATAAATGCATAATTTCCCAAAAATTGAAGACGAATGACTACATTTTGTTTTTCATTTAGTGCTGAAGGAGTACACGCACATACTTTTATGAAGGCCCGACTACAAAGAACAAAGAAGCAACTAAACTATTTCATGATGGGGTTAAACAATCTGGACATGATTCTGCTGTCAGTCAAATTGGTGCTCATCCCAGGCACAAAAACCAGATGAAACCCCATCAAATTGAGGGCTTCAATTTCCTACTGAGCAACTTGGTTGCAGAGAATCGAGGTGGCTGCATCCTGGCCCATGCTTCATTACCTTCGGATGGTCAGACAGTAGGCAGATCAGAGAAGAATACTTTTCCGGGCATACAAGCAAGTTTCTTCAATTGTATGTGATAATGAAACAAGCAAGACTGCCGCTGCCTGCCAACAAATATTACTAACGTACCCATCCATTCTCATTCTGGACGAAGGTCATACTCCCACAAATGAAAGTACGCATTTCATGAACTCACTCAATAAAGTCCAGACAGCCCGCAACTCATGAATGGCAGCTACCTTCCTCTTGAAATGTAACTGCTATTCAACAGCAAGATGATAACTTCAAGACAAAGGTTACCGCCATTCAAGAGTTGCGTGCAATGACAGGCAAGGCTGTCCATTTCTACGCATGAGATTTTCTTCGTGAATTGCGTGGGCTTGTTGACTTTTCTGAATTTCTTCACGTCAGCCCTACGACAGTTCATGAAGTTGAAGAACTGAACAACTTAGTTAAGAAGTTGAACATCACCTGGGATGGGAGCACACTCTATGTGCACACACAATTGAGATCCCTCTTAAAGAGTTCACCTACAGACATGTCAACCACAGAAACAGAGGGCATTGACGATGCCCGGATGGACCACATCTTAGAAAAGTTGGATATTAGAGAAGGACTGAAGGCAAACTTCTTCCTTAATCTGTTAGGCTTGTCCGAATCAGGTGGGGAGAAGGTATTGGTTTTCAGCCATCGTGTCCACCCGCTTAAGTTGTTGGAAAGGCAAGCCATGAAAGTAAAGGCTTCAACTCTGGATTCAGAATTGGGTGTGGGGAACGAATAGCTCTTTACAAAATTTGGAAATCGTCATCCTCGTTTCAACTCTTTCAATTGACTTTCCTATGTTTTAAGTTGAATACCGTTAACTATGCAGGAACTTCAGCACTGAAACAAACAGTTGTTTCCTGCGTTGCACGGACTCGAGTACGGGTGCCGGGTACGGGTATATATGTACAAGTCTGACTCATTAAATCTTAACCCTACATTCAATGGTACGCGGTCTGGGGAAAAAATATCATATTTTTAATCTAATATGTGACATAAAATGGTACTATGTGTAACTTACAGTGTCAAAATGCCATTTATAGTAATTTGACAATAATTTGCACATATAATAATTGTGTTATATACAATTATATAAGAAGTGTCCGTTTTTCAAGTATCCGACACATATCCCATACCCTTGTCCGACTCTCACGTGTCCGACACGGGTATTTGATCTATTTTGAAGACTCCGTGTAACACAGATTGTTTCTAAACATAAGTTCCGGCAATATAAAAGCACCGAGTACTACAAAATTGAAAGTAGAATTCAACCGAGTGTGCTAGCCATTATGGGATCAAGATTAGTCATTGTTTGTTTATCGAGTTTCTTATTTTTGCTTTCTTGGCTACTCTTAAAAACAATTTCTTTTTCCCGTGCCAACATTACACAAATTTTTTTTAAAGTCTCTTTCGTTATATATAACCTAACCTAACAAGTTCGCCATGTAAATGCAGAACACCTTTTATTCTTGTTGCTAACTACTATGATACCTATGTTCAACTTGCAGCACTGATAGCAGAGGGAAGATTTCTATTCGAAAGGGAGAAAATACAAAAATCGAGTACAGAACAGTTCCTATTGGGTCGATTTCGGTTAGTAGAGGGAAAAGTTCCTATTCGAATAGCACAAAATACAGAAATGGAGTACACAACTGTTCCTATTGGGTCGATTTCGGGTTGGGTGTGAAGGTATATGCGAATGAAAGAAGACAAACAAGGAGACAGAGAATGTACCAGCACGAAATAAAGGAAATACCAACCGGCGCAGACAAACCGACGGTGGTGCTCGATTAACCCTTGCGGTTGTGCTCCACCGACAAAAATCAACTTCAAAAAATAATTTATGCATCCACTTCCCTGGCTAGCCTTCCCAACGACTTAAGCTTTGTTCTTTCAATATGATTTTTGCCCTCAAATATTTTTCTCTGTAAAACCCTACAGCTACAGGGAAATGGAACAACGGAGAGGCAGGGAGAGAGAAAGACAAACAAAGAGAGAGGTCCGAGATGGAAGAGAGACGGACGGGCCGAGGGAACTTACACCTCTTCTGAACACTTCGGCATCTTTGAAAATTTTATACTTTATCTGACAACTTACACGTTTTTATGAAAAGTGACATCATTTATAAATTAACTTTCTTCATAAAAGTTACACCTTGGAACTTATATCATTTTGTAAAAACGAAACATTCAGCTTCATTGGTCTTCTTTAGGAACTTATATCTTTTGTAAAAACGAAACATTCAGCTTCATTGGTCTTCTTTAGGAACTTATATCTTTTGTAAAAACGAAACATTCAGCTTTTGGTTTTGTTTGGGAACTTAGATCTTTTGTAAAAATGAAACATTCAGCATCGATGATTGGTCTTCTTTGGGAACTTATACACTTTGTAAAAACTCACAAAGTTTATACCAATTCCTAAATTTTACACATTTTCAAAAAATTTACACATTTTCTCGGAAATATTTACAAATTTTTTGAAAAATTACACATTTTGTGGAAAAACCTCTTTCATAAAATTTACACTTATTATTTGAAGTTACACCTTTAGTGAAAAACAAAACTTACATCTTTTGTAAGGTCAGTTACACCTTCATTGAAAAAACATACACCATATTTGAAAATGTTATACTTTTTGTCAAATAATTTCTTTTAACAAACTTTATCAAAAGCATATTTTCCATAAAACGTGTAAATTTTCAAAAAAGGTCTAATTGACTTCACCAAAGATGTAACTCCTATTTGCAAGGTGTAATTTTTTTAAAACATTTTGTTTCACAAAAGGAGTACATTTTTAGAAGAGGTGTAAGTTTTTAAACTAATGAGTAAAGTTTTTAAAAAGGTGTAAGTTTTGCTGGCAGCAAAGGTGTAATCTCCCAGAAAACGTGTAAATTATATGGAAAAGGTTATTCACAAAAGCAGTAACTATTCAGAAACGGTATATGTATTCCCAGAAAAAGGTGTAATCATTCAGAAAAGGTTAATGTTTTTAACAAAAGGGATAAATTTTATGCAAATATTCCTTCCATGAAAGGTGTATATTTTCAAAAACATGTATGCGGTTTTCACAAAAGATGGAAGTTATGTCACAAATGGTATAACTTCCCATTAAAGGTGTAAATTTAATGGAAAATATAATTCAGATTTCCATAAAAAGTGTAAACATGTTCCGAAAAGATGTAACTTATTTCACAAAAGGTGTAAGTTCTAAAAAAAGGTGTATATTTTGTTCCTAAAAATGTTTCACAAACAGAGTAACTTCTCATAAAAGGTTTAATTATTTCCACCAAAATGTGTAAACTTTCAGAAAAAATTAAGCTTCTAACAAAAGCTTTTAACATATATGAAAACATACTTTCCTTACGTATAAATTTTTTCACATAAGAAGTCCGTTTCAGAGAATATGAGTTTGGGAGGGCTTGGAATAGCGACTCCAAGTCCAAATCCAACCAAGTATGTCAATGTAAAAGAGAACCGTTTGTAATATAGAGCAACGGACACAGAGAGAGAGAGAGAGATAGACTGAGATCAACAGACACAGAGACCTAGATGGACAGTGATCGATAAAGACAGCCAGACCGAGATCGACAGAGAGGGACCGAAATCGAAAGAGATCGACAGAGAAGAGACCCACATGGACACAGACAGACCAAGATCGCTGGAGACAGACCGAGATAGACACAGAGAGACCGAGAGAGACCGACATCGACACAGAGAGACCAAGATCGATAGCCAGAGACAAAAAAAAAAAAAAAAACCTTTGATTTAAGGCAGCAGTGGCCGTGGAACTGCCGTTGTCAGACGGCAGTGAGCACGGAAGGCCACCGACGCTTGGGTGGTCAGCGGGGGTCACGAACCCTTTGATTTGTTCAGTGGTTGTCCCAATTTGTTTATGAACACTTTGAAGTGTTACTCCTTTTGTGTTTATGAACACTTTGAAATGTTACTCCTTTTGTGAAATAATTTTTTCCATACAATTTATACTTTTTGTTGAAATTTACACCTTTTTTGAAAGCCCAACTTAAACCTTTTTCAAAAGTCACTTACATCTTTTGTGGAAAAAAAAATTCATCAAATTTATATCTTTTGTTAAAATTTACACCATTTTCGTGGAAGTGCTTATATCTTTTCTAAAAAGTTACTCATTTTGTGAAACTATTTATCTCGTCAGATTTATACTTTTTTTTTTAACATACACCTTTTGTGAAAGCCAAAGTTAAGCCTTTTTCTGAAGTCAGTTATATCTTTTGTGAAAAAAAAAATTCATCGAATTTACACATTTTGCCTAAACTTACACTTTGTCGTGAAAAAACTTATACCGTCGTTGAAAAGTTACTCCTTTTGCGAAAGAATTTTTGTCATAAGATTTATACCTTTTTGAAACTTACACCTTTTCTAAAAGCCCAACGTAAACCTTTTTCTGAAGTTACTTATATCTTTTGCGAAAAAAAAAAAAAAATTGATGAAATTTAGACATTTTGCCTCAACTTACAGCTTTTCGTGAAAAAACTTACACCGTTGCTGAAAAGTTACTCCTTTTGCGAAAGAATTTTTGTCATAAGATTTATATCTTTTTGAAACTTACACCTTTTCTGAAAGCCCAACTTAAACCTTTTTCTGAAGTCACTTATATCTTTTATGAAAAAAAAATTGATGAAATTTACACATTTTGCCTCAACTTACAGCTTTTCGTAAAAAAAACTTACACTGTTGCTGAAAAGTTACTCATTACTCATTTTGTGAAATTACTTTTTCAATAAAATTTATACTTTTTATTTAACTTACACCGTTTCTGAAAGCCCAACTTAAACCTTTTTCTGAAGTCACTTACATCTTTTATGAAAAAATAACATTCATATAATTTACATCTTTTGCTAAAATTTACACCTTTTCGTGGAAGTGCTTATATATTTTCTGAAAAGTTACTCATTTTGTGAGATAATTTTGAAGTTATTGTAAGTTCAAAAGGCGTAAGTATTATGTGTAAGTTGTCAAAAAATTCAAAAGGCGTAAGTATTATGTGTAAGTTTTGAAAATTTTATGAAATAAAATCTCTCACATATGGTGTAACTTTCAGAAAAGTTATAACTTATTTTACAAAAGATGTAAGTATTATGTGTAAGTTGTCATTCACGTATGGTGTAACTTTCAGAAAAATATAACTTGTTTTACAAAAGATGTAAGTATTATGTGTAAATGACAAAATTTTATGAAATAAAAATTTTCACATAGGGTGTAACTTTTAGAAAAGGTATAACTTGTTTTACAAAAGATATCAGTATCATGTATAAGTTGATATTCACCTATGGTGTAACTTCCAGAAAAGGTATAACTTATTTTACAAAAGATGTAAATTTTTTTACAACTTACGCATAATACTTACACCTTTTGAACTTACAATACTTTCAAAATCATTTCACAAAATAAGTAACTTTTCAGAAAAGATATAAGTACTTCCACGAAAAGGTGTAAATTTTAGCAAAAGATATAAATTTTACGAATTTTTTTTCCCACAAAAGATGTAAGTTACTTCAGAAAAAGGTATAAGTTTGGCTTTCCGAAAAGGTGTAAGTTTCATAAAAGGTATAAATCTTATTACAAAAATTCTTTCACAAAAGGATAACTTTTCAGCAACGGTGTAAGTTTTTTCACGAAAAACTGTAAGTTTAGGCAAAATGTGTAAATTTCATCAATCATTTTTTTTTCCACAAAAGATACTTCTCACAGGAGGTTTAAGTATTTCAACGAAAAGGTGTAAATTTTAAAAAATAAATTATTTCACAAATGTTTAACCTTCCACAAATAGTGTAAGTGTTTTCAAGGGAGATGTAAGTAACTTCGCAAAACCTGTAAGTTCCTAAATCCAATCAAACTATATTTGTCTTCTTCAAATAATGGCAATGTGAGAGAGAAGGGCGTTTCGGAGGGCTTGGTCTTTCTCTCAGTAGAAGTCCGTTTCAGAGAAGATAAGTTTGGGAGGGCTTAGAATAGCGACTCCAAGTCCAAATCCAACGAAGAATGTCAATGTAAAAGAGAACCGTTTTAAATATAGAGCAACGGACAGACAGAGAGAGATAGACTGAGATCAACAGACAGAGACCTAGATGGACAGTGATCGACAGAGACAGCCAGACCAAGATCGACAGAGAGGGACCGAATCGACAGAGACTGCCAGACCGAGATCGACAGAGAGGGACCGAATCGACAGAGACAGCCAGACCGAGATTGACAGAGAGGGACCGAATCGACAGAGATCGACAGAGATCGACAGAGAAGAGACCACATGGACACAGACAGACCAAGATCGCTGGAGACAGACCGAGAGAGACCGACATCGACGCCCGACATCGACAGAGAGAGACCAAGATCAATAGCCAGAGAGAAAAAAACCTTTGATTTGCGGCGGCGGTGGCCGTGGAAGTGGCCGTGGCCGTGGAGGCGGCGGTGGCCGTGGAGGTGGCGACGGCAGTGAGCACCGGAGGCCACCGACGCTCGGGTGGTCAGTGGGGGTCACGAACCCTTTGATTTGTTCAGTGGTTGTCCCAATTTGTTTATGAACACTTTGAAGTGTTACTCCTTTTGTGGTTATGAACACTTTGACATGTTACTCCTTTTTTGTTTATGAACACTTTGAAATGTTACTCCTTTTGTGAAATTACTTTTTCCAAATACTTTTTATTTAAATTACACCTTTTGTGAAAGCCAAACTTAAACATTTTTCTGAAGTCACTTATATATTTTGTGAAAAAAAAATTCATCAAATTTATATACATTTTGCAAAAACTTACACCTTTTTGTGAAAACACTTACACCACTGCGGTAAAGTTACTCCTTTTGTGAAATAATTTTTGTCATAAGATTTATAATTTTTCTTGGAATTTACCCATTTTGTGAAAGCCAAACTTAAACATTTTTTTGAAGTCACTTCTATATTTTGTGGAAAAAAAAAATTCATCAAATTTACACGTTTGGCTAAAACTTGCACCTTTTCGTAAAAATACTTACACCGTTGCTAAAAAGTTACTCCTTTTGTGAAAGAATTTTTGTCATAAGATTTATACATTTTCTTGAAACTTACACCTTTTGTGAAAGCCAAACTTAAACCTTTTTCTGAAGTCACTTACATCTTTTATGGAAAAAAAAATTCATAAAATTTATATCTTTTGCTAAAATTTACACCTTTCAGTGGAAGTGCTTATATCTTTTCTGAAAACTTACTCGTTTTGTGAAATAATTTTTGTCATAAGATTTATATTTTTCTTGGAACTTACACCTTCTGTAAAAGCCAACTTAAACCTTTTTCTGAAGTCACTTATATCTTTTGTGAAAAAAAAAATTCATAAAATTTATATCTTTTGCTAAAATTTACACCTTTTCGTGGAAGTGTTTATATCTTTTCTGAAAAGTTATTCATTTTGTGAAATAATTTTGAAATTATTGTAAGTTCAAAAGGCGTAAGTATTATGTGTAAGTTGTCAAAAAATTCAAAAGGCGTAAGTATTATGTGTAAGTTGTCAAAAAATTTAGAAGCCGTAAGTATTATGTGTAAGTTGTCAAAATTTTATGAAATAAAATTTTTCACATATGGTGTGACTTTCAGAAAAGGTATAACTTGTTTTACAAAAGATATAAGTGTTATGTGTAAGTTGTCATTCACATATGGTGTAACTTTCAGAAAATGTATAACTTGTTTTACAAAAGATATAAGTGTTATGTGTAAGTTGTCATTCACATATGGTGTAATTTTCAGAAAATGTATAACTTGTTTTACAAAAGATGTAAGTATTATGTGTAAGTTGTCAAAAGTTACGCCTTTGGTGAGCAATTTTACAAAAGTTGTAAGTTGTCAGAAAAGTGTAAGTACTTTCACAAAAAAGTGTAAGTTCTCACAAAATATGTAAGTTCTCACAAAATGTGTAAGTTTTCAGAAAATGCGTAAGTTTTCACAAAGGGTGTAAATTTTCAAAAATCACTTATGCCTTTTTCTGAAATTACTTACGCCTTTTGTTAAAATTTACGCCTTCTGTGAAAATTTACAAATTTTGTGAAATTATTTACACCTTTTGTGACAAAATTACACTTTTAGTCATATAATATATTCTTTTATTCATTTACCTAGAATTGACCTGCTTTAGCAGGTCACCAATGTGTTAGTTTTCAAATATTTTTGTATAACTCAATACCTAAAAAGGTGTAAAGGTAAAATAGAAAGGTGTAAGTGCCTTGCATACCATATGCAAGGCACACATAAGAAAAGTCCAAATTATTGATATCCTCTTTAGTAATTTCATTTAAGGTTATTATTATAATAAATAAAAAAAGTCAACAAATAAGGGGTTCAAAATAATAAATAAGGTGCTAAAGCTAATATCAGCACTCTAAAAGAAATAAAAGTTTCAAATTATTAATTAGGGTGCTACTAACAGTATTATTTTGTAATATAAATCATAAAATGACAACTTTTTCAGTATAAAAGTATAAATTTTTGTATACCATAAAAACACGTGACAAAAAGCCGTGTTAAAATATTCATGAATAGTGATAACTCAAATTTTTTTTTACCTTGGAAACAACACCACAATGATTCATCAAAAAATAACATAACATGTTAGCACTATACAAACCCAAAGTGAAACAAAATATAACAAAATATTTTAGTCAAAATTATTACAAATTCTTTTAAAAAATTCAACTAATACAAAAAAGTAAAAAGGATATATTCTTATTTACTTTTTGCATGTGTGTTTTTTTTTTTTTTTTTTTTTTTTTTATAAGAATTCAAACAATTTTTTTGAATGTATTAATTTTTTTTTCTCTTATTTTTATCAAAAATTACTGAAAAAAAAAATGATTTCCCAAGCAAGTTCTAAGATTACATGAAAAAATAAAGGAGTTGAATCGGTGTTGACAAAATTCTGACCATATATGGACCTGCATGAGCAGGTCTACCCCAACAATTAGGAACCTCTCCCTCTCAGACCATAGGATTGATTGATTAAATTGATGATGAATGTGATGCGAGTAATCTACCAAATCTGCAATGCAATTTAATACATGAATTTGATTAAATCAAGGTCCAGACTTTGTGTATTTATATTCAGATCGTTAAATTGAAGGCGATCTCATAAATTCATATTGACACACAAAGGGCTAAAGTTCGAATGGCTATAGTAGTGATGGTTACCATCTTTTGTCCATCCCAAAAAAGGGATCAATTTCTTAAAATTAGCTTATATCTCCTTCATTAGCAAAGTATCATTCAGAAAAATATTGCAAGTTTGCAAATATTTCTTCATCATAATTTGCAAACAATTCATTTCATTGATCAATTGTGTCTGTTTTTAGGCTCTTCTAATTAATTGATTATTAAACCAAGGTTGTGTGGACAATTATTTGGTGTGGATTAGGTCCTTATAGTATCGTTGCAATGCTTTTCACTTTACTGGATTTATTTACATTATCGGAATAGATAATTTTTGTAGCATTTTAACTTGATCCGCTGATGGAGTGGTTTGCACATTCTTAATGTTGTTCGGCAAACACAGGAGCTCTGCTAAAATTCATTTGTTTAGTCTCCCAATTTATCCATGCACTAATATCATCTATCTTCATCATAACATCTAGCTGGGTATTCCGCAGAATTAAAATTCAAGAGTAAACTCAAATAATCAACACAAAATACATACTACATAACACTATTGAAAGAATATAAAATTATGACAGAAATTGAGCTTCAAATCGTAGTGCAAAAAAATAGTGGGCATGATAGGAGGCTCTAACCCTCTAAACTCAGAAGGCTAGAGCACCCAGTGTCCATCACACACTAATATTATTACACACAGCCCAATAAGGTCTGCATTTAATCTTTATTTCGCAGAAGAGAAATTAACACAAAGGGAGTCTGAGAACAGAACAGCTGAATGAAACCACCTCCGGTTACCCAACATCAGACCTATAATAAGCAGCCCAATATAATCCCCACCAGCAATGTATCCAATGCCACAACTACTTCCATACTTGCATGTCATTGTGACCCAAAAGCCTAGCAGCACCTGCTGTCATAAAAACAAACATATATTGTGTACTTAATAGAGAGAAAACTAGTCAAATAACCTTCAACAACACAAAAAGAAAGCACAAATCCATAAAGATGAATAGAAATAAATAACGAAAGAAACATACAATCTCTGATCATGGAGGACTCAATGCGCTCAATCTTGTTAATATTCAGGCCTGTCATAGGCAACCACAAATTCATACAATCAGCACAAGGTAATCTTTAGGTATTTTATGCTTCTAAGGCCATTTTAAAGCAAAACCCATTCGAATAGACAATCTTAGATATCTCAGGTTCAAAACAATAAATGGTTTATGTTGTTCAAATGTAATCACGTAGAAAAGAACAAATGACTTATCTTCTTCAAATAATTTGTTACATCAATTTGTCTGCTAGTATATGAATTAGATGAAGGTCAGACATGTTGATCACAACATGGTTACCACGTAGTAACTACGTTGTTCTTGAAAACTCGGTATTTTTGCACTATTGATGAAACTATAAGAGGCAATAAGAGCTAAAAAAGCTAAAGAAGTAGTCAATAATATTGAAATAGATGCACAAGTGTGAAACTAAACCACATACTTGTAGAATCTTTCATGAATTAGTTCTGATTTCCTTGCATTCAAACCATTAACAGATTAAGCAACTAGTTACAATAATCCTATCATGATATGCGGGATATATACTTGGCAACATGTGCGTTTTGGATAAAGGAAGCATACGCAATCAATAGTAATTGCAGGCATAACAAAAAGAGAAAAAAAAATTTGCATTCTTTTATATCTTTGTAATTAGGCACAATTTTAAGAGTAAAATTAGAAATGTAATTAACTTATTTGATATTGTCAACAAATTTCTTTTCCTTTTTTTTTTTTTTTTTTAAACGATGAAGTAACAAAAGAGGGAATTTATAATAAAAAACTAAACCTTAAGGGAGGTTTCTATCATTTCACAAATCTTAGGGGACGTTTCTGCAATTTGATTAAACCTTAGAGGAGGCCACTATAATTTAAAACTAAACGTCAAGGGAGCTTACTGTATTGCATCCAAATCTCAAGAGAGATCATTGTAATTTACCCTAACCATTATTATGAATACCCAATAACTTTCTGTTACTTCAATCATATCAATTGTTACACAGTGCCAATGGGCAGTGGTCACTTTCTGTTTTGATGGATTTCAAATTGGAAGATTTATTTAGTACAAGCCTTTCTATTATTTGACGACAGATCTTTGAAGTACTAGAATGAAAACAAATAATCAGCAACAATGACAGCTAAAAGAAGTTCATCTAACATCGATTGTTCCACCAATAGCAAGAAATGACAGCGAAAGTTGAACTCTTAATCATGTATCATATGGAACATTTCAAAACTAATCACATTTTTCTCTAGTCCCTACTATAGGAGGTAGCTAATCCATAAACATTTCATGGTGAATGATTGCAACTTTTAGCTTTAGAATCTTAGTCCAAGTGAGATGAATCAGTCCAATAGTTTTATCCGTGGGAGAAAAAAATACAAACCTAATTTCAAAATCTTTGATCATATAATATACATAATTATGTAGAGTTCTAGAAATATGAATCAAATATTTAGTGAAAGGTTTAAAACTTGAAGCAAGAGTGTTTTACATGTTTATGAGTTCACAGCCCACGAGGTTAATCAATCTGTTGCAGACTAGTGAACTAAGGTCTGTTTTGGTGAGTACACAAACATATATATATATGTATATCATTTGTTTTTTTTCTTAGTGGGCTCGTTAATCAAGCTTCAATTCAATCATCATAAAGGCACTAAGTAGTGATGCAAAGTGATATCAAATTGAATGGATTGAATTAGGTGTTTCCAGGTTTTGTTTGGGCATTTCATTTTTATTAAGGATTATTAAAATTTACACTTAAGTGAACGGCCATTTAATTACACTTAAGTCAATTATAAGCTTAAAATTAGTTTAAGGTCATCCTATTATGAATATTTTTTTTGGGTATGTGAGAATTTCATTCAAAGAAACAAAGAATACAAAAATCAAGGGAGGCATACCTTTCAAATACCAAAATCAAGAAAAACACAAAGCGGCTAGACTAATGGGGAGCAAAAATTCTCTTAGAAATCTACAAGTTTTTACACAATAGCATATTAGAGTAAGATTGCTTAATAGATGCAACCTGAGAACATTTAACTCTAATATCAGAATTAATCTGATTCATCAAATATGTAGGCCTATGACATCCTTTGAAATCCCATGATTTCTCTCTTGCCAGATGTAGTATACCGTTGCAGCCTAAGCAATTTTCCTCACTATATGGAAAAAAAAATTCCCACTAAATTGGTTAGCAATCCATGATATCTCATTATCCCTAGAATGTTGAGCCTTAGAAAAGCAACAAAGATAACTGATCTGCTCCCAAATTGCTCCAGAGAAGGAACAATTAAAGAAATATGAGAAAGAGACTCATCGTCTTTGTGGACAAACGAGACAAGTAGTGAATCAATCTCCCCCCAATCTTTGAGCCTGCCTTAGTCCTAAGCCTTCCTCTAATAGCCATCCAAAAACAAAGCCGTGTCTGGGAATGTACTTAGGGAACCAAATAATCTTATGCCAAATCACAGAAAGGGAATGGGGCTTGATAGCATCAAAAGTGTTGTAGCTTTGTATTTAAGAGAGGAGGAAATAATGCACTGAACCTCATCATCTCTAGAACAAAACCCTTTTAAAATCTCATGTTCCCTTCTCTACACCAAACCGAGAAAACTGAACCGTAGAATGCGGTCTGTTTTGGTTCCTCAACCAACAAAACCCTTTTAAAATCTCATGTTCCCTTCTCAGTTTTCAATTAGGGGTGTAGCTTTGTATTTATTCTCAATGTGTGATTGTGCAAGTTTTTATAAAACCCTTTTAAAATCTCATGTTCCCTTCTCTACACCAAACCGAGAAAACTGAACCGTAGAATGCGGTCTGCTTTGGTTCCTCAACCAACAAAACCGAAAGGTTCGGTTTGGTGCTAAACTTTCCCTTGAACCAATCCGCTTACACCCCTAATTGAACTCACAGTTGAATGATGCTTAGAGTAAATGACCCAAATATGCCTGAGGAAATAAGCATGGTTCCAATCTAGAAGGTTTCTAATGCCAAGACCTCCTTCTGTTTTAGGCAAGCAAAGAGTCCTCAAGCGAATTTATTATAATGAAGGTAAGAGTTGGTCCCTCCTTGTCCTGTTTCACATTTTTTAATAAAATTTAGTTGTTGCTAAAAAAAAAAAAAAAAAAAAAAAAAAAAAAAGAGTTGGTCCCTGTCCACAAATCCTGAGCAACTGCTCTATATGGAAGCATACTGATTTGAGGAGGATAAAGTGCATGGACCAAAAAACTTGCTGAAGAGAATAGACTGGATAATGTGAAGTCTATCAGTGTAGGAAAGAAACTAATTTTGTCAATGAGGCCTTTACAATTATCAGCTGAGAGCTAACTAGAAATAAGGGGCACTCTTAAGTATTTGACCGGAAGGGAACCAAGTTGAACCCGAATTAAATTGAGAAGATCTATCTTAGATTGATCATCAACACCAATAATGTAAATCTTGCTTTTGCTCTTTTTTGGCGGAAGGCCAGAAAATTTATTGAATTCAAGAAGAGCATTAAAAACTATTTAAAATGACTGATCATTAGGATAACAAAGAACAAAGAGGTCATCTGCAAAGCAAATGTGCCTAATGTTCAATTCATGAATCATGACACTTTGGATGAGAGGAAAACAAGCCAGAACTGATACGGTTATGAAAGATTATGGAAAAAACTCCATAACAAGGATCAATTCAATATATTATGAATTTATTTACAAAGAAGTTAAAGTTTTTATTTTGGTTAGTCAAAAAGTCTCCTTTCTCATTCTTTTTGATAAGAATTAATCTTTAATTTTGCCTCTGTAAAAGAAGGTTGGGTTTTGAAAATTTGTTTGTGAAGATGACGATCTTATCACAAAATCCTTTTTTAGTTTTGTGGAAATGTTCCACAAATAAAAAGGTTGTGCAGAGTTGAAGTAGTTGAGGCTAAGACGACAACACATTTTAACATCTCCATTGGAACACCCATATACACTACTACATGAACAAACCCTTAACATACCAAATTGGACTTCACTTTTTGTCATATAATACACTTTAACAAACATTTTTAACATCTCCACTAGCCTTCTTAGTTAATATGGAAGAATGCATTATCAGAAGAATGCATTGTGATAAAAAATAATAATAATAATAATAATAAACATGGAGCTGAAACACAAATATTTGTGATAAAAAATATCAGAAAAAAAAAATTCAGATGTGAATTTCAAAAGAGTCTGAATATTTTATAGGTATATACATATAAAACTCAAATTTCAGATTCTACATGAACATGGATCTCAGAATAGCACAATTCGATTAACACAAAAAACAATTGAGCAGTACTAATTTCACATTTAAAAAAAAAAGAAAAAGAAAATTTAGAAATTGACAAACTCAAATCCATCTAAAACAATTCCACAACCTTGAGCAATTAGATTCAATTTTCAAAATCCAATTCACAAAAACCTCAATCAAATTCACCGAAACACATTTATATCAACATCAACCCAATCTTTGCCGACTAACATTTAAACTTCACACTACACAATCTGAGTCATACTTCATAGATACAAGTAAATATGTATGTATAGGTGCAGAGAGAGAGATTGAGAGAGATAGAAATTGGGAGAGAGGAAGAGAGTGAGAGAGATTCATACCACCGGATATCTCAGATGACAATGGCGAGTGAAAGAGCGAGCGAGCGAGAGAGCAGAGCTGTACAAGTTTGTGGTGCGTGAGAAAGAGATAGCAATTGTCCTGAACAAGAATATGACCTTTTAAAGTAAAGCAATTGTTCTTTATGAATAACTCAAACATTTACAAATCTTTAGAGAGAAGAAGAAAAAAAAAAAAAAAAAAAAAAACAATAAACAATAAACAAGCACTTACAGATTGATTTTTGGAATATGTGCTATCTTATACCAATCCTCCCCCTTTTCCTTTTGACATCGCCTTACCAATTCAGGACAGCATCCATAAATGCTCAAAGTTTGGAGGTTGGTTAGCCTTTGAAAGCCATGTGGAAGTGATGGAATTTATTTTTTCACGTATAAAGGGGCAATTTGGAAATCTTGGCATTTTAATTTTTTTTAGCTTTTCGATTTTTTTGAGTTACATCATCTCTTTATTTTTTTACACAAAAAGTCAAAAAAAAAAAAAACCAAAAAAGTAAAAAAATATAAAAAAAAAAAAAAAAAAAAAAGCACTTACAGATCGATTTTTGGAATTTTTGCTATCTTATACCAATCCTCCCCCTTTTCCTTTTGACATCGCCTTAACAATTCAGGACCGCATCCCATAATGGTCAAAGTTTGGAGGTTGGTTAGCCTTTCAAAGCCATCTGGAAGTGATGGAATCTTGCGACAGTAAAAAATGTACAACGATTGAAGTGACGTAAGGTTTCCCAACCATTCAGGCAGTGATGTGAGCTGTTTGCAGCAAGCAATAAATAGAGATTGAAGTGCAGGGACATGTTTCAATGCTTCAGGCAAAGTCTTCAACTCACTATAACCAATATGTAGGTGTCGAAGAGAAACAAGATGTTTAATGCTGTCTGGCAAAGTCACTAGCTTGGGACACCCACTAACATTCAATTCCTCCAAGGCAGTGAGGTGTCCCAAACTCTCAGATAAAGAACTCAAATTATTGCAGTGTTTAATCGTCAGACGTTGGAGAGACTTTTGGCTTCGTAGCCCATGATCTGGCAAAGACTCAATCTCACCACACCACCAGATTCTCAATGACTTCAAAGAGACAAGGCTTTCCAAGTTTGTAGGTAGCACTTTAAGGTTGCTAAACCTTTCAATTTCTAGAGATTCAAGAACAGTTAGGTTTTGCAACATCTCTTCTGGAAAAGAAATCATGTACCCTCTATGAACTGAAAGGGTAGTGAGATTCTTAAGATTTGAGATTGAACTTAGTACCACGTTGCTGGGAAACCAGACCTTCAAGAGTTTTGGGGATGAAAGACGCGGCAAGGTCAATTTTGGGCAATTGTTGATGTCTATCTTGTGAAGACAAGGGAGTAGCTCTCTTCCTTCCTCCCTTGACAACCCTACCAAATTCGGCAACTGAGAAATACATAGTACTTCCAAAGCTGGAAATCCTCTAACTGGGCTTCCGCCAGGGAAGTAATTGTCAATGTACTCCACATAATCCATTTTGGAAATCTCAAGCCGTCGCAGGGAAGGCAACTGTCCAAACGCTGGAAGTACTAAACAGTTTGTGCAGCTACGTAGCTCAATAGAAACTACGTTTTTAACAATTGAATCCCCCATCCAAGGTGGGAAGTGGGCACCTCTGTAATTGTCTATGAACAACTCTTCAACATTTGGGTGAGGTTCCAGGGATTCAAGTAGTTGTTCAACATTTACTTGCGATTCTGATTCACTGTTATCTTCCCATGATAACTTCAAGATTCGGAGGTTCAGTTTTCCGACCAAATTGGCTTCTTTGGCATCCGTTGAGTTTCTCACTCTCTCAAGGTGACGGATACACAATTCTCCCCCAAGATCTAAGCATTGCAATTCAACTACCCGATGACCTCTACTCTTACCCACGACAAATAAACTTAATGTCCTCAGGAGAGTTAAATGCCCAAGCTTTGGAGGCATGTCCTGTATTTTGTAGCAATCTTTCAAAAAAAGATGTCGGAGGCTTCTTAGGGATTTCATGTTCTTGGGCAGCCCCTGAAGCTTATAACACTTATTCAGGTTTAAAGTCTGCAAATTGTGAAGGCTACAAATTGACTTTGGTAGTGTACGAATGAGAGTTTCAGAAAGGTTCAAGTACCCTAAATGTTTTAACTTACCAATTGAAGATGGCAACTGCCCCATGTAGGTGCCCAATGCATCGAACACTCGTAACGAACAAAAACTTGAGAGGTCACAAGAAGAAGGAAAAAAACTATGAGAGGGTTGAGAGGTAGTGTTTGGCTGTCTATATTGTAGAAGAATTGTATGTAAGGATTCAACTCTATATAATGCTTTAGGAAAGACACCCACGTGCATATAGTCAGCAACCAGTGTAACATGATGAATTCTTTGCGCTGATATATTCTTTGAGCTTTCAGCCTCCATCATATGACATTCATCTTCCATAACTGATTGGGCAAGATCGTGCATAAGATCATGAATTTTGAAAATAATGTCGCCAGATGGATCTTTGTCCACATCTTGGAAAAAGGATCTCCAATATAACTCATTCCATATACCATTACCAATATCTTCTAACTCTGATTTTCCGTTGGATGAAATAAAGCCATTAGCCATCCAAAGATGAATAAGTTTTTCCTTTTCAATTTTAGAACCTTTTAGAAAAATGGCACAGTAAGCAAAACACCGTCTCAATTCCAATGGAAGGTTATAGTAACTTAATCTCAAGAAAGGCAAGATGGAATTTTTGTCTTGGGGTAAGTTCCAAATTTCACTTTCTTTAACAAAATGCCAATCTGTTTCCTCACTTTTGAAGCGCATTAGCCCTCCAAGGGCCTTCGCAGCTAAAGGCACACCCCCACACTTCTTCACTATCTCCTTCCCAATGGCCACAAGGTTTGGATGCTCTTCATTCCCGTGTCCAAATGCCCGTTGTTTGAACAACAACCAGCAATCTTCTTCAGATAAAAATGACAAGTGATGTGCTGGAACAGTTCCCATGATTGATGCCACCTTTGCAACACGAGTAGTAACAATAATGGAAGCACCTTTTGATCCACATGCTAGTAAATACTTTAGCCCATCCCAGTTGTCTTGATCTTCGTCCCACACATCATCTAATACAAGCAAATATCTTTTCCCATTTAGCATCTCTCGAAGCTTTTTCTGCAAAGAATCTAGGTTTGAGGCTTCACAGGTTCTCTCAGATACGGATTCGATTATTGCTTTTATCACCCTTTTCACATCAAAATCCTGAGAAACATAAACCCAAATTTTAAGCTCAAAGTGGCACTCTACCCTCTCATCGTTGAAGACCATTTGGGCAAGCGTGGTCTTTCCTAGCCCCCCCATGCCAATTATAGGGTAGACAGAAACATCCTGGCAATCACATATATTCTCAACCAACATTTTGACAATTTTTTCTTTGTCTTCTTCTCTTCCATACAGTTGTGGTTGAGTTAGAGCAGAGCTGGTTTCACGTCTGTCAGCCAATTCAACTCGCTTCTCCACAACCACCTCACGTAAATGAAACTTCATCCGCTCTTCAGCAATTGCATTTAAGTTCTCTATGGTATCTTTCATCCTATTCCCTATCTTGTGACGGAACAGAATGTTCTCAACAGGATAAGTCAATAAGGAAGTGCTTATTACCTTCTTTAGAGAACTAGAACTCAGCCTTTTTGATTCGTATTGGAGGGCTTCGGTTGTGCAGTCATCCAAGATGTCTTCTACTTCATGGGCTGCATCATTGAGTTTTCTCAACCAATTTTGTATTGCTTTCTCTTGGAATTGTTTTTGTTGTGCATCTTCCAGGACAGCCTGGATGGTGGTGAGAGTGCTTGAAAGCTTTTTCATCTCCTTGTCAACACCCCAAAGCAAGCCCACCTCCTTTTGGATCAAGGAGTTGAGATTCTGAAGCACAAATGGTAGAAACGATGCCATGTTGACTTGATATCTGGATTCAATTCAAGGAAAGCTCTCAAAATTGCAAATAGTGTTTTGCCAAGAACTAAATGACCCAAGTTGAGATGTATATCAGAATAAAGGTTTCATAACAATTGTGCAAAGACAAATGAGGGAAGACTTGGAAAATGGGGGAAGACTTTGGAAAATGACTCATTACCTACTGATGAATTAAAATAGTTGGTTAGAGTGTGCACTCTGTAACACCATGTCTAATCTTTCACTATTTTTTTCATTTAATTTGATTTTAAATTTAAATAAAATATTTAATTTGATACGATGAAAGTCCTTTTCAAAGTTCCCATCTTATTCCAAATTTTCTTTTTTTACCAAATTTGATGAATTTTTTTTTTTAATTATTTCCAAAGCTTTATCTTTTTAAATTTTTATTAAATTTAAATTTGATGAAAGATTGGATAGTTCTCAATTTGATTGAAAAAAAAAAATGATGATGAACATTAAATGAAAAGATTAGATAATTTTTGAGTACTTTTTATTAAATTTAAATTTAATGAAAGAAAAAATGAATGATTGAAGGTGCTCGTGCACCCAAATTGATAGCCATTAGATCTCTTCAAAATAATCTAAACTTTTAAACTTTTATTTTTCATCTTGAATCAATATTAAATTATTTAAATATGAATCAATATTAAATTATTTAAATATGAATCAATATTAAATTATTTAAATATGAATCAATATTAAATTATTTAAATATGAATCAATATTAAATTATTTAAATATGAATCAATATTAAATTATTTAAATATGAATCAATATTAAATTATTTAAATATGAATCAATATTAAATTATTTAAATATGAATCAATATTAAATTATTTAAATTCTTTTATTTATTATTGAAATTTAGAACGTTAACAAAATTCAATAGTAAAATAAATATAATTTTTAACGAATATTTTAGTTTAAGCTCTAGAAAGAAGTGTATATATATTCTTGTCTTTTATATTTTTTTTATAATATATATCATTATTTATATTTAATATTTATAAATTCAGTCAGAATTAAGCAAGTTTCATATGATTTAAAATTTTTCTTAAGTTTTGGCCTACATTTTAAGAGGCAATTAAATTTTTAAGTAATATCAACTGTAGTTATCAAACGGACTTAATTGATTATCACTTAATACATTTAGTTTTAACTGTTGAACTGATAAAGTTGAAAATTAAAAACTAAAGTCTAAAAAATAGGTATTGAAAACTGAATGATGAATTGTTACATTAAAAAATTGTTTGATAAAAATTGAGCTGAATTAAAAATAAGTTATTTGATATGTATAAAATTAAATTTGAAATTTATTATTTTCGAATTGTATATTTCAAATTTTATATTGTGATGGTGGTATTAGTGGTAATGGTGATGGTATGATGGCGGTAGCGATAGCATTGATGATGGCGGTAGCAATGATAGTGATAGTAAAATGATGGTCGGGTGGCAACAATAACAATGGTAATGAAGTTGGTGGTGGTAGTGGCGGTATGACAATGGTGGCGGCGACAATATGGTGGTGGTGGTGGTAGCAATGGTGGTGGTTAATTTTTTAAAATATTTAACCAAACAAACATTTTTTTTGATAAAAAAATTACATAATAAATATATAAAATATAGAGTGAGTGGAAGGAAAAAAAAAAAAAAAGGTTGAATTTCATTTTAGATAGCAATTGTTTGGAGTTGTTGTGCATGTGGTTTGAACCTATGCAAAGATGTAACAAAACCAATGCACTACCATTTGAGCTGCAGAGAACTCAAGATTAAGTTTGATTACATTTTAATATATTTTAAACGTTTTCTGAAGGAAAGAGATATGCACAATGAAAGCGCTTTTTGTAATAGTATTTTTTTCATATGCACAGTGAAAACGCTTTTTGTAATAGCGTTTTCTTAATTAAAAGCGCTTTTTGTAACAGCGCTTTCACTATTCATCAAATTTTCTATTTCAAATAGTGAAAGCGCGATTTGTAATAGTGCTTTAGCCTAATTTGAAAAATCCGTCCAAACTAGACCTAGTTTGAGAATTAAATTAGAAATTTAGCTTAATATGAGAAAAGGCTCCTTTAGAAAATGACTCAATCAAAATAATTGGTTAGTGTGCGCACTCTCTGACGCCATGTCTAATCTTTTACTAATTTTTTTTATTTAATTTAACTTTAAATTTTAATAAAAAGTGGAAATTAAACAATAAATATATTACATATATAGATTATTTACACCAAATCAAATCTTAAGTCTCATCAAATAGGATCGGTTATATATAAATTATTTATGAGGAATAAAAAAAACAAAAGAAAAATTATACTAGAATATTTTAGTTAACATTAATGAAATGTTTGATTATGTTCATGTAGTGGTATTTAAATTTAATTATGTATCACATATGTTTTTTTGGTTATGACTGCAAACACCTTATTTTAACCGACTTAAAGATTTGGGTGTTTTCTTCCGAACACCCGATGATGAAAATTAGAATTATTTTATGAATTTCTCAGCAAAAAAGTTAGGTTTAAGCTTTAATTCTAATATTACACCCGTTTTGGCCGAATTATTTTAGACCTATTCAAAACATTTTTTCAAATTTTTTCTTGTTCAAAAAATTTAACAGTTTTGAAAAAATTGACTCCCATAACACATGACTAGCCACATGTTTTTGAAACACATGGCAAACCACATGGTTTTGAGATACCACATGACAAGTCATATATTTTTAGAAATACCACATAACTAGCCATGTGTTTTAGGTTATTTTTAATACTATAAACATCCATCATTTTGTTGTTAGGAGAGGAAGGAAATTTTAGAAAACAAAATTTTGTTTCAAAAGTCTTGGGGAGAGAAAAATTTTGGAAAATAAAATTTTGCTTCAAAAGGAAAAAAATGAGAAAATTTTGTTTCAAAAGAAAAAAGAGATAAAATTTGAAAAAGAAAAAAAAAAGAAAAATAATTTTGTTTCAAAAAATCTTGAGGGTAAGATTGATTTTCAAAAATCTTGAGCTATTTTGAGAGTAAGAGCGCATTTTCAACCAAAGTTTCCAATCAACCTTTCTGTCTGTTGATATATATCATCCAAAATTTTATAAAAGCTTAAACTTGAAACTTCTCGATGAGATTTCAAAGCATATTCCATAACCGTGAGGGTGTTATGAAGAAAGTTTGGTATTCAGAAAATTCATCTTTTTCTTCAAATGTGAGTTTTTGCAATTTTCTCATTTATTTTATTTCTATTTCTCTTGTCTTTAAATATGTGATATAGTTTGTTAGAAATGATTGGTTGAGCCACCTGATGTAGTTTTCTTTATTTTGAATTTTGTTTCTTATTTTAAATATGTGATATAACTTGTTAGAAATGATTGGTTGAGCCACCTAATGTAGTTTCTTTATTTTGAGTTTTGCTTCTTATTTTAAATATGTGATTTAGCTTGTTAAAAATGGTTGGCTGAGCCACCTGATGTAGTCTCTTTATTTTAAATTTTGTTTCTTACTTTACATATGTGATTTAACTTATTAAAAATGGTTGGCTGAGCCAACTATCCTTAGATATTGTAAATAAATTATTTGTATGTTTTGTTAGATTTAGCTTGTTGTAATAATGTCCATTCTCCACTTTTTTTTATATCCTTTTTATTTACTCACTTTCTATAGCTGTAAATAATATCATATTTTCTTTTTCATCATACTCATGCTTTGCATCCATATTTCATGCATTTAAATTCGACTCATTTGCATCTGTGAGTTTAATCAACTTCTATGTGATTTTATGCGCTACCCTATGTGTTGAAATGATTCACATGTCATGTATTAGTAGCTAGATTTTTAGTTGTATTTTTGTATATGTATTGTATTAGAATTTTGTATCTATGATCATGCATATTTCCCTAACTCTTTTTTGCAGCTTTCTGCGGGATGCCAGTAAATACTATGTAAGTGTTTATACTTTAGCATCTCTCTTGTGAGTATTTTTCTTACTATGTCTAAGCATCCTACCATGCGGCTACTTGTTTAAGTGATATATCTCTATGAATGCCAATGGATGGAGGTTGTATTGTTCAATTTGGAATAATATCAATTTTCATGTTTGTAAACTCAATTTCTTTTGAGTTGTACATTATTCAAAACTTTTTCAAAAATACATGAAATCAAATGTTCCAAAATGAATGACGCAGTCTATACTTGATTGTTTCACATAATAATGTTAGCATTTATTAAATAATTAGAATATGAACATATAAAGTCAATAAAACTCATATCATGATTTAGTAGAGGCTGATCTTTTAATCGGGTGAGCGAAAGTGCTCAATTAATGACCTTCTTCCCTCATACCTAAGGTTCTAAACCAAGACATCTTTGGTTATGACGAACAGTGGCCTGGGCACGAGTCACGAGTTTCCTAGTTTTTCTAAGAAATTAGGTGGTGACTCAGAGATCTGGTGATGCAGTCCATTTCTGGCAACGGTTTTGCACTAAAATGAATTTTCTATTAAAGTTGTCTAATCTGGACTTTCATCTATGTTTCACATAGCACTCGTGAGACTAGACCAAAGAAATCGAAGGTCCAAACTATTTAATGAGCTCGGGTATCCTCTGGGCATGCGACAATGACTAAAAAAGTATGAAATTATGTAATTTTCTTCTTTTGAAATGAATAATTTTATGTATATCAAAATGAAACTTCCAATATTACAATCTGATGGGCATGGCCCAGGAGGGCCCAACCCACGGTTGTTGTCTTGGGTTACCCAAACAGTCTCTTGGCCAAAGTTTAGCAGTTGAAGCCCAACAACAGGTCCAATGGAGAAGCTGCACTGGTCCAGGCCCAGTTGCAATTAGACATGTGTTAGGTAGGGAGTTAGCTACAGAGCAGACAAAGATTTTCAGAGTTATTGAACCCATACGCCAAGCATTAAATGAAACTATCATGGTATTAAATGCAACAAAACCTTTTGCTCTGGGACGTGGTGAAACCACCATAACCGACGACAAATAGGCTATAGACTTTTGGCCAATGAGATGGCTTGAATGGATAAAGAAATGATTAGTAAAAGATATAAGTAAGCTTTTGAAGAACATTTGATAACAAGTAACTCTCTCTCTCTCTCTCTCTCTCTCCCCCCCC
>NW_021025149.1:46841-64847 GCF_004153795.1 Camellia sinensis
GCAGAAGTAGGCATGGTGCTCTGCCTTTGCTCAGCAGAGAGTGCTTTGTTGCTTTTTTGCTTTTGTTTTGATATAATTTTATTTTTATTTTTCCTTTTTAATGATATACAGTATTGTTAAACTGATTATACTTATTGTGACGTGTTGATTACTGTTTTACAGTTATTAGGTTGGAAAGAAGATGGAACCAATAGAAGTCAGCTTGGAAGTTTTGGGTGCAGAAAAAGGAATTGAATGTGTATTGGCTTGTACATACCGACATTATGAACTTTAAGTTTTTGTTTTTGTTTTATTTTTATTTTTTTGAACATAGTGACAGATTGTGTTTTGGTACTTTATAAGACAGTGTTATGACGATTTTATTATTTCTTGAAATTGCGGTGATGAGTTATTTTTCAATGATAATATTGTTTTGTATGTGATGGATGAAAAATTGTGTGTTGCAATTTACAGAATTTAGGTTTCCTGGGTGGGATGATTATATTTATAAATGAAAAAAGCTTCGGACCCAGTGGGGGTACTGGGGGTCGCCTCTCATGGTCCAAAAAAAAATAGTATTTATTTATTTTTATTTTTTTTTATGTTTCCACCAACCCCGTCCTGCATGTCACTGGGGGTGCGACTCCACTGGGGGTCTGAAGCACGGCTCATTTATAAATACTATATGAATATAGCATTTAAATATGCTATCATAATGAGGTATTTGTAGCATTTAAAAAATGTTATCATGCTTTATTATAACATTCTTAGTTAGTTATGATATGGTAAATGTAACATTACTAGATTGCTATAAAACAATTTATATAGCATTAACACAATGTTATCCTTTGGTATTTTTAGGACTTTTAACTATTTCATAGCATATCAAAAATGTGATAAATATTTACGATAGCGTCTCAACGATAACATTCAATAAATGTTATTAAAATAATACACTTTTAATAACATGGGCAAACATAGCATTCTAACGAATGCTATTGCTTACTTTTGATAGCATTCTCGAATGCTATAAAATGTGTTTTTTTGTTGTAGTGTTCCACAGACGTGCCAACTGATGATGCAGTTTGGTTGAGGAGATGAGTCAAATTGATCCAATGCTTCATGGGTTGACCGTCCTTCATCTTCTCAATCGCACCTACAACAACCCCATAAAAAGGTTTGAAATGAGGATGATTCCTTCCTGTGAACCCTCAACGATCAAGTTAGATTGATAATACAAGAGTAAGAACTTAGAGAGAATATTGAGAATAGAGAGAGAGAGAGTGATACACATTATATCTTGCACAAAATTAAAGACGAATCAAGTTCATCTAACAAGTCTTTCAAGCTTCATCAATCAAAGTCTTTCAAGGCTTTCAAGTTTCAAGGGGTGACATTAATAAGGGTGCTACAAAAGCTTAGAGTCCTCTAGCACGTAAGGACTTTCAAAGGTTGTGCTACAAATGCTTATAGTCCCCTAGCACGTACGGACTTTCAAAGATTGTTATCCAAAACAAGACTAACACTTGATACACAAAATAAGGATAATCATTCATGCTTAACAAATACTTTTCAAAATAAAGCAAAGCTTTATCAAAACTTTATAACATAGCTTTATTAAAAATACCACTCACATAGTTCTTCAAGTGTCGGGGTCAAGTGAGAGTCCAAGTCCTACAAACACATGGCAAAGTCTATTGAATGCATTTTCAAACAAGCTTTACATGAATGCAAATGATCTCGGCATTACTTCAAAACTAAGTCGAACCAAAACAAAACACTGTTCCTCATCTCGGGAAAACATAATGGGCACCATCCAGGTCTTGGCCGAGGTCCCACACCTCCCTTGCCGAGGTGTGGTCCCGATGGCCACATTCAAGGAAACGAAGTCGGGAAAATCTGGGTTCCCCTTTCTTTGAAGAACATGAAGAACATGAGTGCAAAGAGCATAGCTTGTTATTACAAAATCTGAGATGTCATGCTATGAATTCAAAACATGGACCTGGGTACCCATACTCGAAGATTTTATGAAAACAAACACACAACATGAATCTTGATGCAAACTTTCGGATCAAACAAGACTTTTTCTTCAAGAACACATGAATACCACTTTCTCTTTCTAAACCCAACTTTAAATCGATGCATGGCTTGCAAATCAGGTTCGATCACACAATGCAGCTAGATGATCAATAAGAACAACAAGAGTAATTAAGATTCTAACCTCAAGACACGAATCTAACAGCTCAAGGTGTGAAGATCAAGCTTGGAAAATCTATTCCTCCTCAAAGAACCCCTTCTCCCCCTTCTAGAGCTTCTCTTTCCTCAAGAACAAAGACATATAGCAAATGATACATTTCTAGGTCAGCTGGCTGACTTAACACTCAGCTGGGACACGTGGCACTACTGGGTTGGTTCTCCTAAAAAAGGTGGCTGAGTGAAAAGACAAGACTATGACAAAGTGTGTTCAACAAGCAAGATGGCATAGGCACTCCGGCAGGTAATGATCTCGGCTAAGAACAAGGCATCGGCAAGTAGGGGAACAATGATCTCGGCTAGGAAGGACAACACTTGACCTAGCTGTGCCACACCTTGGCCTAGATGTGCCACACCTCGGCCTAGGTCATACCACTCCAGGACAAGATCACTTAAGTGCAAAGGTAACATCTCGGCCTTGGTGATGAACATCTCGGCCTAGATAATGACATCTCGGCCAATATGTCAGGGTGAAGGTGGAGGTCAACCAAAGTGGTTCCAAGGTAATTCTAGACTGAAGATGACCTCGGCTAAACTCACACCAAGCAAGGCACAAAACATGCAAGAAATACTTAAGCAAAACAAATCAAGGTTTGCAAAATGCAACATATCAAGACAAGATCATGTAATATATGCAAGCATGACTAGAGTAGAGTGAGGGTTGCTACACTGTAGACACCCCATTTTTGACCGTCCTTAAGACTTGGACGTCATCGTTTATGCACTCAATGATTGTGCTTGTTTGTGTTCATTTTGAGCACCCGACGTCCTCGGCGGAGCGCCCTGACTTTAAGCCTTGAACCTTAACCGTTTTGTGCTCATTTTTGGACCTAGAGCTTGTTGCCTCTAGCCTGGAAGGGGGGGTGACCTGTCGGCTAGCCTAGGATCTGTCGGCCATGGCTTGTAGTTGTCGACCACCAGTGGTAGCCGACGGTCATTGGTCTCCTTTTCTAGATATTTGTTTGCCAGCTATGCCAGCTATTGCTCACTGACCTGCATCTTCATACACGTGTATGGTAGGATGTATTCAAGCTTAAAACTTGATTTTCTATATATAGGGGGTATCCTCCCCCATTTTGAGAGGTTAGACATTTTAGACCAAAAATCTCTCTCTCTCTCTCTCTCTCTCTCTCTCTCACTCTCTTTGTATTTTGTGCCTTAAAGTCTAGTTTCTCTACACTTTTGCACATCAACCCTTAATCAAACTTGGCCACCTTGGAGCTAAAGTCTCTTGGAGTCTTGTCTGTGCTCTAGAAGAAGGTTTAAGCTTGGATTGTTGCTTAATTTGTGCTTGAGCTTCAAGAGGTAGTGTACTTGCTTTGAATACTTGTTTTACCATCCTTTTGTATTGTTTTGGGGCCAGTTTTCAACTATAAAAAACTCTGTTTTTGAGGCTTAAAATGATGGTTTGAGGCTATTTTGTGTTAAGGGATAATCCACTTTTCTTGTTGCTTAATTGTTTTGACTTTTGCACCATTTTTCATCACATTCAAATCAAACTCTTTGGGCCTTTTGACCACTGAAATTCAGAGGTTTTTCAGTGATAAAAACCTTCTTTTGAAGTCCCAAATTGGAGAGGTTAGCCTCCCCTTCTTGTGTCTTGCTTGCATGCCTAGTTAGCCTCACATGTTAGCATGTTTTTCTAGCCTAACTTAGCTTTAGTCCAGCATGTTTTTGCCTCTGTTTTGACCTGCTTTAGCTCTGTTTTGGGCAGCTTGGGTCATTTGAGCTTTGTTTTGTATAGTTGTGGTGCAATTTCCTTCATTAGCTTAGTGTTTCTAGGCTTTGAGCATCATTTGTGTGTCTTGGTTGCATGTTTTAATGCTTTTTCATGCCTAATTCCAGCACTTAACATCTCTGCAACCTCCCTTTTTGCTTTACTTTTTCATTTGTTTGAGGGTTGTTTCAATCTTAGGGTTGTTTAAGCTTGAGGTTGAGGCTCATGCTTAATGGTTTAATCCTCTTTTGAGGGTTCATTACCAACGGCATGAAGCTTCCCTCATGCCTTGAACTACCCCTTGGTTGACGCTTCTTTCGCTTTAGAAGACACTCACCAATGGACTTAATCGATTAAAGAATGAATCAGTAACGTAAAATGAGTAAACAAAGTGAACAAGCAAAATATGCAAGATAAGCATCTTTCGTGTTGCATTACATGTGTTCAAATCGGACGTTAATTTGAACACAAGGCAAATGGGACATTTCATACTCAAAGTGATGAAATGTGCCACTTTCCTTGGTCACCATCACCTTTGATCATGCACAATAGGGTGGTGGTCTTTTTGAGTCTTGTTTTGCACTCATTAAGCTTGTACAAGCTTGGTTCCTTAGTCATCATGCATGGAAAATGCTTGGTTGATGGTTTGAGGGCCAAGAGTTACACTCCTTTGAGCTTATGCGATGATAAGGAAGGTAGCTGTACAAACACTCCTTGAGAATACACTGTTTTGCCTCTGTTTGCTCTCTATTGCAGCAAAATGAGAAGTTTTGGACAAGGGTAGTTGACTGGCCACCAGCAGTGGCCGACGGCCACCAGTAGTAGTCGACCGGCCATCAATGAAGAAAGTTGCTCAATGTGATCAAAAGGGGAGTAGAGGTGTTCTAGAAGTTGGTTGCTTCTTTGGTGCTCAAATATATGCAAACAAAGGCGTTCAGTGGCAAGGCAGTAGCTTTTCGAGTGGAGAAACCGAGCATGCATATGTCCCTCGCCCCTGATGCCATTTAGTTGCTTTAGTTAGCTTAGAATAGCTAGTTAATTCAAGTGTTGTATTTAATTAGTTAGTGTAACTAGTTGTTCAATTCCGGTTTGTAATAATTAATTATCTTATAATAGTTAATTAGTTAATTCATTTCAATTGCTGTAATAATTAGCTTAGCTTAATTAGCATAGCTAGTTAGTTAGCTTATTCATTCGGACCCTCCTTCGTGAAGGCGTAATGTCATAATAAGTGTGCGTGCGTGTGTGTATATCTTCCAACCCCACGTCTTTCTCCCTTTTTATTTAATCGCTTTTGATGGTTAGATTAGGGATCATATTTCGATTAGCATACCTTATGCTTGCATGTTTGCATCCATTCATTTGTCTTGCATGCACTGAGGCTCGGCACATCATTCAAACTGTATTGCAATTTCAATATCTTCTTTGAATACGTGTTTAATCGCATGTTGTTCAAATTGATTCATATGCCATATTAGTAGCCAAACCCATTAATTACATTATTACATGTGTTGCATTAGGCATCTTGCATAGTTAGGATAATTCATTTTTCTAACTAGTTTTTGTTTTGGCTTAGAGTACTCGGTAAGTTTTATGCTTTAGCATACTTGCATGAGTGTGATTGCCATGTTGCCATGATAGCATGCTTGCCATGAGGCTATGTGCTTAAATGATTAACTGTACGAATGCTTGTGGGTGAAGGCTTGTTGTTTGAATTGGAACGATTCAACGAATGCGCGTTTTAAAGCCCACTTTGTTGTGGCAAAGTTATGTTTTAAGCCCACTATGTTTGGTGGCAAAATCCGCATCTTTAAGCCCACTTGAGGGTGGCAAATTCAAATCATTTTCAAAAACAAACATGAGTTGAATTGTTCAAAGTCTTGCGACTAATCTATACTTGCTTGTGTGCGTCACATAGTAAAGTTAGCAAATAACCGGAATAAGAACACAAAATGTTTATAAACATCATATCATGATTAGTAGAGGCCGATCTTTGATCGAGCAAGCGGGGGTGCTCATTTCAGGAGCTTCCCCTCTCGTACCCAAATTCCCGAGCCAAGGCAACTTTGGTGATGACGGACATGTAGCCTTTGGCACGAGTTAGGGTTTCCTAAATTTCCCCAAAAATAAAATATTTAGGTGGTGACTCTATATCTGGCAAATCAGTCCAATTTTGACATTATTTGATTTAAAATCGATTTTCCAAAAAGGTTTGCTAGATTTGGACTCTTTGGTGATTACCAATTTCACATTGCACTTTGTGAGACTAGATTCAGAACCGCGGGAGTCTGAACTGTGAGGCCTTCTTTTCAAGCCCTTTCCGAAAGGCGGGGCGTGAGAAAAAGGCGAGTCCACACATACTTATGTTTTACATCCATATTTTATGCATTTAAATTCGGCTCATTTCCATCTATGAGTTTAATCAATTTCTATGTGATTTTATACGCTACCCTATGTGTTGAAATGATTCATATGTCATGTATTAATAGCCAAATTTTTAGTTGCATTTTTGTATATGTATTGCATTAGAATTTTTTTATCTAGGATCATGCATAATTCCCTAACTCTTTTTTGCAGCTTTCCGCGGGATGCCAATAAATACTATGCAAGTGTTTATACTTTAGCATCCCTCTTGTGAGTATTTTTCTTACTATGTCTAAGCATCCTAGCATGCAGCTACTTGTTTAAGTGATATATCTCTATGAATGCCAGTGGATGGAGGTTGTATTGTTCAATTTGGAATAATATCAATTTTCATGTTTGTGAACTCAATTTCTTTTGAGTTGTACATTATTCAAAACTTTTTCAAATATACATGAAATCAAATGTTCCAAAATGAATGACGCAGTCTATACTTGACTGTTTCACATAATAATTTTAGCATTTATTAATAATTAGAATATAAACATATAAAGTCAATGAAACTCATATCATGATTTAGTAGAGGGTGATCTTTTGATCGAGTGAGCGAGAGTACTCAATTAATGACCTTCCCCCCTCATACCTAAGGTTCCAAACCAAGACATCTTTGGTTGTGACGAACAGTGGCCTTGGCACGAGTCATGAGTTTCCTAGTTTTTCCAAGAAATTAGCTGGTGACTCAGAGATCTGGTGATGCAGTCCATTTTTTGGCAACGGTTTTGCACTAAAATGGATTTTCTATAAAAGTTGTCTGATCTGGACTCTTATCTATGTTTCACATGACACTGGTGAGACTAGATCAAAGAAATCGAAGGTCCAAACTGTTTAATGCGCTCGAGTACCCTTCGGGCATGCGACAATGACTAAAAAAGTATGAAATTATGTAATTTTCTTCTTTTGAAATGAATAATTTTATATACATCAAAATGAAACATTCAATATTACAATCTGATGGGCATGGCCCAGGAGGGCCCAACCCACGGTTGTTGTCTTGGGTTGCCCAAACAGCCACTTGGCCAAAGTTCAGCAGTTGAAGCCCAACAACAGGTCCAATGGAGAAGCTACACTGGTCCAGGCCCAATTGCAGTTAGACATGTGTTAGGTAGGGAGTTAGCTACATAGCAGACAAAGTTTTTTAGAGTTATTGAACCCATACGCCAAGCATTAAATGAAACTGTCATGGCATTAAATGCAACAAAACCTCTCGCTTTGGGGCATAGTGAAACCACCATGACCGACGACAAATAGGCTATAGACTTTTGGCCAATGAGACGACTTGAATGAATAAAGAAATGATTAGTAAAAGATATAAGAAAGCTTCTGAAGAACATTTGATAACACGTAACTCTCTCTCTCTCTCTCTCTCTCTCTATTCTCAGTATTCTCTCTAAGTTCTTACTCTTGTATTATCAATCTAACTTGATCGTTGGAGGGTTCACAGGAAGGAACCATCCTCATTTCGGAACCTTCCTATTGGGCTTGTTGTAGGTGTGATTGAGAAGATGAAGGACGGTCAACCCATGAAGCATTGGATCAGTTTGACCCATCTCCTGCCAACCAAACTGCATCGTCAGTTGGCGCCGTTTGTGGGAATACTTTTCCGGGTGACAGTTGTGTTCACCGCCACCGTAAATGGTTCTCCTCCCACTCACCTTCAATCGTTGGAGTGAATGGTTACGACGCGATCCATGGCTTCGCAGCGCACTACCGGGAACCCTCAAACTATGTCCTCTAGCCCAAAAAATCCACCTCCATATTTCACAAAGCTCACTAATAGTATTAACCACCTGGCAGAACAGAACCAAGCCTTGATTAATGCTTTACTTCAGCGTGAACTACTCGTCCCTCTACCTCTACCACCAGAAGTTATCCCCTTGAACCACGATCAAGCCCAAAACCATCTTTCCAATTAGTAGCATGCATCACAAGACCCATTCCTTCCACCTTCGTTCCACAAGCTCAATACCTAATCAACCCAAATGACCTACTATTTCCCCCTGCAGAGGTCACATCTACATCCAAATGACTCTCAGCCATTCCATAATCAGCCATGGAAAAACCTTTATGTCGCTCATGAAGGGGAAGCTAGCAGTGTCCAACCTCCCTTCCTCACTAGAGGAGATAACGTTCCAGTTTGGGACGAGGAGCTACGTGTTGTCAAGCTTTAACTGCAAGGGGTCATGCAGAACATGTAGTCCAAGCCATCCTCTACAGTTGATTCCCCATTTACCGCCTCTATCATAGATAAGCCTCTACCTCCCAAGTTTAAGATGCCGTTGATCGACACCTTCGACAACACCACTAACCCTGTTGATCACTTAGAGGCTTACAAGACTCTCATGGTCCTTCACGCTTTCCTGATGAGATCATGTGTCGTGCCTTCCCAGTCACGTTAAAGGGATTGACACAACTTTGGTTTAGCCAGTTTAAGCCTGACTCGATCACCTCTTTTGACCAATTGAGTAAGTCTCTTTTGAGTCATTTCATCGGGGCTCAACGGTAACAGCATTCGGCGACCCAACTGCTGAATATCCAACAAACAGAAGGAGAGTCTCTACACAACTTCCTCACTCGCTTTAACACAAAAGCCTTACAAGTTAAAGAGAATCACGACAAGGTCATCTTAACAGCCTTTTTGGCTAGTCTGCGTCCATCAGATTTCTTTTTTTCCTCTTCAAAAACCCTCCAACCACCATGGCGACCCTTCTAGCCAAAGCTCAAAAGTACATGAACGCTGAAGATTCTTTGGCAGTCTACCAAGATTCTACTCTCAAACCCCCACAATCCAAAGAAAGATGCAAAGAGCCTGAGCCCGCACACTCCCAATACCCCAGCTGACCTTTCCGTTATTCTGACCAACCTCTGCGCTCCGCCCGACAGACCCTCTCTCGGCCCCCCAGCCAGTTCGAGTGATACACCCCTCTCAACCTACCAATGGAACAAGTTTAAAACCAAATACAGCATGACCACACCTCAGATGGCCCTAACCATTAAAGACGTCCTCAGTCAGGCAAGACCAGTCTAAGTATTATTGCTTCCACCATGACCATGGCCATAACACTGAGGAGTGTATCAATCTCAAGGATCAGGTAGAGAAATTGGTCAAATAGGGTCGCCTAAGTTGATTCACCACTACTCGACCCCATCAGAGGACGAGAACCGACCAGTAGAGGCAAAATGATAGACGAACTCCCTGAGGCAAGCCGACTAGCCTAGGAAGAATGATGATAGAGCCCAACAACAACCCTAAGCTCAAGAAGGACCCTTACCTCCGCTGGGCGAGATCAGAGTCATTGCGGAAGAGCACACATACAACGAACCATTATGATTGGCATAGTGAGCCGAGCACAAAAAGATCAGACAATGGTCAGATAAAGAAGTGAAGATGGTAGACTGACCCTATAAGCAGCCCAAACAGTGGTCGAAACTCATCACTTTCACGGATTCAGACTGCACAGGAGTCCGATACCCTCATGATGTCATTTCCTCTCTTGTCTCCAACTACAAAGTCAACCGTGTTCTTGTCGACAATGGCAGCTCATCTGATATTATCTTCCTTAATGCTTTTAAACAACTTAAAATTGGGGAAGAAAAGTTGTTACCCTTGTAGACCTTCCTGATTAGCTTTACAAGTGACTGAGTGACCTCTATAGGGTCAATTGATGTCTCAATCACCATTACGGAATACCCCAGGTAGGCTACCTTCACATTTTCGGTTGTTGATTGCCCCTTCACTTACAACATAATTCTCACATCTCTTAATGAAATTTTTAACCTCTACATATCACTTGGCAATGAAATTTTTGACCGAGCACGATAAGGGGGGAACAAATCGTTGCCAAGGAATGCTATGTTACCTCCTTAAAGGAAATCAGAATGAAAGAGGCCATGATCATTGAGGGCCTCAATGCCATGGACGAAGAGGAAGTGATTCGGCTCACTGGCAGACTAACCGCCCTCAATTGTTTCATCTCAAGGGCAATTGACAAGTGCCTTCCATTCTTCAAGGTGCTTAGGAAGGCTTTTAATTGGAATGCTGAATGCGATGAGGCATTTCATAAACTGAAGCAATGCATGGCTGACCCTCCTCTCCTCTTTCAAACAATTCCGAGGGAGATCCTCTTCCTTTACTTAGTCGTTTCCAACATTGCGGTCAGCATCGCCCTGATCAGAGAGGACGTTTCAATCTAACACCCAGTTCATTACATTAGTTGAGCACTCAGGGAGGCAAAGAAGAACTATCCCTTGTTAGAAAAGCTGGCATTAGCTCTAGTCATCACCTTCAGGTGACTCCGGCCATATTTCCAAGCCCATTCCATTGTGGTTCTTGCAGACCAACCTTTGAAGAAAGTTATGCAACAACCGGAGTCTTTTGGCAGGCTTATGCAGTGGTCGATTGAGCTAAGCCAATACGACGTTTCTTATTGACCTCGCACAGCCATCAAGGACCAAGCTATTGTAGAATTCATCGTTGAGTTCACCAACATCAACCCAGATGTGCTTCGCCCAACAATCGGCACAGTGCCTGAAGAAGTCAATCCCTACTCTTAGACCTTGAATTTTGATGGCTCTTCTAGGAAGGAAGGAAGTGGAGCTGGATTAATCCTCACTACCCCGGAAGGCGAAGATTTCAAATGTGCCTTCCACTTCCAGTTTGAAGCAAGTAACAATGAGGCGAAATACGAAGCTTTGATAGTGGGCCTCAGACTGGCTAAGATATTAAGGTGGACCATATTCAAGTATTCAGTGATTCTCAACTGGTGGTTGATCATTAACGGGGACTTTGATGCAAAGGAAGAAAAAATGAGATCTTACAGGGATATTACTCTACCCCTCACTTGTCTTTTTAACAGCTTTCACATCAAGCACATTCAAAGGTCTGAGAATTCCCAAGCCGATGAGATGGCCCAATTAGCTTCGACAGACCAGTCAGACCTCTGTCGTGGGGTCAGAATTAAGTATCTGGCCCACCCAGCAATCTCCTAAGACCAACAAGAAGTCTATCTACTTCAAAATGAATATATCCCCTGGGCACAGGATATAATCCAATTTTTGGAACAAGGGATGTTGCCGGAACATAGGAAGGAGGTAGATAAGATCAAAGTTCAGTTAACCAATTATGTTATTATCAAAGGGGTCCTGTATAAGCGAGGATTTTCACGGCCATATCTCAGGTGGCTTAATGCCGACCAAGCCACTTATGTTATACGAGAAATTCATGAAGAGGTTTGTGGAAATCACTCTGGGGGACAGTCATTGGCCCATAAGATCCTTTGCACGGGCTACTTCTTGCCCACACTTAGCCAGGATACCAATGGTTTCATGCTCAAATGTAACAAATGCCAAGGCTTTGCTAACATATCCCATGCCCCTCCAGCAGAATTGATTACACTTAGCAGTCCTTACCCCTTTGCCAAATGGGGAATCGAGCTAAAAGGCCCCTTGTCAACTGGGAAAGGCCAAGTCAAGTTTGTTGTGGTTGCCATCGATTACTTCACCAAATTGGTGGAAGCAGAGCCCTTTGCCAAGATTACCGAGAGGAATACCACTAGATTTATTTGGCAGTCCATTGTGAGCAGATTCAGAGTTCCTCAGGCTATTGTATCAAATATTGGAAAACAGTTTGATAACGCTAAGTTCAGGGAATTTTGTGAGGAGCTCAATATCAAGAAATGTTTTTCCTCTCCAGGCCATCCCTAAGTTAATGGGCAAGTTGAAGTCACCAACCACTCCCTGTTCAAGATCATCAAAACTAAATTACAGAAAGCTAAGGGTCTCTGGGTAGAAGAGCTACCGAATGTACTCTGGGCATATTAGACAACGACACGAACCCCCATAGGGGAGACCCCTTTTTGCCTAACATACAGCGCTGAGGCAGTTATAAGGTAGCGTTATAACAGCAGAGTCAGACCCAGAGAATTCGCAATGGGAGACCTAGTCCTAAGGGAATCAACTTTGGCCACCAAAAACCCAGCCTAAGGGAAGCTAGCAGCTAATTAGGAGGGCCCTTACATTGTCAAATCTAGGCCACGCCTAGGCACTTACCGTTTTCAATAAAGTGAAGCCTTTTTCTCATGTCTCATTTATTTTACTGTCCTATTCGACTCAAATCACTTGTTGTATTCTGTCTTTCGAATGTAATGTATAAGCTGACCTTGGCAAGACTTCATATTAATGAGAAAAATATTCAACTTTTATTGTCACGACCCAAACCTGCCCCTAAAAGTTTGGACATGACCGGCCTGAACTTAGGCCTCAACCCAGTTTCCTTACGTTTTACTTAACATTGGGGCCTGAACAGAAGTAAATATAATATTAAAATAAAACATCCATTGAGCTATGTCTAAATGCTAAGATCTTGATACATCATAACATACATAGGTACATAACATGTTCATATATCATTTATACCCATTGAAATTACACGTTTAAGTCTATACAAAGGAGTAGCAACCCGAAAGTTAAATATAAGGCAAGTCATTTAAAAGATTTAACAAAATATGCCACCACATAGATCTCCTCAAAATAAAGCAGAAGGCCACTTCGGGTGACTCAACAAAAATGATTCAACAAAAGTTTCCTGGGTTGACCTAGGGTTGTCCTTCGGATTGAATACCTACATAACACACATAAATATAGAATGAGCAAGACTTAGTGAATAATAGAAATGTAGTAAGGTTCACATGATTGAGCATAATATGTGCAGATTATAACTTCACAAGTCATGTGCTTGTCTTAGTCATGAACTCCTTCCAAAACGGCCTTAGGCCCAATATCATACGGAACGATCTTAGGCCCAACATATACAGAATGGCCTTAGGCCCAATATCATACAGAACGGCCTTAGGCCCAATATAATAAAAAACGGCCTTAGGCCCAATATAATATAGAACAGCCATAGGCCCAACATAATACAGAAACAAAACGACCTCGGGTCCATCTCATATGCCATTGTTCAATTATGTCAAGTAGTCTATCCAATATAACTTATGTATCACATGCTATTTATTAACAAAGTAGATAAGGTATGAGCATAATTTGTGAATTAAACATATTGATACACTACTACTACTCACTGTGATGCGGATGAACAATGGTCCCTCCTGCACGTGCTCTACACATAGCACACACCTCGTAAGTACATCACTTTTTTTTAGTCTTCTCTATTTATCAAATGTTCGATTCGCTGAGTCCCATTCAATTAAATGCGTTACAGAAGCATCAAATGGACATATTAACACATTCAGAGGGTCGAAAAAAGAAAAAGAAATTAACAGAATTTTCCACCTTTAGCCGCACGTGTAGAAGTCCCCACTGCATGTGCTTTTATTGCAGTATACCTCAATCTGTTTCCCCTGTTTTCCGCACGTGCGGCTGTGATCCCCTCACGTACGGCTATGCATTCTGGCTCTATTCTGGGCAGTCCGAAAAGTCACAATTTTAAGCTTTCAAGAGATAATAAAATAGCCAAATCCAAGTAAATTCACTTCTAAAACATAATATATAAACACAATAAACATGAGATTCCAACCTATTAAGATCAAGTTTTGGTTTAGTTGGATCTTTACACCTCCAATCCAAGATTCCTTGACTTTCATTATATAAACATATACATAAACTCAAGCATACAAAAAGGGTAGAATTATACATAATTGCTTTCAAGCCAATGCAAATTAAACATAATATAGAAGAATCAACTTCACCATTACACACATCTAAGAGATACATAATCACTTATGAGAGTTGATCACTCATAACTCATAACCCTAGACAAATTCCATTTCAAAGCTTGATTCAAGACAATTGAAGAAGGATTGAGAGTTTACTAGTAATTTACACTCACTTTAAGTTGTAGTCTTCAAATCTTCCTTAGCAAGTTCTTCAATTCCCCAACCTTGATTGATCTCCTTCTCACCAGGAGATATTTTTGTTTTGGGTTCTTTGATCTTAGTGTTGTTTCTAACTCATGAGCCCACAAAGTAAAGTTAACTAGGGTTAGTCTAATTAACTTAATTTAATTCATTACGAATCGAATTTTTATAAAACCGCACGTAATATCCCAAAAATCATGTTAATCATAATGGTAAAGTAAATTTTGGGTTACTGCACCTCTAAGGCTTCTAATTTCCAATCCAAATGTCTCAATTTCAATAGATTTTTCTAATAATCGACAGATATAGTATCATAATTAAATAATTCACATATGTAAGCACAACTCCACATGGAATTTCACATTAAGCATGTAATTACTCATATAACGAGAGATGTAATGCATATAAGAGGGTCGAGTTATTACATTTGTTATATGTGTTGCACATTTTATAAGTTTTAAATTAAAAAGTCTCAGCCAGACTGAGCATGAAGATCTCAGCCAGATTGAGACAAAAAAGCCTCAGCCAGACTGAGTGTGAAGACCTTAGTCAGATTGAGTCTAAAAAGCCTCAGCCATATTGAGTATTTCACCTTAGCCAAACTCAGTCCAAAAAGCCTTAGGCAGGCTGAGTCCAAAAAGCATCAACCAGACTGAGCGTAAAGACCTCAGCCAGACTAAGTCCAAAAAGCTTTAGCCTGACTGAGCGTGAAGACCTCAGCCAGACTAAGTCCAAAAAGCTTTAGCCTGACTGTGCATGAAAACCTCAGCCAAACTTAGTCCAAAAAGCCTCAACTAGATAGGGCATGAAGACCTTAGCCAGACTGAGCCCAAAAAGCCTCAACCAGACTGAGCATGACAACCTCAGCTAAATTGAGTCCAAAAAGCCCCAGCCAGACTGGACATGAACTAATCTCAGCCAGATTAAGCGTTGAAGGCCCCGACCAACTTGCCTTGTAGCCAGCTGATTGTCCTTATGGCCAGAATGACTCAACCGACCGACTTTATCCCTGACCCATGTAGGGTCTGCCTATTAGGCCTACCCAAATCACCTTTGCAAAAACATGACCAACACAAGAATTCACACCTCCTTATAAATTTAATCTCCTTACTTTTCACAAGTTAAGACATTGATTCAGTTAAAATTTTTACAAGTTACAATTTTCTTAGTTTTAATAGTTCAATTTGCCTGGCCAATAGTCATCCTACCACTTTTTCTATTTATAATTACATTTTCTCAAATTAGTTCTCCACCGAGGATCAGTTTTATAAGCCCAGGAACTTTGTGTAGTGCACTTTTGGTATTGGTCGCTTTGCTTTACCACTCTACTTTCTATTTTACACATCTTTTTTTTAATAAGCCCAATTGATTGATGACCACCTAAAGCTCAGAACAATTGCGTTTCACAAATTTGATGTTACCCATCACTTATTTGCTCAAGCTCAATTTTACTTCCACTTTCGATGATTACTTAGTTCATTAATGTTCCAGACAACTACATTATGCCATATTAGTTCTAATTTTTCCTTGCGTTTTACATATATTCACCCAGCTGTTGTTATAGAATTTACATATTTGACTTAAGGATCGTTCAAATAACAAGAAACCCAAATATGCAAGGCCATAACTCAAACACATTCTTGTATTAACAAAAATTTTTACAAGGAAAAGTTCTTTATTACAACACTTACGAATTACAATTTCTGTACATTTCTAAAAAGGATAAGCTACAACAAAACAGAAAGAAAATAAAGTACCACAATAGCATAAAGCTCAGCTCGCTTCCCCTCCATCTCATTCTTCCTCACTGGGCAACAAGTCTTCTTCTTGAATACCTTTATCCAATGGAGTGCAGGCAATGTCTCTATCTCCAAGCTCTACAAGGTCAAAGTTGATGCCTGGGAAGGTACCTCTGCTCTCTGCTTGAACTTCACCCAGTCGCTATCACAATACTCGCTGAGCAAGACCTTGAAATAGTCAGACTGTTGGAAGTTTTGTATTATTTCAGCCTTGGTCTACCCCTTCACCAAATTGGCAGTAATTGTGCTTGATGGCCTAGCCTCAAATCCTCCCTTTCTGACCAAGCTTGTGGCTACAGCAACATTTACCGCTATCTGGAATTCGGTAGACTACTTGAACTGCTCCACAATTATGGTATGGAGGTCAAGGTAGGTCGCTCATTCTGATGTCATCACCTTGGCTAACTCTGCTGCCTTAGCCCTCGCTTCCTCTGATGCCTTCTTCTCTGCAGCAAGACCCCTTATCAATTCTGTAACTCGTGCCTCCAACTCTTCATTCTCCTTTAGAGATGAGTAATGTAACTTTTCATTGTTAAGGAGGGCTTCCCCCAGTTGATCTTTGGCAATTTGGCAGGCCTGTTGGGCATCCTAACTCTTCTTTCATTCGGTCACCACCTCAAACTCAAGAGTCACCGTCTTATGATAAGCGATCTCTAAGTCATTAGTGGAGCGGCCTGTAGACACCCAATTTTTGACTGCCCTTAAGACTTGGGCACTACTGATGGTTTATTTGGTGGAGAAAGTTGAGCAGGGCAAAGGTTCGATTTCTTCGGCAAGAGGAGAGTCAAATCCTAACCTCACACCCCATTTCTTGATCAAAAGATTTTAGATCTTAAAACCCTCTCTTTCGAAATATTTTTGAAATAAAGTTCCTACAATGTCTCGAGGCTCACATTTTGTTAAATTTTGCGCTTTTCGGTAAATCGAGCCAGGATAAAGTGGAAATGAATAAAAGAGAGATGGAATCTTTGAAAAATCTTTCAAAACACCTTGCTTAGGGGTTTGAAGTTGAGGAAAATAGGAGAAAAGGGAAGCAATCCAATTGGGGGAGAAAATGGGCATGAACCGTTAAGAGAGAGTCGAGCAACCCTCGCTGAATCGGGTCTATTCATTTGTACACTTGGATTTAAGATATGAGGCCATTACCGTTGGAAAGGAGATTTTCGAGGCTTCGTTTACACTTAAGAATCTCCTAAAGCCAAGTCCGGACGGGGGAGATATGGTTGGTTGAAGTAGGGCATCAATCCGGTTGGACCGAATCTGCGTGGCTTCACCAAAACAGGCATAACTTTTTGCACAATCGGAATTTTAATGTAAGGCTGGCGCCATTGGAAAGCTAATTTCTGGGGCTTCATCATAGGGGATGGTCAACCACCTTGGACCTTTTGACCTGCTCGGCCGGCCAGGGCAAGTGGTCGGCCGACCACTTGAACTTGTCGGCCAGCTCCCACCTTTTTTGTCTCCCTGAATGCTTTCCAACTGTGCCAGCTGGGAGGCACAAGCTGCATCCTCCATACACGTGTATGGGGGATCTTCACTCTTGGTTCTAAGCTTCTAGGAGAACCTTTGGACCCTTGTCTCTATAAAGGAAGGCCTCTCCTTTCTTTGCAAGGGTTCAGAAATTGTTGAGAGGCATACACCATATCTCCCTTTGTGTCTCGCCATTTTAGCTTCAAAAAGTGAAGTTCTTGCCCTCCTTTGCACACCACCTCACAACCACACACCTCCAACACAAACCTAAGGTCCTTGGAGCTTGTTTTCAGAGGCTAAGGGGTTGCTGTTTTGGTCCAGAAGCTGCTGGTCCTTTTGGCTACAAGGGTAACACTCTATTTCCCTCTTTTTGGCATTGTTTTGTTCCATCTCTTAGCCTAGTTTGCAAGCATATTTGGGCTTTGTCATGAACTAAAAAAAGTCTTATTTTGAGCTCCTCTTGAAGTTTGTTTAAGGTCATTTTTCTGTTGGGGGT
>NW_021025149.1:64897-117173 GCF_004153795.1 Camellia sinensis
AGTTTGGACATGACCGGCCTGAACTTAGGCCTCAACCCAGTTTCCTTACGTTTTACTTAACATTGGGGCCTGAACAGAAGTAAATATAATATTAAAATAAAACATCCATTGAGCTATGTCTAAATGCTAAGATCTTGATACATCATAACATACATAGGTACATAACATGTTCATATATCATTGATACCCATTGAGATTACACATTAACGTCTATACAAAGGGGTAGGAACTCGAAAGTGAAATATAAGACAAGTCATTCAAAAGATTTAACAAAACATGCCACCACATAGATCTCCTCAAAATAAAGTAGAAGGGCCACTTTGAGTGACTCGACAAAAATGATCCAACAAAAGGCTCCTGGGTTGACCTAGGGTTATCCTTCGGATTGATTACCTACAAAACACACATAAATATAGAATGAGTAAGGCTCAGTGAATAATAGCAATGTAGTAAGGTTCACGTGATTGAGCATAATACATGCAGATTATAACTACACAAGTCATATGCTTGTCTTAGTCATGAACTCCGTCTAAAACGGCCTCGAGCCCAATATCATACGGAATGGCCTTAGGCCCAACATATACAGAACGGCCTTAGGCCCAATATCATACGGAACGATCTTAGGCCCAACATATACAGAATGATTCTCAACTGGTGGTTGATCATTAACGGGGACTTTGATGCAAAGGAAGAAAAAATGAGATCTTACAGGGATATTACTCTACCCCTCACTTGTCTTTTTAACAGCTTTCACATCAAGCACATTCAAAGGTCTGAGAATTCCCAAGCCGATGAGATGGCCCAATTAGCTTCGACAGACCAGTCAGACCTCTGTCGTGGGGTCAGAATTAAGTATCTGGCCCACCCAGCAATCTCCTAAGACCAACAAGAAGTCTATCTACTTCAAAATGAATATATCCCCTGGGCACAGGATATAATCCAATTTTTGGAACAAGGGATGTTGCCGGAACATAGGAAGGAGGTAGATAAGATCAAAGTTCAGTTAACCAATTATGTTATTATCAAAGGGGTCCTGTATAAGCGAGGATTTTCACGGCCATATCTCAGGTGGCTTAATGCCGACCAAGCCACTTATGTTATACAAGAAATTCATGAAGAGGTTTGTGGAAATCACTCTGGGGGACAGTCATTGGCCCATAAGATCCTTTGCACGGGCTACTTCTTGCCCACACTTAGCCAGGATACCAACGGTTTCATGCTCAAATGTGACAAATGCCAACGCTTTGCTAACATACCCCATGCCCCTCCAGCAGAATTAATTACACTTAGCAGTCCTTACCCCTTTTCCAAATGGGGAATCGATCTAATAGGCCCCTTGTCGACTGGGAAAGGCCAAGTCAAGTTTGTTGCGGTTACCATCGATTACTTCACCAAATTGGTGGAAGCAGAGCCCTTTGCCAAGATTACCGAGAGGAATACCACTAGATTTATTTGGCAGTCCATTGTGTGCAGATTCGGAGTTCCTTAGGCCATTGTATCAAATAATGAAAAACAGTTTGATAACGCTAAGTTCAGGGAATTTTGTGAGTAGCTCAATATCAAGACATGTTTTTCCTCTCCAGGCCATCCCTAAGTTAATGGGCAAGTTGAAGTCACCAACCGCTCCCTGTTCAAGATCATCAAAACTAAATTACAAGAAGCTAAGGGTCTCTGGGCAGAAGAGCTACCAAATGTACTCTGGGCATATTGGACAACGACACGAAGCCCTATAGGGGAGACCCCTTTTTGCCTAACATACGATGCCGAGGCAGTCATAAAGTAGCACTATAACAGCAGAGTCAAACCTAGAGAATTCGCAATGGGAGACCTAGTCCTAAGGGAATCAACTTTGGCCACCAAAAACCCAGCCTAGGGGAAGCTAACAGCGAATTAAGAGGGCCCTTACATTGTCAAATCTAGGCCACGCCTAGGCACTTACCGTTTTCAATAAAGTGAAGCCTTTTTCTCATGTCTCATTTATTTTACTGTCCTATTCGACTCAGATCACTTGTTGTATTCTGTCTTTTGAATGTAATGTATAAGTTGACCTTGGCAGGACTTCATATTAATGAGAAAAATATTCAACTTTTATTGTCACGACCCAAACCTGCTCCTAAAAGTTTGGACATGACCAGCTTGAACTTAGGCCTCAACCCAGTTTCCTTACGTTTTACTCAACATTGGGGCCTGAACAGAAGGAAATATAATATTAAAATAAAACATCCATTGAGCTATGTCTAAATGCTAAGATCTTGATACATCATAACATACATAGGTACATAACATGTTCATATATCATTTATACCCATTGAAATTACACGTTTAAGTCTATACAAAGGAGTAGCAACCCGAAAGTTAAATATAAGGCAAGTCATTTAAAAGATTTAACAAAATATGCCACCACATAGATCTCCTCAAAATAAAGCAGAAGGCCACTTCGGGTGACTCAACAAAAATGATTCAACAAAAGTTTCCTGGGTTGACCTAGGGTTGTCCTTCGGATTGAATACCTACATAACACACATAAATATAGAATGAGCAAGACTTAGTGAATAATAGAAATGTAGTAAGGTTCACATGATTGAGCATAATATGTGCAGATTATAACTTCACAAGTCATGTGCTTGTCTTAGTCATGAACTCCTTCCAAAACGGCCTTAGGCCCAATATCATACGGAACGATCTTAGGCCCAACATATACAGAATGGCCTTAGGCCCAATATCATACAGAACGGCCTTAGGCCCAATATAATAAAAAACGGCCTTAGGCCCAATATAATATAGAACAGCCATAGGCCCAACATAATACAGAAACAAAACGACCTCGGGTCCATCTCATATGCCATTGTTCAATTATGTCAAGTAGTCTATCCAATATAACTTATGTATCACATGCTATTTATTAACAAAGTAGATAAGGTATGAGCATAATTTGTGAATTAAACATATCGATACACTACTACTACTCATTGTGATGTGGATGAACAATGGTCCCCTTCTGCACGTGCCCTACACATAGCACACAACTCGTAAGTACATCACTTTTCTTTAGTCTTCTCTATTTATCAAATGTTTGATTTGCTAAGTCCCATTCAATTAAATGCATTACAGAAGCATCAAATGGACATATTAACACATTCAAAGGGTCGAAAAGAGAAAAAAAAATGAACAAAATTTTCCACCTTTAGCCACACGTGCGGAAGTCCCGCCGCACATATGGGAAGGTGTGCTGCACGTGCAGCCCGCACGTGCTTTTATTGCAGTATACCTCAATTTGTTTCCCCTATTTTCCGCACGTGCGGCTGATCCCCGCAATTGCGACTATGCATCCCGCACATGGGGCCATGGGCCCCACACGTATAGTTCTGGCTCTGTTCTGGGCAGTTCGAAAAGTCACAATTTTAAGCTTTCAAGAGATAATCAAATAGTGAAATCCAAGTAAATTCACTTCTAAAACATAACATATAAACACAATAAACATGAGATTCCAACCTATTAAGATCAAGACTTGGTTTAGTTAGATCTTTACACCTCCAAGCCAAGATTCCTTGACTTTCATCATATAAACATATACATAAACTCAAGCATACAAAAAGGGTAGAATTATACATAATTGCTTTCAAGCCAATGCAAATTAAACATAATATAGAAGAATCAACTTCACCATTACACACATCTAAGAGATACATAATCACTTATGAGAGTTGATCATTCATAACTTATAACCCTAGACAAATTCCATTTCAAAGCTTGATTCAAGACAATTGAAGAAGGATTGAGAGTTTACTAGTGATTTACACTCACTTTAAGTTGTAGTCTTCAAATATTTCTTAGCAAGTTCTTCAATTCCCCAACCTTGATTGATCTCCTTCTCTCTCTCTCTCTCTCTCTAAAATCTCTACCAGGAGATATTTTTGTTTTGGGTTCTTTGATCTTAGTGTTGTTTCTAACTCATGGTCTCCTATATTTAACTAAGACTCACACTTATATGAGCCTACAAAGTAAAGTTAACTAGGGTTAGTCTAATTAACTTAATTTAATTCATTACGAATCGAATTTTTATAAAACTACACATAATATCCCAAAAATCATGTTAATCATAGTGGTAAAGTAAATTTTGGGTTATTGCGCCTCTAAGGCTTCCAATTTTCAATCCAAATGTCTCAATTTCAATAGATTTTTCCAATAACCGACAAATATAGTATCATAATTAAATAATTCACATATGTAAGCACAACTCCACATGGAATTTCACATTAAGCATGTAATTACTCCTATAACGAGAGATGTAATGCATATAAAAGAGTCGGGTTATTACACTCTCACACCCTTAAACAAGGTTGGTCCCTCAAACTTGTTTTACCTCAAGTTGAAAATAATTATGGATATCATTGTCTCATTTCCTCTTCTCTCTCCCACGTAGCTTCTTTTCCATAATGTTCTTGCCATTCTACTTTCACCATTGGGATCACTTTGCTTCGTAGTTGCATCATTTGTCAGTCCAAAATCTGAATTGGTTTCTTTTCATAAATCAAATTATCATCCAAGGCAATTTGTTGATAGTCTATAATATGGGATGGATCTTGAAGATAATCTCATAACATTGATACATGAAACACGTTGTGCACTTGCTCCATGTTTGGCGAAAGAGCAATTTGATAGGCTATCGAACCTACTCTTTCCACAATTTGAAACGGACCAACATATCAGGGTGCTAACTTACCCTTTTTGCCAAATCTTGAGTGTCCCTTTATTGGTATGACATTCACCAAAACATGATTACTCACTTCGAATTCCAAAGCCCTTCACCGATGGTCTGCATAACTCTTTTGTCTACTTTGCGCGGTCTTCAACCTTTCTTGGATAGTTTTAATTTTCTCTGTTGTCAATTGAACAATCTTAGGTCCAAACAACGATCTATCACCGACTTCGGTCCAGCACACGAGAAAGCGACACTTTCTTCTATATAAAGCTTCATAGGGTGCCATTCCTATGCTTGAGTGGTAATTGTTATTGTATGCAAACTCCGCCAACGGTAAATAGGTTTCCTAACTCCCTTAACTTCTAGTGTTTGGATTGTTCTCTCAGATTGTCCATTTGTTTGAGGATGAAAGGCCATACTGAACTTTAGCTCCATGCCCATAGCATCCTATAGATTCTGCCAAAATCTCGACACAAATTTTGGGTCTCTGTTGGACACAATTAAAACTGGAACACCATGTAGTCGCACAATTTCGTTCATATAAATGGTAGCAAGTTTGTCTGCATTGTATTGAGTTTTAACAGGCAGGAAATGGGCTGATTTAGTTAGTCTATCAACAATAACCCATAGGGAATTCATGCCTTGAGGAGTCTGGCGTAAGCCAACAATGAAATCCATAGTTAGATGTTCCCATTTCCGCTCTGGAATTGGAAGGGGTTGAAGTAAACCGGCCGGTCTTTAGTGCTCCACTTTTACTTGCTGACACTGCAAACATCTTGAGACAAATTCTACAATTTCCCTCTTCATACTAGGCCACCAAAAATTCTACTTCAGATCTTGGTACATCTTCGTGTTACCGGGATGCATCGCAAATTTGGAGTTATGCGCTTCCTCCATAATTCATGTCTTGATTTTTGGCACATTTGGAAAACATAATTTGCCTTGAAATTTTAGCATTGAATTTTCAACAATGAACCCTGACTTCAACTTTGTTTCCATTTCATCACAAATTTTCTGTAGAAACTCATCTTCCATTTGTCGTTGCTTGATTTCTTCAATCAATGCCAGTTGAGCTGATATCGCTACCACTATCGCATTTCGACCATGTGACATAATTTCCACATTCATTCTTTCCAGATCAAGTAGTAGTTCCTTCTGTCCCATAAGTAAACTTGCTAAATTCCCCATACCCTTTCGGCTAAGGGCATCTGTAACAGTGTTAGCTTTACCGGGATGGTAATGGATTTGTAGGTCATAGTCCTTAATAAGCTCTAACCATTGTCTTTGTCACATATTCAACTCCTTTGGGGTAAAGAAGTACTTAAGACTCTTATGATCAGTGTAGACTTTACATGTGGTACTATACAAATAATGTCGCCATATTTTCAAAGCAAAGATTACTGCAGCTAGCTCAAGGTCATACGTGGGATAATTATTTTCATGGGGTTTAAGTTGGTGAGAGGCATATGCGATGACCCTTCCATTCTGCATAAGTACACAGCCCAACCCTTTGTAAGAAATGTCACTATAAATCACAAATCCCTTGGTACTAGATGGTAAGGCAAGAACTGGTGCTGTAGTTAACCTTCTCTTCAACTCCTGAAAGGTAAATTCTCGTTGTTCTGACCATTCAAACAAAACACCCTTTTGGGTCAACTGGGTAAGTGGCACAATAATTTTTGAAAAGTCCTTGACAAACCTCTGGTAGTACCCAGCTAACCCCAAGAAGCTACGCACCTCGGTTACATTAGTAGGAGTTGGCCAATTAACAATAGCTTTGATCTTGTGTGGGTCAACAGAAACACACCCTCCTTCGTTATGACATCCCCCAAAAATCCCACTTCATATAGCCAAAACTCACATTTCTTCAATTTTGCATACAGTTTCTTATCCCGAAGGGTCTGAAGAATTAATCGTAGATGGTTCTCATGAGCTTCTGTACTTGTCGAATAAATGAGGATGTCATCAATCAACATAACCACAAAGTCATCTAAATAGGGCTTAAAAATACGAATCATTAAATCCATGAAGGCCGCTGGCACATTGGTAACCCCAAACGGCATAACCAAAAATTCATAATGTCCATAATGGGTTCAGAAAGCAATCTTCTCAATATCCTCGGCTTTGACCCTTAGTTGGTGGTACCCGGATTGCAAATCTATTTTGGAGAAGACTTGTACACCCTGTAGTTGATCAAACAAATCATCGATCCTAGACAAAGGACACTTATTCTTTATGGTTACCTTATTGAGCTCTCTATAGTCCACACACAACCGAAAGGTCCCATCTTTCTTGTTTACAAAAAGAACTAGTGCGCCCTAATGAGAGGTGCTCGAGCGAATGAACCCTCTGTCGAGCAAGTCTTGCAACTGGACCTTCAACTCTTTCATCTCATCTGGTGACATTCTATAAAGAGTTTTGGATATGGGTTGGGTTCCCGACACTACATCAATTGTAAACTCAATTTCACGATCAACCAGCTCACCCAGTAACTTCTTTGGAAAAACATCCAGAAAATCACAAACTATTGGAATTGCATCCAAACCCCCATCCGCTGGTTATCCGCTCAAGACACTACATAAACACCCCTGACAACCTTTTTGTAATAGTTTACACACCTTCATTGCAGAAATCAAGTAGGGTGGAGAAATCACCCCCTGCTCCTTGTAAATAAACTCAGACTATCCCAGGGGTCAGAAGGTAACTTGTTTAGACATACAATCAATAGTCGCATGATAATCACTTAACCAATCTATCCCCAAAATTATGTCAAAGTAAGCCATATCAAGAGGTAACAAATTGGTATCTACCCGAACATCCCCAATTAGGATTTCACATGCAAGATGAATAAACGCACATACCATAGACTCCCCCGATGGTGAGGACACACACAAGACATAAGGTAGGGGTTCCATGGGCCTATTTAAATGACTAGCAAATGCCTTTGATACAAATAACTGGGTAGAGCCCGAATCAAATAACACATGAGCAGAATAACCATTAACAGAAAATGTACCTGATACCACAGCCTCAGTATTCTGCACGTCACTCAGAATTAGCACAAATACTCTTCCCTGCCTAGTGGTATCTTTAGCATTAGCGAATTTTGCCGCTGCCCTTGTGGTTGGGATTGGAGTTGAACCATCCATTCTATCGATCTCTTTGCGGGAAATCCCTTGCTATATGACCCGTCTTGCCACACTTGAAGCATGTCCCCATTACCCGGTAGCAAGTTCCCCGGTGCATTTTTCCACAATTCGAACATATTGGTGCAGAGTCATGGGTAGAAGCAGAAGTACTAGAAGTTCCCGAATTCGATTTCTTGCTTGGTGGTGCTACTGAACCCCTTGAGGCTTAAGTATTCTGCCTCTTCCCTTTCCACTCTAAGACTCGATTTTGAGCAGTAATATTACCCTCGGCTATTACTGCCCTTTCCAATACATCAACACATGTAGGTAATTTCAGCACATTGATCCGGTCAAGAACAGCTGTTTGTAATCGTCCTTCAAATTTTCTTGCCTTCTTGTAGTCCGTATCCACCATGTGTGGTGCGAAACGAGCCAATTCAGCAAATTGAGCCTCATACTCTGCAACAGTTCTGTTCCTTTGTCTCAAAGTCTCAAAGTCGATCACTTTCTTGTCTCGCATACATTGTGGAAAATACTTATCATAGAGCAGCTCCAAAAATCGAGCCCATGTTAACCCTTAGTGTTCAATTCTTGTGAGCATCCACCACCTCCACGCTTCGTCTTCAAGAGTGATAGCAAGTTTCACTTTTTGGGCTTCGGTACATAGAAAAACCTCAAATAACTTTCTATGCCCAACACCCATGCTTCTGCTTTTATTGATTCAATTCCCCTTTGAACGAGGGTGGCTTCATCTTCTTGAATTCCTTTGTGAGCATAATCGTTCGATCCTCAGTTTGATAATCTTGTACCACTGGCGGTGGTATAGGTACTGGTGGTGGTGGTTGTTGCTATTGTTGCCTCAAAGTTTCCACCATTTCCATAATCATCTGTTCCATCCTATCTAATCGTGCGAAGGTAGCATCCTCCGAATCATCCATCCTCATTCTCACCATAATCTGCATATCAATTAATTATAGTACACACAAGAATACACAAGATACATTGGTTTTATAACACTTGGCGTTAATCATTATATATACGAATCTCGTTGCTATATATCATTTTGTATGCATCAAGAAGTACTATACATGTAACCTAAATCTTTTCTAGACTCTTTGAAGCTCAATGGACCCGTGTGTGAGATAGCAACTTGTGCTCTGATACCAACTGTCACGATCCAAACCTGCCCCTAAAAGTTTGGACATGACCGGCCTGCACTTAGGCCTCAACCCAGTTTCCTTACATTTTACTCAACATTAGAGCCTGAACGGAAGCAAATATAATATTAACATAAAACATCCATTGAGTTATGTCTAAATGCCAGGATCTTGATACATCATAACATACATAGGTACATAACATGCTCATATATCATTTATACCCATTGAAATTACACGTTTAAGTCCATACAAAGAAGTAGCAACCCGAAAGTTAAATATAAGAAATGTCATTCAAAAGATTTAACAAAATATGCCACCACATAGATCTCCTTAAAATAAAGTAGAAGGACACTTTGGGTGACTTGACAAAAATGATTCAGCAAAAGTCTCCTAGGTTGACCTAGGGTTGTCCTTCGGATTGAATACCTACATAACACACATAAATATAGAATGAGCAAGGCTCAGTGAATAATAGCAATGTAGTAAGGTTCACGTAATTGAGCATAATACATGCAGATTATAACTTCACAAGTCATGTGCTTGACTTAGTCATGAACTCTTTCCAAAACGGTTTCAGGCCCAATATCATATGGAACTGCCTTAGGCCCAACATATACAGAACGACCTTAGGCCCAATATCATACAGAATGCCCTTAGGCCCAATATAATATAAAATGGCCTTAGGCCTAATATAATACAGAACGGCCTTAGACCCAATATAAGACAGAAACAAAATGACCTCAGGTCTATCTTGTATGCCATTGTTCAATTATGTCAAGTAGTCCATCCAACATAACTTATGTATCACATGTTATTCATTAACAAAGTAGATAAGGTATGAGCATAATTTGTGAATTAAACATATCGATACACTACTACTACTCATTGTGATGTGGATGAACAATGGTCCCCTTCTGCACGTGCCCTACACATAGCACACAACTCGTAAGTACATCACTTTTCTTTAGTCTTCTCTATTTATCAAATGTTTGATTTGCTAAGTCCCATTCAATTAAATGCATTACAGAAGCATCAAATGGACATATTAACACATTCAAAGGGTCGAAAAGAGAAAAAAAAATGAACAAAATTTTCCACCTTTAGCCACACGTGCGGAAGTCCCGCCGCACATATGGGAAGGTGTGCTGCACGTGCAGCCCGCACGTGCTTTTATTGCAGTATACCTCAATTTGTTTCCCCTATTTTCCGCACGTGCGGCTGATCCCCGCAATTGCGACTATGCATCCCGCACATGGGGCCATGGGCCCCACACGTATAGTTCTGGCTCTGTTCTGGGCAGTTCGAAAAGTCACAATTTTAAGCTTTCAAGAGATAATCAAATAGCCAAATCCAATTAAATTCACTTCTAAAACATAACATATAAACACAATAAACATGAGATTCCAACCTATTAAGATCAAGACTTGGTTTAGTTGGATCCTTACACCTCTAATCCAAGATTCCTTGACTTTCATCATATAAGCATATACATAAACTCAAGCATACAAAAAGGGTAGGATTATACATAATTGCTTTCAAGACAATGCAAATTAAACATAATATAGAAGAATCAACTTCATTATTACATATATCTAAGAGATACATAATCACTTATGAGAGTTGATCATTCATAAATCATAACCCTAGACAAATTCCATTTCAAAGCTTGATTCAAGACAATTGATGAAGGATTGAGAGTTTACTAGTGATTTACACTCACTTTAAGTTGTAGTCTTCAAATCTTCCTTAGCAAGTTCTTCAATTCCCCAACCTTGATCAATCTCCTTCTCTCTCTATCTCTCTCTCTAAAATCTCTACTAGGAGATATTTTTCTTTTGGGTTTTTTGATCTTAGTGTTGTTTCTAACTCATGGTCTCCTATATTTAACTAAGACTCACACTTATATGAACCCACAAAGTAAAGTTAACTAGGGTTAGTCTAATTAACTTAATTTAATTCATTACGAATCGAATTTTTATAAAACTGCACATAATATCCCAAAAATCATGTTAATCATAATGGTAAAGTAAATTTTGGGTTGCTGCGCCTCTAAGGCTTTCAATTTCCAATCCAAATGTCTCAATTTCAACAAATTTTTCCAATAACCGATAGATATAGTGTCATAATTAAATAATTCACATATGTAAGTACAACTCCACATGGAATTTCACATTAAGCATGTAATTACTCATATAACGACAGATGTAATGCATATAAGAGGGTCTAGTTATTACATTTGTTATCTGTGTTACACATTTTATAAGTTTTAAATTAAAAAGTCTTAGCCAGACCGAGCATAAAGACCTCAGCCAGACTGAGCCCGAAGACCTTAGTCAAACTGAGTCTAAAAAACCTCAGCCAGATTGAGTATGAATACCTCAGCCAAACTCAATCCAAAAAGCCTCAGGTAGGCTACGTCCAAAAAGCATCAGCCAAACTGAGCGTGAAGACCTGAGCCAGACTAAGGCCAAAAAGCTTTAGCCTGACTAAGCATGAAAACCTCAGCCAAACTTAGTCCAAAAAGCCTTAGCTAGACAGGGCGTGAAGTCCTTAGCCAGACTGAGCCCAAAAAGCCTCACCCAGATTGAGCATGACAACCTCAACTAAATTGAGTCCAAAAAGCCCCAACCAGACTAGGCATGAACTAATCTCAGCCAGATTAAGCGTTGAAGGACCTGACCAACTTGCCTTGTAGCCAGTTGACCGTCCTTACGGCTAGAATGACTCAGCCGACCGACCTTATCCCTGACCCATGTAGGGTCTGCCTATAGGGCCTGCCCAAATCACCTTTGCAAAAACACGACCAACACAAGAATTCACACTATAATTACATTTTCTCAAATTAGTTCTCCACCGAGGATCAGTTTTATAAGCCCAAGAACTTTGTGTAGTGCACTCTTGGTATTGGTCGCTCTGCTTTACCACTCTACTTTCTATTTTACACATCTATTTTTTAATAAGCACAAATGATTGATGACCACCTAAAGCTCAGAACAACTGCGTTTCACAAATTTGACGTTACCCATCATTGATTTGCTCAAGCTTAATTTTACTTCCACTTTCAATGATTACTTAGTTCATTAATGTTCCAGACAACTACATTATACCAGATTAGTTCTAATTTTTCCTTGCGTTTTACAAATATTCACCCAACTATTGTTATAGCATTTGCATATTTGACTTAAGGATCATTCAAATAACAAGAAACCCAAATATGCAAGGCCATAACGCAAACACATTCTTGTATTAACCAAAATTTTTACAAGGAAAACTTCTTTATTACAACACTTACAAATTACAATTTCTGTACATTTTTACAAGGATAAGTTACAACAAAACAGAAAGAAAATAAAGTACTACAATAGCATAAAGCTCAGCTCGCTTCCCTTCCGTCTCCTTCTTTCTCATTGGACAACAAGTCTTCTTCTTCAATACCTTTATCCAATGGAGTGCAGGCGATGTCTCCATCTCCTAGCTCTACAAGGTCAAAGTTGATGTCTAGGAAGGTACCTTTGCTCTCTGCTTGAACTTCACCCAGTCGCTATCACAATACTCGTTGAGCAAGAGCTTGAAATAGTCGTACTGTTGGAAGTTCTGTATTATTTCGGCATTGGTCTGCCCTTTCACCAAATCGGCAGTAATTGTGCTTGATGGCCTAGCCTCAGATCCTCTCTTTCTGACCAAGCTTGTGGCCACAGCAACATTTACCACTATCTGGAATTCAGCAGACTACTTGAACTGCTCCACAGTTGTGGTATGGAGGTCGTGGTAGGTCACCTGTTCTGATGTCATCACTTTGGCCAACTCTGCTACCTTAGCCCTCGTTTCCTCTGTTGCCTTCTTCTCTACAGCAAGACCACTTATCAACTTTGCAACTCGTGCCTCCAACTCTTCATTCTTCTTTAGAGATGAGTCATGTAACTTTTCATTGTTAAGGAGGGCTTCCTCTAGTTGATCTTTGGCAATTTGGTAGGCCTATTAGGCATCCTAACTCTTCTTTCGTTCGGTCGCCACCTCAAACTCTAGAGCCACCGTCTTACTATAAATGATCTTTAAGTCTTTAGTGGAGCGGCCTAGTTGTGCCTTAACTTCCACCAGTTCAACCTCCGCCTCCACTTTTTCTAGCCTCGCACGATCAGCCATGTAGCCTTGCGTAAGGGCCAGCACCTCAAATTTTTTGCAGTTTTGTGCAAGCAAGAGCCCTTCGCCACAGGTGCTTCAGGCCAACTTCTACAACAGTTTGATTTTGGCCTTGGCCATCTGTGCTTCAACGTTTGCTTGTTCGGCTTGTGCCTTAGCCTGCTTTAGCTTTACCATTGCTGCTAACTCTTTACTCAGCAGAGCAACTACCAAAGTCAGCGACTCCATCTCTGTAGAACCCAAGGCCATCATGAGTTCGCCCTCGTTGAACCTTGACGCGTCTGTGACCGTAGCGTCGTCAATAACCCCTAACACTTGTTCATAGGAGGCCTTCATGTCGTTCAGTAGATTCGCAGATTCGCTAGGGCCACTCAACGACACACTGACCATGACGCTTAGGTACTGAGTGGTGGTGCTTAGGTGCTTAGGTTCTTCTCAGCAAAGTTAACCTCTATCGCACTCGACTGAGCATGCATTGGGCGCTCGGCTTCCTCCATTTCCCCTACCTTGGTTGTCTCAACTTCAATGGAATCAATTTTTTCTGATTGCTTGGGCGGGCCATCTTGGTCTCCTTCTTTCTCGTTTGGCTCTCCTAGTTCACTCTACTCCTTCAAGAGCGAGTCAGCCTCAGTCATGACCATTTCCACTTAAGGACTTAAGGGCCTAACCTCCTTTTCCACCTCTACTACTTCTACTTCTTTTGCTTTCTTCTGTACGGGCCCCTCTTCCACACCCTTAGGCCTAGCCCTTTTCTTTCTTTTCAATTGCTCTATCTCTACCCTACTCATTTCTTTCAGTGGGTCAACCAAAGCTTTAAGGGGGATGAAAGTCTTCAAGTCCCTCTTTGTTAGGACTTTAGGGCACTGGCAAGCGGGCTTCTTACCCGGCTGGCCCCAACTCTTTCTCCTTATATTTTTTTGCCTCAGTAAAGACCTGTCGATCCTCTGCTTCTTGTGCTCTTCTCTTTGCCTCCACTTTGTTAGGAGCAAGATCTCTCTCACTGGGCTTAGGACCTAGCTTCAAAACGAACAAGGCAAAAGGCATAATGAGATCATCCCATTTGAGCCCCTCATTCTTCCTTCATTATTTTACTTGTTTCAGTCTTCTCTCTACAACCGCATCCAACTTTGGCTCAATTGATTTGGTAGGGATCTTCCAAATTGTCCGCACTTCCCTTCCGCCGTTCACTGACACATAGGACCATTTGGTTCGCCACCCCTTGACAGACGAGGGAAGCCCCGCCATCAACCCTCTACCAGACACTGTCTACAGGGCTACCCATGTCTCCTGCTAGCCTGATGCCTTTGTAATAGGAAAAAAATTCATCCACCGACATCTCCTCCCGTCGGTCGCTTGTGGCCAAGAGATTACGTATATGAACAGAATCTTCCATGCATTTGGTGCCACCTCCAACCGGTTTAGCATGTCGGTCACAAGTTGAGAGAGCGACAGTGTAAAGCCCCTTGGAGTGCCTCTTCGTACAATGTAAACTCCATTATCCTGGCATCAGACACCCTCTCATCTGCCGTTAGCAGCCTCAATTTCACGTTTTCAGGAATTTGGTACTTTCTTCGGATCTCTTATAGGTCCTCCATTGTCAATGACGACTTGTCGACCTTAGTGTGTCAGTGGTCAAGGGCCACTTAGCTAATCAGTTGGGCAGCTGAGATCATCGTCGATGGAATGGCTCGAGGTGGTTTGTTTACCCTTCTTAAGACCACCCTCTCCACCCTATACTTCTCAATTAAGGAAACTTCGTTGTCGTCTCCCAGCGTATCAGGCATCAAAGCAAGGGCTTTCTCTTGGGCCATCTCTCTCACATTTCTGTAGACGGCTTCAGCTGCAGGGGCAAGGAAGTTTGAGATATGGAAGATTAGAGAATCTGGAGAGACAAAGGAGGTAAAGTCTGGGATGTGTTAGTTTTTTGAAATTAGGTATGAAAATCGCACAAGTCCAAATGCCCAAGGTTTTCTTGTATTCCAAGGGTCGTGGTTGAAATTTGCTAGTTTGAAAAAATTTGCTAAATGTGGAGGAAACACAAAAACTAAATGCGTAAATGCCCAAACCCTTTCTAATTCACCCATTTTTAAAACCTTTCACCTTTAACAATGATTCAAAATCTGTATCAGTGGCCCAGATTGTCCTACATGGACAGATTAATTTCCCTAACCACTAACTCTCTTTATTCCCCCACGTCTATTTCACATTACATCATCATGTGCATCCCTACACCTCGAGCCCCGTGCACCATCTAGGCGTTCAGGTCATTCAACCACCCTTGGTCAGCCACGTTACTGGTCAGCCACCATTACTTAGCCATCTTGCCGGTCTGTTACCTTGCTAGTCGAACGCCCTTACTCGGTCATCTTGCTGGTCAGTCATTTTACTGGTTGGCTACCCTCGGTGTTCTACCATCTTCACGCACTCGGTCCGTCGTCCCCACTATGCCTCCCCACCCCCGCTTCCTCATACAACAGATAGGCCCCTCTTCCACACGCATGATCGGTCAGTCCAATCTTCTACTACTTGGGGGACTACATTCACCTTTTTTATTCCCTTCACTGGACTAAAGTTGCGCTCAGGAATGGAGGACTACTGATGGGCATGGTCTAGGAGGACCCAACCCTAGGTTGTTGTCTTGGGTTGCCCAAACAGTCATTTGGCCAAAGCTCAGCAGTTAAAGCCCAATAGTAGGCCCAATAGGGAACCTGCACTGGTCCAGGCCTAGTTGTAGTTAGACACATGTCAAGTAGGAAGTTAGCCACATGGTAGACAAAGATTCTGTAGAGTTATTAAATCCATACGCCAAGCATTAAATGAGACTGTCGTGGCTTTAAATGCAGCAAGACCTCTCACTTTGGGGCATGGTGAAACCGCCATGACTGACAACAAATAAGCTATAGACTTTTGGCCAATGAGACGGCTTGAATGGATAAGGAAATGATTAGTAAAAAATATAATGAAGCTTTTGAAGAACATTTGATAACAAGTAACTCTCTCTCTATTCTAAGTATTCTCTCTAAGTTCTTACTCTTGTATTATTAATCTGACTTAATCATCGAAGGGTCCACAAGAAGGAACCATCCTCATTTTGAAACCTTTTTATTGGGCTTATTGCAGATGCGATTGAGAAGACAAAGGGCGGTCAACCCATGGAGCATTGGATCAGTCCGATCCATCTCTTTCCGACCAAACTGCATCATTACAATCATTAAATTAAATAGATAATATTTATTGAATGAATAATTTTTATTTCAAAATAAAATAAAATAGTACAAAAATATATATCATTAAATAAAGTAAATGTAGACTATTGATAATGGTAGAACAATTACATCACTATAGGTTAAGTACATCCTAACTAGGTTGGCACCTACTAGCCAACCAATCATTTGCATTATTCTCTAGCTCAATAATCTAATGAAAACCAAATTGTTGATCAGTCATCGAAGGAGGCAGACAATTCACTTGCGTTACCCAAGGATATGTCATCCAAATCGGTTTGAATATCTCTTTTTCACTATAATTTTGTCTTATCACAAGCGTATGCGTATGATCTTTGGCTATCATCAGTGCTGCAACCATTTGGGGTGAAACTACTGCTGTAATCGCTCAGCACCCGTACATTTACACTAAAAGCTATTCCAGAATCAGCTATAGAAATAGGAACAATTAGGTGTCGTTTGGTAACACTTACGTTTTCAGTTTTCTGTTTATATTTACAAAAATTTTAAAAACTCGAATAAAAACTTGTTTGGTAAAATTTTTGATTTATAAATCAGTGGTCTTAGTTTATAAATTTGGCCAAAAAATGAAAACACAGAAAATGTGTTTCCGTTTTTAGTTTTCAGTTTTTTTTTTTTTTCCATCCAACACTAGCCACCACCTTCCACCATTTTCCACCACCGTTTTCCCCCACCACCACTCACCACCCGCCACTACCACCAACCAGTCACTACCCGCCACCAGCCACCTGCCACCCACTCGCCACCACCACCACCACCACCACCCACCACCCACCTGTCATCCACTCGCTACCACCCACTACCGCCCGCCACCACCACCCACCGCCACTACCATCTACCGCCCGCCACCACCACCGGCCACCTACTTGCCACCACCACTCACCACCCACCTGCCACCATCATCCACCACCTACCACTACCAGCCACCCACCCGCCACCACAAACCACCACTGTAGACGTCCCCAAACCTCCCGGGAGGGAATCCCGTTTTGTTCATTCGGCTTACTACAGTTCGGACTCAAATGTCACGGTTCTGAGTCTAATCCCGCAAAGTGCAATGCGAGATCGATAAATCACCAAAGAGTCCAAATCTGACAAATCGTTTTGAAAAATAGATTTTTTAGAAAGAAGTGCCAAAGATGGACTGTTTTGCCAGATACAGAGTCGCCACCTAAATATTTTATCTTGGGGGAATTTAGGAAACCCTAACTCGTGCCTAAGGCCACGTGTCTGTCATCACCAAAGTTGGCTCAGCTCGGGAACTTGGGTACGATTGGGGAAGGTCACTTCGTGAGCACCCCCGCTCGCCCGTTCAAAGATCGACCTCTACTAACCATGATATCGAGTTTTGAAAACATTATGCATTCTTATTCCAGTTATTAACCTAGAATTACTGTGTGATGCGCACAGCATACAAGTATAGACTAGATTGCCTCATTTGGAACAAAGCATCGCATATCCGTTTGTTTTGAAAATGGATTGAAGTTTGCTACTCGTAAGTAGGCTAAAACACGGGTTTCGACGAATTATTCCAATTCAAGCAGCCCAAACTTCACCCACAGGCATTCAGGCAGTTATATCACATAAGCACATAGTCTTATGGCAAGCATGCTGTCATGTTAACACTCACATACATGCAAGATGCTAAAGCATAAACACTCACGGTGTACTCCGAGCCAAAACAAGGAACATGTTAGTAATCAATGCATGATCCTAGCTATGTTAAGATGGTTAATGCAACGCATGCATGTATGCAACTAAGATAGGCTCGGCTATTCTAAGATGACATATGAAATGCTACAAAAATCATGTATTCAACTTGGAATTGAAAAACGATGCAGTTAGTATGATGCGCCGAGCCCGGTACATGCAATACAGATGAATGATGCAAACATGCGAGCATAAGTATGCTAATTGAAACGTGCCCTAAAACTAACCATTGTAAGCGGTTAAATAAAAGGAAGAAAGACGTGGGGTTGGAAGACATGCATCACACACACGCACGCTTGTTACACAATTTGTCCTCTCTCGGAGGGACCAAAAGAATAATACAAATTAACTAACTAACAAGCTAATTAATTATTACACAACACTTAACTAATTAAATGAATTAATTAAGCTAAGAAAGCAGTAAAGAGGCCTCGGGAAGAGGGATGAATGCATGCATGTTCGGTTTCGCTCGGAAATCCATCGCCATACTCATGCTGCCTTTGTTTACACTGCTCTGCACTTCTGAAAACTGCACAAGTCTCCAGGATGTTTCTGAACCACCTTTTGAGCACTGTGGAGGGTCACTGGCCAAAAGGCAAGGCCACCGGCCATGGGAAACTGGTCATCGACCATGTGTGAGGCTCTCGGCCAACAATGAATAGTCGGCCGGCATTGAAGATGGCCAACCGGCTATCTTTTTCTGCAGAATCCTATTTTGTTGCAGCAGAGGGCAAACAGAGCATGTCAATGCGTTTTCAAAGCAATGTTTGCACAACCACCCTCCTTATCATGTTTAAGACTCAAAGGAGTATGGTTTTCGACCCTCGGACCATCAATCACGCATTTCAATACATGATGGCCAAAGATGCCAAGTGTGCAACTCAATATAGAATGAAATGCACAAAACACATAAAGGGCCCCAACCTCTATCATGATTGATCAAGAGGCAAGAGATGCACACACAATGCAATGCAACCTAGGCAAGCAAGCAAGCATGCAAATAACTCAAGTGTGCAACAAATCTAATGCAACACGAGCATGTTAACATGCAATATGCAATAGGCATACAACCTAAACATGTGGACATGTATAGCATGCAACTACATGCAAAATGAAACAAGCATGCAACAACATGGTGAGATAGACTTACACTAACATGGGTAGCTCTCAACCATGCCAAAATCAGTGGCCAAATAAGATGAGAACAAGGCCCAAGATTCATGCAAACATACACAATGCAAAGGCCCCAAGCCTAAGGCACAAAATCCAACTCTCTAAGAGCAATGCAATGATGAAACATGGCATACAATGGCATACATTCCAGCTCTGAAATGGCATCCTAAATGATTTCAAAATGACTCCGAAGCATGCAAACACTCATGTAATGCATTGTTAAAGACTCAAACACTGAAGCTAGTGAAATGCAATACACTATAGACATGCAAAGCGATACTCAAATGACGAAACCAACCCCAAACAGACCTGATGCAGGCCAAAATCAGTGGCAAAATGTGTTGGGATGGTGGCTCGGAATCCACAAAGATGAAGCTCATGAAATGGTCCATAAATGAGGCATACAAGCAAAACTCTCAAACGTATTTAAAGAGTGATAAATGCATGTGCATGACCATGAAACATGGACTGAAATTACACTACAAATGATGCCAAATCATTGAAATAGGCCAAGTAATGCATACTAAATGACTCAATACACAAAGCTTAGAAGCAAGATTGAACCAAAGCTATGCAAAACAAGTCATGGGTGACCAAGACAACCAAAATCAGACCTCAAGCATACCAAAACATGGATAAAATCTTCTTGAAGTAAAGCCAAAAGCATGCTAAAAAGACATGTCACAACATGACGCATGTTAGGCTATTTCATGGAATTGCATGGCAAGTGTATGGAGCATGCAAGGGCTAACCAAACTAGACCTAAACAAAGGTATGACATGATAAAATAAGCCCAAGAACATGCTGAAATGGACACATAATAGGCTAAAATGAGATGCTACTTCAAGGAGCACACAAAGCTAGTGTGTGTGATTTACACTACAAGTGTATGAGGCATGCAAGGGCCAACCAAACCAAGCAAAAGCAGATCTAAGGCATGTCAAAACTACACCAAAAATCTACTGAGATGGCCCAAAAACAAGCAAGAAACACATGCTCAAACATGAGGCATACAAGACTAGTTTGCAAAATTTACACTACAAGTGTATAAACCATGCATGGAATGACCAAGATAGGCAAAAGCAGTGGCATATGACAGAAAAATAACCACAAATACCAGCTAAGACATGGCCAACATGAACTTAACAAAGGTGCTCACATATGAGGCAAATATGACAAGTATTGAAGACAAGGAGAGGGGATGGCCCTCTCCTTCTTAGGACCTCAAAACACCACCCCTACCACTGAAATCCCTCTGGATTCCAGTGGTGAGAAGGCCAATACAAGGTGGTCCCGAAGCTCACAAAAAAGGCACAAAAATGAGGCCAAACAAGGCCTAAGAGAGGGTAAACAACCCCAAACACAAAAGTGATCTTAAACAAACTTCAAAAGCATGCAAAAATTGAACTTTTATCAGTTATAAGTTAAGCTCAAAACAGCATGTAAGATAGGCTAAAAGTGTGTGCAAAAATGGGGAATAAAGAGGGTAGTTCTCACCCTTGATGCACAGCTGCAAAACCAGCAGGTTCTTGGGTTCTTGGACCAAGAACCAACTCTTTAACCTTTGAAAATGACCTCCAAGAATCTTAGATGAATGGTGGAGGTGTGTGGATATGAGGTGTGGTGTAATAGGCCAAGAACAAGACCCTTTTGAACCCAAAATATAGAGATATAAAGAGAGAGATATCTTGGAGCCTTAAACAAATTTTTGGAACCTCTCTAAAAGAGAGGGAGGCCCTCTCTTACAGAGAAACAAGAGGGTTCAAGCTTCTTGGAGAAGCTAAAGAGGTTCAAGCTTCTTGGAGAAGCTAAAAAGGTTCAAGCTTCTTCAAGAAGCTAAAACAAGGGTTCAAAAGGTCCAAGCTTCCTCAAGAAGCTAAAACAAAGGTGCAAATCCTCATACACGTGTATGGAGGATAGAGACTGTGCCACCTGGAACTAAATATCTACATAAAGCAGATGAACAGGGTTCGGCCAGCAGAAAAGGCCGATCGACCAACACAAAAGGCCGGCCGATCAAAAACATTGCCGCCCGACCAACAGTTTTGGCTGGTAGCAATAAAACAAGGCCGGTGGTAACACGCCAAGGCTGGTGGGGTGTGGGGATAGCCAACAAGGCATTTCCCGCCCTTAGGTGCAAAGACCACAAGTCCTTGGTCCAACCAAGCACAAAACAAATAAGTCGAGAGATCTTGAGGTAAGGCACGCGACCGAGACCTCCGAGAACTCGAGACGCAGACGAACATGGATAACCATCGAGTGTTCAAACGATGACGTCCAAGTATTAAGGACGGTCAAAAATGGGATGTCTACAGTTGCCCCTCTTTGACAGAACTTGAAAGTCATAACAATGACGGGAGTGAATGTCAAAGCCCAGAGACGACCCATTTTTGACAAAGCCGAAGACTTAGACAAAGCATACAAGCTACAGATGAAGATATGTGCCCGAAGGCAGGGGCAAAATGCAAGAACAATGCACAAAGCCGAGCATAACTTTTGATCATGCAAAGAAAGCTGTAACGAAGCATAACATGCAACAGTTTTAAGCAAGCCGAAAACCAAACTACATTACAATGCAGAAAGGATGTAAGAGAATTATGTAATTCTTGCTACGTTTGACGCGGAGAATACAATACCTGTGCTGGTCGTCTGGTCGTGCCAGCTTCAAATGAACCGTACATACAATATCGTGCCTGCAAGAGAAAGAAAACTTATAGGTACAACATTGTTAGAAACATGCATAACAATGCAATTAAAAGGTGCTTGATAATGCAAGCGAAAGGGTGCATGACAATGCGGGTGAGAGGGATGCATAACAATGCAACCCAAGTGTGTGCATAACAATGCAATTTGAAATAAGCATAACAACGCATGGAGGGCGTGCATGACAACGCAATGCACTAACAAGTGCGGATAAGGTGTGCACCAACTAGCGTGATGCGCAAGATAGCGCGATAAAATGCATGCAATATGCAAGTAATGTGCACAAAACAGTGCGATGTGCAAAATAGCGCGACTGAATGCACAGGACAGTGCGATGCACAAAATAGCGCGATTGAATGCACAAGACAGTGCGATGCGCAAGATAGCGCGATTGAAATGCATGCAAAATGCAATGGGATGCACAAAACAGTGCAATGCGCAAAATAGCGCAATTGTAAACTACACAAAATAGTGCGATGCGCAAAACAGCGCGAGTGATAAATTGCACAAAACAGTGCGATGCCATGCACCAACAAGTGTAGGTAAGGTGCGCACGAAAGCACGATGCAATGCATGCAAAATGCAATGGTGAATGCAAATGGGGAAAATACTCTAACCATGCTGGAATCATGAGAGGAGGAAAAACAAACAATCCGGTGCGCATACGACGCAACCTAAGTCAAATTCCAAATACGTTGAAATCGTGTGAGGAAAGGGACACTCAAACCACGCTGAAATCGTGAAAGGAGGTCCAAAACAACCGCCCAGGTGCGTACACAACACAACCTGAGATAAAACCCGCCCAGGCCCGCGCATCACGCGTCCTGAGATAAATTCCAAACATGCTGAAATCGCGTAAGGAACGGGACAAACTCTAATCACGCTGAACTCATGAGAAGAGGAAAGGAAAATTCCAAACACGTTGAAATCGTGTGAGGAAGGACAGACTCTAACCACGCTGAACTCGTGAAAAGAGGAAAGGAAAATTCCAAACACGCTGAAATCGTGTGAGGAAGGACAGACTCTAACCACGTTGAACTCGTGAAAAGAGGAAAGGCAAATTCCAAACACGCTGAAATCGTGCGAGGAAGGACAGACTCTAACCACACTGAACTCGTGAAAAGAAGAAAGGCAAATTCCAAACACGCTGAAATCATGTGAGGAATGACATACTCTAACCACGCTGAACTCGTGAAAAGAGAAAAGCCAAATTCCAAACACGCTGAAATCGTGTGAGGAAGGACAGACTCTAACCACGCTAAAATCGTGAGAAGAGGAAAGGTAAATTCCAAACACGCTGAAATCGTATGAGAAAGGACAGACTCTAACCACGCTGAACTCGTGAAAAGAGGAAAGGAAAATTCCAAACACGCTGAAATCGTGTGAGGAATGATAGACTCTAACCACGCTGAACTCGTGAAAAGAGGAAAGGCAAATTCCAAACACGCTGAAATCGTGTCAGGAAGGACAAACTCTAACCACGCTGAACTCGTGAAAAGAGGAAGAAAACAACTCGAGAGCGCATTCCATGCACCTTAAGTTAAGTCCCGGGGGACAACAATCCTAAACACTGCTCAGCGTAAAAGGTTAATGAACACAAGATGCAAATAAATGCAAAAAGTGTGATGAAATGCATTTTCTATGCAAGTATGGAAGAGTGCATTTTCTATGCAAAAGATACGAACATTTTCTATGGGAGTGTAAAGGCATTTTTTTTTTTTAGTATGAAACAAGAGCATATTCTATGCAATATTGAAAGCAAGCATATTCTATGCAAGAGACAGGCGTATTATATGCAACATTGAAAGCATATTCTATGCAATATTGAAAGCATATTCTATGCAGAAACGAAAACAAGCATATTCTATCCATGAATCATAACAATGCGCAGCACGCATACAACAGAAGTGTATACGAAAGTGCACATTCTACGCAAAAGAGGGGCGTCAAACATGCACTCTGGTGCCTCCAATTTATCTCTCGGAGGGCTTTACAACACACTCAGCTCAAAAAGGGTACACCCTGTTCATACTGGAGAGGGGTAACATTTGCTGCTGCTTTAATTACCATTTCGACTTGAAGCAGGCTTAAACTTGGGGTCGAGATACACTCATACTCCAGAGAAAGGCAAGGCCTGACAAGATGCACCTGGAATGCAATCTCGGAATTTGCCAAAGTTGAAACACACTAAGATGCTCCAAATTTTCCCTCTTTTCTTTTGCTTTGCAGTCCGGAACCTATGTAGCTTCAGATAGGTCCTGGTTCTACTGTTCTCACATGACCTGGGTTGAACCGTGCAGTTCATGAAAGAAAGAATCTTGTTTTGCACATATGTGAAGAATGGCACAGCACTCTAAGCACAAAGCGATTTATTTTTGAAATTGAGAGATGAATTCTTAACCGGGTATTGAGCCTACAACTGACCACAGTCAAAACGACCCAACAAAGGAAAAGACAAGGTAAAACAACCTAAATACATCTATTGACACTCAAAACGACTCAAAACAAGAATCGAAACAAACAAAAACACACACACACAACACTCAGATGTGTTCCACCAGTGGGAGACCTCTCAGTTCACGAGGAGCCAGTTTCTTCAGGTATTGTTTCCTACCCTTTCTTATTTGTGATTCTCACATCACTCGGCCCTCAGGCTCTGTTTTTCTGAAAAGCCATTTTCACACTTTTTCTCTCAGCGCACATCTCTATATTCTTTAATCTCTCTTCTTTTTTTATTATCCCTCCCCTGGGTGGTTGATGGATAAACAGAAAGTTGTGAGCTCTTGCCCCTAGAATTCCACTAGATTCTTCTTCTTCTAATCACTACAGTGAACTTTCCCACAGAGGGGTTGCGCTACAACTGCGTGTGTAGCAAATCTGCAATTGACATCGGTTGACGATGCTCTGCTGGAGAGTTTGGATGTGATCAGATCTGTCCAGATTAGGGAATGGAATATCTTGATCCATTCCAATTTGTGCTTCGCACTTAGCTTGATACCTCGCTGATTGGAGGATGAGAGAGCTTTCAGCCCTTTGTTGTTAGCTTCAGTTGTGCCCTTTCTGGCGAATACGGTGCCCTTTCCGGCGAATAAATTGCCCTTTCTGGCAAGTGCATTGACAACGAGGAAAAGACAGGGAGTCTGACTCGACTATGCCCCTAGTTCATCATTTTGACCATTTTTTGTTTTGGCTTTCTAAAATAATTTTTATCAATATGAAAGTAAGATTAATATGCTTGTTCGATTTTCTGATTTAAAATCATGCAAGTTAGGTTATGAGCACTGAAAATTTTCCTTTTTTGGGTCCAAGAAATGGTCCAGTTTTGGAAAGATGGAATAATTTTTGAGACAATTAGTCAACTTCATTAAAAATTCTCAAAAACTATCTTTGCAAATGACCACTGCTCGACCAACATAGAATCTACTCTTGAGATGCACAACCTCAGATCCAAAACACTGGAAAATTGCCCCTTGTCTGAACGGCACTGCATGGCAACTGAAAGTTGCCCCTAGTCCGAATAGCACCGCAGCACTGCATGGCAACGGAAAGTTGCCCCTTGTTTGGATAGCACCGCAGCACATTGTAATCAGCCTTCAGAGTGACGATCACAACCGAACTCTCGGATACAGAGAAAACAAAGATGATCAAAACCATTGCATGGAGACAATCCATTTGGAAGTGTTTATGGCTGGACTTCAGAATGAAGTTGCCTACGTATCCCAAAGATGGGAATCAAGCCTTACGTAGTTCAGGGTTAAGGTATACTCGGGTATTAACCTCTCCTTTTGCACTCTAACTTTTGCCAAGGCCGCCCTTTTTAGGTTTTCAACCTTGCGAGCTTTGTTCTTCTTTTCTTTTCAATTCTTTTCATTTCTTTTCTACTTTTTCCTTTTTTTTCTTTTTTTTTCATTCTTTGCATTTTTCTTTTTTTTTGTTCTTTTTCTTCTTTTTCTTGCTCTAACTTTTTCCTGGGTCGCCCTTCTAGGTTTTCGGCCCAACGAGCCTCTCAAAGGTAAAAATGTAGCTTTGCCTATGTCAAATGGTTTTGAGATCTTGAAGTCATCTGAATCCAGGAGAATGGCTGTTGTTCGCTAATGATGTAGAAGTCCATCCAATGGGAGGGGGGACTGAATTTGCCCCTAGTGTTGCGGATAGGAACTTGGTTATCCTTCCGCAAAATTTCTTTTTTTTTTCCCATCTGGGTTTTGGCATTCTTGCGGATCTTCATTGATTTGCGAAATGGTCCATCTTCGACTCTTCGAGCACGTCTGATATTTTTTTGCCCCTAGTTCAAGGGGCATTTTTGATTTGGCTTTGCAAGCTTCTTTTGATGAGATCTAATCTTCTTGATCTGACTTTGGTGCCTCTTGTTCGAGGGCTGTTTCGAATCTGGCCACAATGGCCTCACATTGTGGTTGACTGTTGAACATTTTGAACCCAAGTTCAAGGTTTTGAGAGCAAAGGGGTTGAATCTCGAGGCTGAGAGCGATCCTAGGCTGCACAATCTCAAGAGCGATTCCACACAGGTCTTCGCATGACCGCGCAAAACATTTTTTTTGAAATCTTTTAAGAAAGCGACTAGTCGCTCGCGCTGAAGACAGTGTAGAACCAATCTGGATCAAGCCAGGGTCCTTCTCAGTACTCACATTAACAAACATGATTTCAATCATTAAGGGCTTAGCATGCCTCTCTTTCTCTCGATTGATCAAATTTTTTGCAAATCCCGAGGAATTCCTTCCTCTTCGTTTTCATCACAATGTTCAAAAGATTTTGAAAAACTTAAGTCAATACAATGAGTTCAAAGCACAGAAAAGTAGGCGAAAAGCACTGTCGTTTCATTCTAAACTTGCTGGCACAACAGGCTCAAAGTAGCAATAGGCACAAAAACATGACAACCACAGCTATTTCGTTCAGATTCCCTGGTTGCCACTGGCTCCACAGCAGAGACAGACTCAAAAGAAAAGGAAAAGACAAACACAGAAAAGACAACGGTGTCCGAGGTAACAACCCTAGGACCACCCGACTCCTATACAACAGGACTGACTCAATACAACAAGACAGACCTTTAAGTAAAAAAGACTGACTCAAAACAAAGAGACAGACTCAAAACAAAACCACAGAACTGACTCAATACCCAAGTCAGAGAGTACAAAAGTCAGCATTCGCAAAATGCTCAAAACAGTGTGTGCCAAACGCCATATCTGAAATAAGCCGAGCGTCGCCCGCAGGTGGTTCATCCCCTGATCACATAATCACATTATCCCCCAAGTCCACTGACCTAGTGCTGATAGACTTTGCAGGACTTGGCACGACGATGACCCCTTTATCAATCAGATCTTATATTTCATGGCGAAGACGGTAACAACTATCAGTGCCATGACCGGTTTGTTAATGGAAGGCACAGTACTTGGCCTGATCATGGGAGGGAAAAAGTTTATCTGGCAGTGGCCGCGGCTCCAGGGGTTTCAGATCCCCCTTTCTAATCAGGACCCTCAAGGCCGTTGATAGAGACATGGACAGTGGAGTGAACACCCTCTGGGCCCGAGGTGGGTGTTTTAAGGTTTGTGGAGTTTTGCTGGATGCACCAGCAAAGGGATTGACAGGCACTGACTGGGTTTGTTGAGCTCTTTCAAGCACGGGATTAGAGCTGAAAAGAACATTCCTGGTACAACGGCCCTTCTCCCGGCTTGCCCCTTGATTCAAACTGCCCCCAACTTGAGTGGCGAAAGTGTCATCCACAGCCTTTGCAACAATTGCAATCACTTGTTGTTTGTTCAGTCCTTCGGCTTTCAAAGCCTCAACAGCCCACTGAAGGTGTTCATGTGGACCAATACCTGCCCCTACCTTGTTCTTTCCACTCGCCTCCACTTTACCAAGGGATCGGGTCGCTATATCAGAGTGAGGCCCAGTTGTTGTCGTCATGCCAACACCCAGATTTGAGATGGCTTCAAGTTGGCCCTTTTCAATTGCCGCTTGCCCCAAGATCAAGGAGCCTTTTGGGCTGAAACTTCTGGCCTGTGATGTAGTCGATGACGGAGCCAATATTCCGAAGGCCAGATCTGCCACAGTTCTCTGAAGATCTTCAATCATTCTCATTAGCTCAGAAGTAGTGGGTTCACGGGTTTGAGATGATTGGGGTCCAGGTGCATCCATCATGCACAAGTCCGTGCTTTCTGGAATGAACACCTCAGGCTTTGGTAGATGGGCTAGGGTGATGTATATGCTGGGGTTGTAACCGGATGGCAGTATATGGATCTGATTAAGATGCAGAGATGACGGGTCAGTATTGGCCCGAGGTCCTTTAGGTGGAGGTATGGTTTCTTCGTCAATAAGATCCTGAATCTTATGACGGAGGCGGATGCAACGGTTTGTATCATGACTGTGTTATTGATGATAGGCACAGTATTTAGCTGGGTCATATCTTGGCGGAAGAGGATTTGGAAGGGGTTGAGGTTCTAGGAGCTCTAGGTGCCCTTCCTCTCGCAGCATTTCCAAAGCTTGAGAGAGACTCATGTAAAAAGGATGGAATTTTCAGGCTTGGGGCTGAGTTGAAGTGGCGGGTTTTTTGTCATTGAGGGAAGTCGTGATAGAGTCTACTTCTGAGCATTTCGCGGCTGTGCTACCATCAGTAGTAGCATTGGAACTGCGAGCAACATTCTTCTTCAAAGGCTCATTATCTTCCACAAAGATTCCTTGTCTAATGGCATCCTCGATTTGAACCCCCATTTCATGAAGGGCTGGAAAGGCAAACCGAGGTAGAACGACCATCTTTTGCAGCAACTTGCCATGCAGATTCCGAACAATCATCCTAATCTAATCTTTGTCGGAAGGCCTTGTAGTCATCATTGAGGACTTTGCTCTCCATCTCGTCACGAACTCTGAGAAACCCTCCTTTGGCTCTTGGCGGGTGACTTCGAGATCACGAGTTATGACCTCGATCTGTGTGCTATAGGAGTATTGAGCAATAAAAGCCTCAGCCAGCTCTTCCCAGTTCTGTTTCACAGAGTCCTCCAATTTCGCATACGAGATTGCGGCTATCCCAGACATGGTTCGGTCGAATAGTGACAGCTTCTGGGCCGTGGTCAAACCCATTGGCTTCAGGATATCAGAAACCAGGTGGAGGTGCACCATAGGGTCTTCAGAGCCATCGAAGCGATCGATATGTGGCATCTTGAACCGGTTCGGTAATGTCACCACTGTGTCGGTATAACCATCCTCTATATCCGGAATGGCGTTAACGCCTTGAGCTCTTTTGAATACTTTTCTAGATTGCTCACTTTCAGCGATGTTGGATCCATCTCAGATTTAGACAGTGTGTCCACTAGATTCATTGGTGCTTTAGACAGCTGGGGTAGGATTGGGGGTGGGACCTAGCCCATTGGGATGTCTGTATTTTCCTGGACGTTAGCTGTCCCCCCGAGTATTGGAACTCTTGGTGGGGGAGGAGCTGGGTGCGAAGCAGATGCTCCGGTTTGTTGTTGCAGCCTGGCAATTAACTCTGCCTGTTGGGCCACTACTTCTGCTTAACGTGCAGCCACTTCTGCCTAGCGGGCAGCATCCTGTTGCATAGCCTGCATGGTTTCATGGAGCTGACGCATCATGTCCTCCATATTAACTGAAAATTGCGAATTTTACTGGATAGGTTTGTATTCCCTCTCTGAGGTGGAAGCAGATATCTCAGCCCCAACTGCACACAGGTGAGGTGGATAATGATCACTAAGTTGGACACTGTTGAACTGGTGACCTGTGCCTGACTGGCCTTTTTACCCTGCCTCTAGCGAAGGAACACTGATTTGCCCCTGAACTGAATCTCTGACCTGGCAAAGTCTATAAATACAAGTCCGATGTCCTCGGGGGATATTGGAGCCTTCTGAAGCTATAGTTCCAGGACTACCTAGCGAAAGAGAAAACAGAAAGCATCTCAGCCCAATTTCACCAGAACAGATTTGAGCATAGCTGAATGATTGTACTCTTTACTGAATTCTGCCCAAAATTATGCCTGTAAACTAATACCCTCAAGTAAAATTGATTCCAAAATACTGATGTCTGTAGGCCTGATACCCAGACTTGCAAACTGGTACATGCATTCCCTGTAGAGGTCAGCTCTAAAAGCACATATAACAGCAAATGAGAGCCAAAACACCCCTATGGAGGGGTAGGGTTTCCCTGTCCTATTTTGTCAGGAGCTAGGGTTTCACTACGCACGTAGCGGTTTCAAACAACCTACAATCGGATAAGCAACCTGTCCTAGTTTGGAATAGTCACTATGGATTACGATATGCACTAGGCCGAATAGTCAAAAAAGGGTGCCTCGGTAACAATCGAGGTTTGTGTTCCCATCATGGCAGAGCCTGTAACTGGTCAGCCTTATGGCACGTTTCTCAAAGCGAGCCTCTGGCAAACCATTCAGGAATAGCAGATGGCAAACACAGTGTCCTAGGCGCACCAATACAAATGCAATGCAAAGAAACACATAAGTGTAATCAAAACAAGATATCATGAGTTCGAGTCAAGTTCTCTAACTTCCCCAACAAAGTTGCCAGAAACTGTAGACGTTCCTGAACGTCCCGGGAGGGAATCCCGTTTTGTTCATTGGGCTTACTACAGTTCGGACTCAAATGTCACGGTTCTGAATCTAATCCCGCAAAGTGCAATGCGAGACCGATAAATCACCAAAGAGTCCAAATCTGACAAATCGTTTTGAAAAACAGATTTTTTAGAAAGAAGTGCCAAACATGGGCTGCTTTGCCAGATACAGAGTCGCCACCTAAATATTTTATCTTGGGGGAATTTAGGAAACCCTGACTCGTGCCTAAGGCCACGTGTCTGTCATCACCAAAGTTGCCTCGGCTCGGGAACTTGGGTACGATTGGGGAAGGTCACTTCGTGAGCACCCCCGCTCGCCCGTTCAAAGATTGGCCTCTACTAACCATGATCTCGAGTTTTGAAAACATTATGCATTCTTATTCCGGTTATTAACCTAGAATTACTATGTAATGCGCACAGCATACAAGTATAGACTAGATTGCCTAATTTGGAACAAAACATCTCATATCCGTTTGTTTTGAAAATGGATTGAAGTTTGCTACTCGTAAGTAGGCTAAAACACGGGTTTCGACGAATTATTCCAATTCAAGCAGCCCAAACTTCACCCACAGGCATTCAGGCAGTTATATCACATAAGCACATAGTCTTATGGCAAGCATGCTGTCATGTTAACACTCACATACATGCAAGATGCTAAAGCATAAACACTCACGGTGTACTCCGAGCCAAAACAAGGAACATGTTAGTAATCAATGCATGATCCTAGCTATGTTAAGATGGCTAATGCAACGCATGCAGGTATGTAACTAAGATAGGCTCGGCTATTCTAAGATGGCATATGAAATGCTACAAAAATCATGTATTCTACTTGGAATTGAAATACGATGCAGTTAGTATGATGTGCCAAGCCCGGTGCATGCAATACAGATGAATGATGCAAACATGCAAGCATAAGTATGCTAATTGAAACGTGCCCTAAAACTAACCATTGTAAATGGTTAAATAAAAGAGAGAAAGACGTGGGGTTAGAAGACATGCATCACACACACGCACGCTTGTTACACAATTTACCCTCTCTCGGAAGGACCAAAAGAATAATACAAATTAACTAACTAACAAGCTAATTAATTATTACACAACACTTAACTAATTAAATGAATTAATTAATCTAAGAAAGCAGTAAAGAGGCCTCGGGAAGAGGGATGAATGCATGCATGTTCGGTTTCGCTCGAAAATCCATCGCCATACTCATGCTGCCTCTGTTTACACTGCTCTGCACTTCTGAAAACTGCACAAGTCTCCAGGATGTTTTTGAACCACCTTCTGAGCATTGTGGTGGGTCACCGGCCAAAAAGCAAGGCCACCGGCCATGGGAAATTGGTCATCGACCATGTATGAGGCTCTCGGCCAACAATGAATAGCCGGCCGGCACTGAAGATGGCCAACCGGCCATCTCTTTCTGCAGAATCCTGTTTTGCTGCAGCAGAGGGCAAACAGAGCATGGCAATGCGTTTTCAACGCAATGTTTGCACAACCACCCTCCTTATCATGTTTAAGACTCAAAGGAGTATGGTTTTCCATCCTCGGACCATTAATCACGCATTCTAATGCATGATGGCCAAAGAAGCCAAGTGTGCAACTCAATATGGAATGAAATGCACAAAACACATAAAGGGCCCCAACTTCTATCATGATTGATCAAGAGGCAAGAGATGCACACACAATGCAATGCAACCTAGGCAAGCAAGCAAGCATGCAAATAACTCAAGTGTGCAACAAATCTAATGCAGCACGAGCATGTTAACATGCAATATGCAATAGGCATACAACCTAAACATGTGGACATGTATAGCATGCAACAACATACAAAATGAAACAAGCATGCAACAACATGGTGAGATGGACTTACACTAACATGGGTAGCTCTCAAGCATGCCAAAATCAGTGGCCAAATAAGATGAGAACAAGGCCCAAGATTCATGCAAACATGCACAATGCAAAGGCCCCAAGCCTAAGGCACAAAATGCAACTCTCCAAGAGCAATGCAAAGATGAAACATGGCATACAATGGCATACATTCTAGCTTTGAAATGGCATACTAAATGATTTCAAAATGACTCCGAAGCATGCAAACACTCATGTAATGCATTGTTAAAGACTCAAACACTGAAGCTAGTGAAATGCAATACACTATAGACATGCGAAGCGATGCTCATATGATGAAACCAACCCCAAACAGATCTGATGCAGGCCAAAATCAGTGGCAAAATGTGTTGGGATAGTAGCTCGGAATCCACAAAGATGAAGCTCATGCAATGGTCCATAAATGAGGCATACAAGCACAACTCTCAAACGCATTTAAAGAGTGATAAATGCATGTGCATGACCATGAAACATGGATTGAAATTACAATACAAATGATGCCAAATCATTGAAATAGGCCAAGTAATGCATACTAAATGACTCAATACACAAAGCTTAGAAGCAAAATTGAACCAAAGCTATGCAAAACAAGTCATGGGTGACCAAGACAACCAAAATCAGACCTCAAGCATACCAAAACATGGATAAAATCTTCTTGAAGTCAAGCCAAAAGCATGCTAAAAAGACATGTCACAACATGACGCATGCTAGGCTATTTCATGGAATTGCATGGCAAGTGTATGGAGCATGCAAGGGCTAACCAAACCAGACCTAAACAAAGGTATGACATGATAAAATAAGCCCAAGAACATGCTGAAATGGACACATAATAGGCTAAAATGAGATGCTACTTCAAGGAGCACACAAAGCTAGTGTGTGTGATTTACACTACAAGTGTATGAGGCATGCCAGGGCCAACCAAACCAAGCAAAAACAGATCTAAGGCATGTCAAAACTACACCAAAAATATACTGAGATGGCCCAAAAACAAGCTAGAAACACATGCTCAAACATGAGGCATACAAGACTAGTTTGCAAAATTTACACTACAAGTGTATAAACCATGCATGGAATGACCAAGATAGGAAAAAGCAGTGGCATATGACAGAAAATTAACCACAAATACCAACTAAGACATGGCCAACATGAACTTAACAAAGGTGCTCACATATGAGGCAAGTATGACAAGTATTGAAGACAACAAGGAGAGGGGATGGCCCTCTCCTTCTTCGGACCTCAAAACACCACCCCTACCACTGAAATCCCTCTGGATTCCAGCGGTGAGAAGGCCAATACAAGGTGGTCCCAAAGCTCACAAAAAAAGCACAAAAATGAGGCCAAACAAGGCCTAAGAGGGGCTAAACAACCCTAAACACAAAAGTAATCTTAAACAAACTTCAAAAGCATGCAAAAAATGAACTTTTATCAGTTATAAGTTAAGATGAAAACAGCATGCAAGATAGGCTAAAAGTGTGTGCAAAAATGGGGAATAAAGAGGGTAGTTCTCACCCTTGATGCACAGCTGCAAAACCAGCAGGTTCTTGGACCCTTAGATGAATGGTGGAGGTGTGTGGATATAAGGTGTGGTGTAATAGGCCAAGAACAAGACCCTTTTGAACCCAAAATATAGAGATATAAAGAGAGATATATCTTGGAGCCTTAAACAAATTTTTGGAACCTCTCTAAAAGAGAGGGAGGCCCTCTCTTACAGAGAAACAAAAGGGTTCAAGCTTCTTGGAGAAGCTAAAGAGGTTCAAGCTTCTTCAAGAAGCTAAAAAGGTTCAAGCTTCTTGGAGAAGCAAAAAAGGGTCAAGCTTCTTCAAGAAGCTAAAAAAAAGGTTCAAAAGGTTCAAGCTTCTTCTAAAAGCTAAAACAAGGGTTCAAAAGGTCCAAGCTTCCTCAAGAAGCTAAAACAAAGGCGCAAATCCTCCATACACGTGTATGAAGGATAGAGACTGTGCCACCTGGCACTAAATATCTGCATAAAGCAGATGAACAGGGTTCGGCCAGCAGAAAAGGCCGATCGACCAACACAAAGGGCCGGTCGACCAAAAACATTCCCGACCGGCCAACAGTTTTGGCCGGTAGCAATCAAACAGGGCCGGTGGCAACATGCCATGGCCGGTGGGGTGTGGGGATAGCCAACAAGCCATTTCCTGCCCTCAGGTGCAAAGACCACAAGTCCTTGGTCCAACCAAGCACAAAACAAATAAGTCGAGAGATCTTGAGGTAAGGCGCACGACCGAGACCTCCGAGAACTCGAGACGAAGACGAACATGGATGACCATCGAGTGTTCAAACGATGACGTCCCAAGTCTTGAGGACAGCAAAAAATGGGGTGTCTACAACCACCCACCACCAACACCACCGCCACCATCACCCACCACTTGAAGCAGGCTTAAACCCACCTGCCACCACTTTTTTAACCGTTGTGGGAAAAATAAAGAGGGGTGAATTAAAGGATTTTGGGATTTCATAAAGGCCAGAAATTATAGGCAATTTAACACAACAATCCACAGGACCACAGCAATACTTTCCCAAGAATAAGAACTAAAAAGGAAAATTATGATTAATGAAAATATTTATTTTAAGAAGACAAACAATACGGATACATGCCCTGTTTAATAGGATAGCTAAAAAATTGAAATTTTAATTTTCTAACTCGTCTTTTCCTTCGCTTTCTTGCCAACCAACCAGATGTGGAAAAACAAAACGAAATGGAAGTGAAAAATCAAAACAAAAACTAGAAGCACTCACGCGTCATTGCCAATGCCGATGTTGAGAAGAGCATAGAGAGAGGCGATCTGAGAATCGAGATCTTCAATTAATATTTACTTTTCATAATTAAAAAAATTACTTTTCAGAATTAATATTTACACCCACCACCCACCGTCACCACTTTCCACCACCGTCTTCCGCCGCCACTTGCCACCACTTGCCATTTCTCACTCTTTTTATATTTTTAAAATTTTTTAAACATTTTTTCAATTACCAAACGCGTTTGTAGTTTATGTTTTTCTAAAAATAAATAAAAAATAAGAAAAAAACCAGTTTATAAAATTTTTGTAAATATAAACTGAAAACGTAAACGTTACCAAACACACCCTTAGGATATCACGGGTAATCTCTGAAAGCCCAGGCCACATAGATTCATTTTGTTTCCACTAATCTAAAATATAAAAACCTTCGGTATCATCCACTGGTGGTCTATCCAAATAATGTTGAAATTTAGAACTATTTACACTTGTATGCTAAGATATTCTTCTTGTTTTTATTGTCGAAAAGCCACTTAATCTTCCATCTAGAGATGAGGCCGGTATAGTGTTTGCAAGTGTATTTGCAGCTACAGTTTCCCTATATTCTTCAAATAATTTTTTGCATGTTTTCATAATAGGGGCAAATTGTCTACGTTCTAAAAATTCTAGTAAACCAATTTCTTTAGACCTAGGAACAATTATTATGGCTAAACCTAAAAGATGAGACAATGGATCAAAATATTTATCAAATTTTTCTTTCATTGTAGTAATAATAGTTACATAATATTCATTACCAATGTATTTTATAAAAACTTTCATTATTTCTGCTAACATATGTAAAATAAATAGTGCAGTATATATATATATATATATAAGAAAATAATTTTGTTTCAGCATGAAAAAATTTTATAAAATATTTATATAAGGTTACTTGGCGCCAATTCAGTTCTGTGGGAGTCAATACTCCACCTATTGATGTTGTTGCAAAAAGCAAATCTATTGCTTTTCTTTGTTTACAAGCTCTCTTTAACATATTATACATTAAATTACATCTGTTGTCCATATCTAAAATTAATTTTTTAAATGGCATACCTTCTTGTTGACAAATTTTCCTATATTCTGAAATTCGATTAGCAAAAGACATAATAGTAATAACCGCATTTTTTTATTACCAGTACAGAAGTCTCGTATACATGCATAGCTCCTTTAACAATCAAGTTTAAAATATGAGTACAACAACAAACATGAAATAAATCACCATAAATAAGTAATTGTCAAGTTGATTTCAAATGGTCTACAGTCTGATTGTAAAATGTTGCATCATCTAAATTAATGGTAAATATTTTATTTTGCAAAGCCCACTCATATGATACATTTCTTATTTCTATACCAAGCGAATGACTGGTGTATGGAAGTTCAACTAATCTAAATGAAATAATTCTTTCATTTAATTTCCAATCAGTATCAATAAAATGTGCAGTGATACATTGATATTCTAAACCATTATTTGACCATAGATCAAATGTTAAACAAACTTTTCCATTCAAATTTTTAAAGATGTCAAATAATTCACTTTTAATATCCTCAAATCTCTTTAAAATCTTGTTTCTAGTAGTATTTCTTGAAAAATTTTGATATTTTGGTGCAAAACTTTCATGAGCCATTTGTAAAAAATCAGGACATTCACTAGCAGTAAAAGGTTGTTCTTTTTTGATAATATAATCAACTACAGAATTTGTGCACGTATAAAATCATATGAAAATGTTTACAAATGACAAGTTGATAAAGCCCCTAATTGCATTTGACTTCTAATATCTGGTTGTTGACTTTATAAATATTTGTTAGCATGCATTTTTAGATAACTAGTACCCCTGTAGGTACAACACTAAGTAAATGTGCATAATGTTTATATTTTACTTTAAATGTAATTGTACCAACAGAATTATTTACAGTTTTTTTTTTAAATGATCCCAAACACTACTAGTTGTGCCCCTAAATGATGATCCAGCTGTTGGAAGAGGGATATTAGGTACATTAGAAGGAGAATCACTAGATATGTGTTGTGTAGTATATATATCAATATCGACATAAACATTATGAATATTAGGATCCATATAGTAATGTAAGTAAAATAATATATAAAAAATAACAATTAATTTAAATAATGAGTAAACAATAACAACTAAAATATGTTAAGAAATAATTAATGCAACAAAATGAGTAAATAATAAATAAAAAATTTACCTATAAATCCCATCTTGAGAAATGGTGATACATTTAGTCCAACAAATTTTCTTATAGACCAATTAGTCCCATTGATTTTGAAAAGGTAAATTTAATATATTATTTGAAATTAGATTTACGGTTATACCCTTATTTCTATCATGTTTCATCCTCTTTTTTTCTTTTGTGTTAGAAAGTTAAGGTACACAATCTTTGAGAATTAAATTTGGGATGAATTTTTATATAAAAATCTTTTTTATTTGGAAAACATTTTAAAAGGAGTATAAAAATGACTTGAAATATGAGATTCTTCAAACATTTTAAAAGAATGTGCGATTCTTCAAACATTTCAAAAGGAGTACAAAAACTCCTTAGTAAGCTTTGGGCAAATATATAATTTGAAACTATAACATTCCAATGTAGCAACATAACACTTCTAAAAAAAATCCTTAGTATACTTTTCCCAAACGTAACACTCAAATATAACACTCCAAAAAAACTCCTTAATGTAACACTCTAATATAATACACAAAAAAACTCTTTAGTGTAACACTCTAATGTAACACACACACACACACACAAAAAAAAAAAAAAAAAACTCGTTAGTGTACTTTTTCCAAATGTAACACTCCAATATAATACTCTAAAAAAATTTCTTAGTGTAACACTCTAATGTAACACACAAAAAAACTCCTTAGTGTACTTTTTCAAACGTAACACTTCAATATAACACTTCAAAAAAGGATGTGAGATTCTTCAAACCATTCAAAAAAAGTACAAAAAATCCTTAGTAAGTTTTGGGCAAATGTATAATTTCAAACTGTGAGTGTTATATTTGGAAAAAAAGTACACTAAGGAGCTTTTTAGTGTTTTTGTATGTGTTACATTAGAGTATGTTACATTGGAGTGTTACATTTCGAAAAAGTAATAAGGAATTTTTTTTTACTGTTATGTTGCTATATTTGAGAAAAGTACATCAATGGGTTTTTTTTTTAGTGTGTTATATTGGAGTGTTACATTATTGGAACGTTGCATTAATTAGAGTGTTACGTTTTTATTCGTAATATGGGATTTGTTCCAGAAATAGGGAAAATTCAAAAATTTTATAGTGTGGATTGCCCAAATGTGTAATTTTACATTTAGAGAAACCCAGTTTTATCTGTAGCACTTTAGAATTTCTTTTCTTTTTATCGTCACTCAAGCAAAGGAATGGTCGCTCGGGCGGTCTCACGAAACTCCTAGTACTTTTGCAAGTCTGCCTGAGATTCTGAGAGTTGTCGATGTTCACTCGAGCGAAAGCATGGTCACTCGAGTGGTCTGCCTAGTTTGGTCTGAATTTTTGGGAGTTCGTGTTGTTCGCTCGAGCGAAGGATCGGTCACTCAAGTGAAGTGTCCGAATTCAGCATATTTAAAAGTCACTTTTTGGTCCACTTTTCTTCATTCTCTCTTTTTGTTTCTCTCTTCTTCTCATTTTCCACCATTGTTGAGGGTTTCAAGTTTTCAAGCTTGATTTTCATCTCCTTTCTTTGATTATATATCCTCATGTTCCTTATATAAAATGAAGAGCATGTCGAGAGCTTTCTTTTCATTCAAACAGATCGTGTTTTGATCGAAGTGGAAATTTCGAGTTTCTCCTCTTCATGCTAGAGGTAGGGATCTTTCTTGCTTCTCTACAATATTTTCTTACATATAGATGGGTGGTATTTTCTTATTGCATAAAAACCTCATCCTGAGGAGACTTTCTTAATAGCATGTAATGTAAGTTAGGGTTTCCAAATGAGGGCGTCAAAATATGAAATTGGTGGTGGTTTGAAGATGTGTTGAGTAGTTAAATGTGATTTTGTGTTTCAAGATGAAAAGCCCTAAATTTGACTTAACCCTAGTTGTGGACTTACTTTAAGAATGAGTAATTACCTTAATTAACTTTGATTTTCTTGAAATTTCATGTATGATTGGAATAAATGTGTAATTGTAATGAGACTAATGGTTGTGAAAATAATATCGGGCTATGAAGATTGTGTTTGAAAAATAAAAATTGGGAAGTTTAATTAATAAGGCTTTGAGAAGTTTATAAAACAAATTGTATTGTATGATTGGACTAAAGGAGTTAATGTTGATGATGAGAAACAGAAACGGTCATGGAACATAATGTGTACTTGTTATGAAAATGAATTTTAAACATATGAAGGATGTGTTGTTGAACAAATGTGCAAGAGAAACATTGAAAGATGTGTTGGCCTTGGCCATGAATCATAATTGTGGACGACTTGATGAATTAATGGATAGTAATTACTGTTGTTTTGGGGTTCGTTTCCCGCCGTATTTGAGCTGGCTAAGCATAAGGTTCTGTGTTCCTTCTGGCTAGTGACCAGTAAAGCATGAGGTTTCGCGTGCCTTCCGGCTCGTGACCAATAAAGTGTAGCGCTTAATAGAGGTTCCACTTTCCTTCTGTAATGGCGCCCAATAAAAGCGTGTGGTTTATGGATGTGACTTGTTTATGGATCCGATGATTGTTATGGACTTGTGGAGATAATTATATTGGTATTTGTTATGCGATTGTGATAGATGGAAATGATAGATTTAAATTATTTAAAATTGAAAGGATGGAACTAAATTGACTTATCTTATATAAATGGATTGTTGAGATGTGTTGGTAATAAATGTTGTTACATGTGTATATTAAAGTGAGGTGAATTAGGGTGGGATGATAACTAGTTGTGATTTAAATTATGGAATGTATGATCTTTTGTAACACGTATTCTATTAATGTTGTAACCTTGTGAAAAGTTGAGAAAGGAACCTTAAGAAAGACGGTTAGTAATTGGTACAAGAATGTTAGGAAGATAAAGAAAAAAATTTCTTCGAAAGGTTAATGAATTTTTATTTGGAAAGGTACTATCTATATGTATTGTATTTTGAATACAAATGGCACATTATCTACTTATGTATTATTTTGTAGCATGCATGATCGCATATATCTATAGATCTTAGGGTGCGTTTGATTTGGGGGGGGGGTTAGGGGGAGTACTGTTTACTATTCGGATTGTAATCCATTAGAAGCCTTATATTTGGCGTTTGTTTTTTTTTAGTCCGCCGGACTCCTTATCCCCTATATGTGAGGCTAAACAATCCTAGGGAAGAGGTGGGATTATTTCCATGGGATCCCATGGGACTAATGTGTGAAATGTCCATTTTACCCTCATGCTATTATTTAGTAAACAAATGGAAATAGTCTTTTGAACATTTATAAATCATTTTTTTAGTGTTGTTAATTTAAAATTATATATTAAATAAAAAATAGAAATTATAAATTTAATTTAATTAAAAATTAACGACTTATAAATTAATTTTTTTTAATGTTGTTAAAAAATTAAATTTATATATTAAATAAAATTATTTTTTTTTTAGTGATGTTAATTTAAAATTATATATTAAATAAAATTAAAAATTAAAAATTTAATTTAATTAAAAATAATAAATTATAAATTATGGCCTTATAAATTACAATTTTTTAGTGTTGTTAAATTATATATTACAAATTTAAAATTATATATTAAATAAAAAATATAAATTAGAAATTACAAGGATAAATAGTCTTTTAAACATTTATCCTTATTCAGTCCGTCCAACCAAACATTGGATTCACTAAAAATAGTCATTTCTAGACATCTAATCCCATGAGAAAACAAACACGGGATACTTATCCAATCCAACCAAATAGTCTGGAGGATTCACAGTCTCAGGATTCAAGTCCGATGAATTCTAATCTCCCTTATTCAGTCCGTCCAATCAAACACACCTTTAGTGTTGTGAATCATTGAAGATTCCTAGTGGACATATTTGTTCATCCCTTGTTATTTTACTATTTTTCAGGAAAGAACACAGAAACATCGGTTGGAGCTTCAAAAACTCTAGTGGTCTTTTGTGTGTATATTTGTCTAGTGTGTAAAGGAAATATACATTATGATTTGGACTCATGTAATTATTTATTGTAGCGCTTCAATGGAAGCTTGACGTGTATTATTATTATACTCATTCGAGAGAGAACAATATTTCTATTACTCAAATGTAATAGTTATTTGTAATTATAAATGTATTGAATAAATGGACTTAACTCAAAGGTTTTGATAATGTTTCCGAGTAATCAAATTTTGGGCATGACATTGGCCCCGTTTGGTAGAGCTGTGGAAAAGTGATTATAACTTATAATTTAACAGCTTATAACTTATAACTGTGAACATAAGTTGATTTTTGACTCATAAATTAAGCTTCTCCTCCCCCACTCAAAGAATAAGTTAATTTTTGACTTACAAAAAGCTATAAATTGTATTGTTAAGCTAAACCAAACACATCAAAATAACTTAAATTAAGCTAAAAGCTTAAATAAACTGGAAATAAGCCCTACCAAATAGGGCCATTATCCATAAAAAATTAAATCCAAACATGTAAGTAACTACCATTTTGTGTAATTTCCACTTTAATGAGATTTTTGGGTTCATAAGAAAAAATTGAAGACTAAACAATTTACAATATCATATTTTGAGATTTATTGGTGTGTTACCCATAATAGATTTAGTTCAAATAATTAATGTTACCGACTGGCGAATGCGATACAAAAATTAGCTTCTTCTGATAAAAGTTTTTTCTTGCATAATTGCAATTGTCACTTAGGTATGAGACTTCAAAATTAATTGAGAAACTTGAGTGAGTTGAGAGTTTAAGAGAGAGAATTGTTTGTGAGAAATAAAATAGGAGATGAGGGGGTATTTATAGGAGTTTGGGAGGAGGGGGGTTAATTTGTAATAATAATAAAAAATTGATCGTTTGGTGTTAAATGGTCATTTAACCTTTTGAATTCATCTTCTTTTTTTTTTTGAAATTTGACTATCGAACAAAAAGCCGTTGGGAGAATTTAAATTTGACTTCAAAGTTCCTATCTTATCCCAAATTTTCTCTTTCTTTTTTTTTCCAAATTTGATGAATTTTTTTTAATCTCCAATGCTTTATCTTTTTAAATTTTTATTCAATTTAAATTTGATGAAAGATTTGATAGTTCTCAATTTGATTTAAAAAAAAATGATTCGCGAAGAACATTTGATGAAAAGATTAGATAATTTTTTTATTTTTCATTCAGTTTAAATTTAATGAAAGAAAGGATAATGATTGGAGATACACGTACACCCAAATTGATAGCCATTCGATGTCTTCAAAATAATCTAAACTTTTGAATAATTTATTGAGTAAAACTTATTACCTTTTGAACAGTAACGCACAGAGCTTCTTTCGGCAAGCACTGCTAGGCAATTTTGCTTGCGTCTCTTTATTTATTTATAATCAACACCCAAAGCTTCTTTCGGCAAGAAGTGCTAGGCAATTTCTCCTCCAATATAAGCCACGTTTGCCACATCCTCGATAGAGTCACATTTGCCACCTCAAATCATGCATGGTCCACTGCTCCTCTTTCAAATCAAGATTCCATTACGTTGCTATTCTCCTTAATTCATGTCACGATAAATTACACTTTGTACCCTGCACTTTGCACCAAATCTCACTATGGCCCTTACACATGAAATCATGACAATTAACCCCCTGCACTTCTAGCAAAATCCTACTTTGGTCCTTATACAAATGTCAATGTCCCTCTTTTGTTACTTCATTTTTAAATCTTTAACAAAATCTAATCATGTGACAAAAAATGTGACTACGAAATGAGGATAAGAGAGGAAAATTATCCATGTTTCCCACCAATACACTTTATCCTATGTGATAAGCACATGAGAGTTATATAATACAATATATATGGTAAAAATTGGGATAAAAAGGTAAGAAAATAGAGTTTTTGAAATTAAAAAAAAAATATGACAAAGAAATCAAATAAAAGGAAAAATGAATAGACAGAAGACTATGTTACCGTAAAAAATAAAGTTTCGTGATTCTAATTTATGTAAAATCCTAGTCCATCTTCTTAATTGTTCACAATCTGCGTTTTGTTTTAGCCTAATACAGTCATATTTTGATGTAAATTTTGGAATAAAGTGTGTATTGGTGGAAAATGTAGATGATTTTCCTTCTTACCTAATGTCGTGGTGACATTCTTATCACGTGATTAGATTCTGTTAAAGATTTAAATAATTGAGTAACAGAAAAGGGACATTGACACTTGTATAGGGACCAAAGTGAGATTTTATCAAAACTACAGAGGGTTGACTGCCACAATTTCATATGCAAGGATCAAAGTAAGATTTGACTAGAAGTGCAGGGGATTGACTGTCATAATTTCATATGTATGGGCCAAAGTGAGATTTGGTACAAATTATAGAGGTGCAAAGTGTAATTTGCCCTTCATGTCATGATCAACTAATTGATTACATTCTACACTAAACAAAAATACCAATTATAATAATGCTAATAATAAAAATAGATAATGCTAAAGATAATAAAATATGGCCATAATTACTTAAAAAATAACAATTTATGGTCTGAATCGACAGACCAAAATCTACATGTCACAATTAATGAGATTAGATTTAGCCATAATCGATAGGTTGTAATCAATTAAACGAGACTTAGCTATTATCAACAAATATATATATATATATATATATTAGTGTCAACAACATTGTTTTACAAGGTAGTTTGCATCCCATTAATTTCCATGATAACAATTGTCCTGCTCTGCAGTTCATTTTTTCACTTACCTAAGAAAGAAATAAGCAATCTTTCATTTCTTTGACGGATAAACTTAAAATTGAAATCGTTCAATTCACCCATCAAATTCGAATAACTAATAACTTTTTTAATTCAAAATGGATGCAATTTACTGCAAAATGATATGGTAGTTGTATTTTTATAATCATAAATTGTCATAATGGATCACTACGCCAAAACAGGGCATTAACGGCGATTTTTTTAACGACGGTTTCGTTACCGCCGTTTAAAGATACTGTTAACGGCGGTAACGAAACCGCTGTTAATACCGCCGTTAATGTATCTTTAACGGCGGGTTTCATTACCGCCGTGAACAAAACCGCTGGTAATGACCCTTTAACGGCGGTTTAAAGGGTGGTAATGAAACCGCCGTTAAAAAACCGCCGCTAAAGCCATTTTTAAACGGCGGTAATGAAACCGCCGCTACAGCCCTCTCATTACCGTCGTTAATGACGGCAGTCTTTGTCGGCGGAGCTCCGGTGAGTGGTGACCACGCGCGGCTAGGCTTGGACATGACCATCTACAATAAAGTAAAAGTAATGTTTAAATATTTATTTAGGAAATATATTTCATGAAGAGTGGCTGTGGTGGAGTGGTTGGTGTGGGTGGATGAGAGGTTGAGGGTTCAAGATTTGGGGAATGCAAGAAGAAAGAATTATTTTTTGAAAAATTTGAACCTATTTACGGCGGTAAAGAATCGCTGTTTTTGGTCTTATATTACCGCCGTTAAAGGCTTTAACGGCGATTTTACAGCCTTTAACGGTGGTGAAAAACCGCCGCTAAAGCCCAATTTTGGTGTAGTGGGTGTTTTAACTTGGAAAAGAAATTGACAAATACTATATAAAAAAGAGTAAACTACTAATAAGTCTTTATAGTTTGCCTTAATTTCTATTAAGTTCCATTGAAAGTCAGTCCTAGTAAAAAAAATAATTCTTTGTGATGCCTTTTTGATGTCACTAAAAATTGACAATTACTGATTTTTTTTTGTCACAATTATTATAAATTGTTACTAAAACTTACAATTAGTGATATTTTTGTGACAAATTTTTCAATTTGTCATTAAAAATTAAAAGTTAGTAACTTTTTTTGTCATGATTTTTTTAAACTATCACTAAAACTTATAATTAGTGATTTTTTTTTTTTTGACAAAATTGTCAAACTGTCATTGAAAATTAACAATTAGTGATATTTTTTAATAGAGTTTAATAAAAAATACCGTTAATTATTACAGGACCTATTGAATAATCAGTATACCTATTAAGACCAACACGTAAGTTTTCTTATAAAAAAATTTTAAGAAAATTTATATTTGCATGGCCTTACCTTTTTTCCAGACAAAATAGATGGATCCTCTGGCAATAGTGGAAATGGAGCTGTTTTGTTCAAGGTTGTTCTCACCCGAGCCTTTATGCTAGGGTGGACAAATCTCGGGGCAGATGAGGCTTACATTGTATAGTAAGAGAATATATGTTATTCTAAGTCTGGTTCCACTTAGCCCGGCCTAACATCGAACTTAATCTAGTCATTCCAAGCCCGCTCCTAAAAAAAATTTAAATCTCAGGCCCAACCACTTAATCTAATAAATATGAACCATTATTTTATTTTTTTTCATTTGGAATGGATATTAAATTATTTAAATTCTTTCATTTATTATTCAAATTTAGAATATTAACGAAATTCAATGGTAAAATAAATATAATTTTTAAAGAATGTTTTAATTTAAGCCCTTGAAAGAATTATATATATACTTTTTTATCTTTTATATTTTTTATTTTATTTTATAATGAAAATAGTATAAAATTGTTATTAATATTTTATAAATGGACGAACCAAGTTGAGTTGGGCTAAAACTCTTTATCCCAAGTCCGAATATTAAATGAAAACAAAATCTCAGTATAGCTCGGCCCTATGAGAAAAACAAAATTTTCAAACCCTAAAAATATTGTGCTAGGCTAGACGGGTGAGTGGGCCAGCAGGCCGATGGCCACCTCTACTACTTAGTGGGAACTCTTTGTTAAATATTCAAAACTTTCAAGCTAAAATCCCACCCCTGCATGTTCATTGAATTTTCTCAGAAACTGCATCATTTTCCTACTTTATACTTGACATAGACGCAAGAGGGAGATGAACTTTATCAGAATTGATTTTGTGGAGATATATTTTCTGAGTACCAACACGTGGCAAGGTGACGCCGACGTGTCAGTCGAGGTGCCACGTGTCCTGTTCGTTGTGCCGAGGTCATCTCGGCTAGGCCGAGGTTGCCTCCGAAGATATCGGAATCCGAGATAAGCGGATAAGGGACAAGAGTCCTAGAATGAAGAGGGAACTCAACCTGGATATGGACAAGAGTCCTAGATTGGAAGAAGACCAGTTTAGGTAAAGATAAGACTCTTAGAGAGTTTATCCTAATCCCACTGGGAGTCCCAGATTAGCAGTAATCCTAAGTCCATTAGGGCCAGGCTCCTATTGGGACTAGGATTGTATTGGCTATAATAGAGAGGCACCCCCATGGGTCCAAGGTATGCTTTTGATACTCAAGCTTGTAAGTTTAGCACTTGATTTATCTTTGAAAGATATACTGACTTGATCGTCGGAGTGCCCCCGGGTGGACGAACCACCACCGGAATCTTCTCTTTCTGTTGCAGGTCAGCTAGGTGCCATCTATTCTGCCGGTGCTCTCCAGCTAGTTATTAAGCGGGCAATGTGGTTAGAAAATTACTCACACAATTTGGCACCGTCTGTGGGAAAGAAAGAAGAATAGATGGCCAATGACGGACAAAAAGATCAGATTAAAGACAATGCTCCTGCTGGGAGTGGGAGACCTATCGATCTCGACGTTGAAGGGGACGACCGCAACACAGAAACTCGTGACCAGAGTCACAGAGTGAAAGACGCTGGCCGGGAAGGTAACACACTAAAGACAACAGATCGAAGCGGATACTACAACGAAGATGACCTCCAGGTATGGAAGGATAAATACCTGCGGAGGAACGAAGACCCTTCCAGAAGGGATGCAAAGACAGGGGGCATGAGCGCTCCTAAGGAGATAACATTCAAGTATAGAAGAGCTCAACCTGAGTGAGCAAATCCCGGATCCCAGATCCCAGAAGACATGATCTCGGCCTAGATGAGTAGAAAAGAAGAGCTCAACCTGAGTGAGCAGATCCAAGATTCCAAAATATAAGATCTCGGCACCTGAGTCCGAGAAGAGAAGATCACAATGAGCAGATCTGAGATCCCAGAAGATAAAAGGGAAACACACAAGATCAGACTAAAATTGGCCAGAATTGAGAAGTATTCTAGGGCCGAAGAGGACATGCCGGGAACAAAGGCGTCGGAACAAGAAACGGCTCGCAGATGTGAGGCCGAAAATCAAACTCGGGTTGGAGCCAAGTAAGATCAATAGAGAAACCAAGGCCGACAACTTCGGCTTGAATTCAACCTCAGCGACAAGGTCAAAGCTACATGTATAATGAGAACCCAAGTGGATTTTAAGTTCACACTAGGGGGGCAGAGAGAAGAAGAATGCGTTTACCACTTGTTGAAATTTGTAGCAATTTACAAGTTGAAGTTAAACTAAAGTAATGCTTAACGCTTGTTGAAATTTGTAGCAATTTACAAGGTGAAGTTAAGCCGAGATAATTGTTTATCTTCACTTGTTGAAATTTGTGACAATTTATAAGTTGAAGTTAAACCGAAGTAATGCTTAACGCTTGTTGAAATTTGTAGCAATTTACAAGTTGAAGTTAAGGCGAGATAATTATTTATCTTCACTTGTTAAAATTTGTAGCAATTTATAAGTTAAAGTTAAACCGAAGTAATGCTTAACACTTGTTTAAATTTGTTGCAATTTACAAGTTGAAGTTAAACTGAAGTAATGCTTAACACTTGTTGAAATTTGTAGCAATTTACAAGTTGAGGTTAAACCGAAGTAATGTTTAACGCTTGTTGAAATTTGTAGCAATTTACAAGTTGAAGTTAAGCCGAGATAATTGTTTATATTCACTTGTTGAAATTTGTTGCAATTTACAAGTAGATCATTGTTTAGCACTTGTTATAACTTAAGAAAAGTTTACAAAGTTGAGATTAAACTAGTATATGTTTATCCTTGTTGAAATTTGTAAGCAATTTACAGGACAAGTACTTGCCGAAGTAAAACATCAGGTGGCATAACCGAGGTGTGTCACCCCGGGAAGATTGCACAAAGAAGGAAAAGTACATAAGATATGCAAAATATTCTAAGTATAGAATCATGCAAGAGCAGTTAGAAGAAGATCAAGACAGAATTTATGGTGATTGACACGCCCACGCGATACAATATCATCTTGGGAAGGCCATGGTTGCATGTAATGGGGGTAGTTCCCTCAACGTTGCATCAACTACTGCGGTTCCCAACAGAACATGGGATTGAAGAAGTCAGAGGGGATCAACTGCAGGCGGAGAATTGCTCCATGGCAGCAATGAAATCCACCTGCAGCATTCAAGAACCAGAGAAAGCAGAGATTGAAAACGAGGACATAGAGGTCCTAGATGATGTCGGCAAGGAGCCAGCCGAGAAGAGTGAAGAGGCACTGAGGAAAATCCTCGTCCAGGAGGGGGATGAAGAACACTTCTTTCTTCTCAGCTCAGGCTTAGCCGAAGAAGAAGAAAGGGAATTGGAAGCTTTTTTTAGAGCAAACATTGAGGTATTTGCTTGGGCACCTTACGAAATGTCTGGCATTGACCCCGAGGTCACTTGCCACCAACTGAACGTCGACAGGTCGGCCAAACGTGTAATCCAACGAGCAAGAGGACCGACGTTGATGCACGTCGAAGCAGTAGAGGAAGAAGTAGACAGACTTCTGGAGCCCAGGACCATCCGAGAAGTCAATTACCCAACATGACTATCAAATACAATGGAAGAAGGAATAATAATCAAGGAGCAAGGAATGTTAACATCGGCCAACAACAAACATTTTTCAGAAGCAAAAAAGGTTACATATGCAAAGAAAATAAAAGTACAAAGATGAAGACCCTAAGAACTAGGGACTAGGGCAAGAATGTCGGACTAATCTACTTCAACGGTTGATGGTGGTTCAGCATTGGCAGTCAGTTGGGAGAGCAATCCTAAATCTTACATTCACAATTAATCAAAATAATTAAAATTAAGCTATCATCTTTATATAAAAACAAAATCAAATTAACATCAAACAAATAAAAAAAATAAATGAATTAATAAAACATCAAATTAAACATAAATAAAGGGAAGTGGGTTTTGTACTCACCATATTTTTTTGAAGATCCAAGAAATATTTGAAAAACTAATGGAGCCACCAAAATAAAACCATAATCTATTTTTTTCTTTTTGCTCTTTTTCTTCTTCTTCACTTTCACGCCACACACACACAGCACTCTTTTTTTTCTCTTTGATGATCAATCTCTCTCTCTCTCTCTCTCGCCGTACAGCCGCTTCTCACGTTCTTTTCCTCTTAAGATTATGACCTAATCACTTACAATATAACAAATGGCTATTATATCATAAAACATAAATACAATGTAAATATAACACAAATAAATATGATATATATTTTATTTTATTAAATAACTACAACATATATAAATATGCTTTATAAAATCAATATATGTAACACTCTCTTTTTTTTATAAACAATATAATTAATTACCTATAATTAAATAACACATTAAATTAATTACACAACACATTAAATTAATTAAATACCGCATTAAATTCTCATGTGACCACAAAATTAATAAAATCAAAAATAAAATAAGATAATAATAATCATAATAATAAATAAATGACTTAAGAAAATTAGGGTCGCTACAAAATTTGTCAGTAAATTACTCATTAAATTCTCAGTAAATTACTCAGTAAATTCTCGGTAAATTCTCAGTAAATTCCCAGTAAATTCCCAATAAATTCAAAGTAAATTACGCAGTAAATTTCCTGTAAATTGTCAGTAAATTCTAAGTAAATTACTGAGTAAATTTTCACTAAATTACTCAGTAAATTCTCAGCAAATTACTCAGTAAATTCCTAGTAAATTCGCAGTAAATTCTTAATAAATTACTTAGTAAAATCCTAGAAAGTTCTCAGTAAATTACTAAGTAAATTCCCAGTAACTTCTCAGTAAATTACTCTGTAAATTCCTAGTAAATTATCAGTAAATCACTCAATAAATTCTTATTAAATTACTCAATAAATTCTCAGTAAATTACACAGTAAATTCCATGTAAATTACTCAGCAAATTCTTAGTAAATTACTCGTTAAATTCTCAGTAAATTACTTAGTAAATTACCAACAAATTCCCAATAAATTACTAAGGAAATTCCCAGTAAATGCCCAGTAAATACTTAGTAAATTCCCACTAAATTTCTCAGTAAATTCCCAGGAACATCTCAGTAAATTAATCAGTAAATTCCCAGTGTTATCAGTAAATTCCAAGTAAATTACTCAGTAAATCCTCAGTAAATTACTCAATAAATTCCAAGTAAATTCTCATTAAATTACTCAGTAAATTCGCAGTAAATTCAAAGTAAATTAATCAGTAAATTCTTTGCAAATTCCCAGCAAATTCTCCGTATACTACTGTCACGACCCCAAACTGCCCCTAGTAGTTTGGTGCCGTGATGGCCAGTAATCCGTAATTACTGGAGGCCAACTTTCAAAAGTTTAACACAATCAGAGTATAATAAACGGGGCTCACAAATGCAGAAGCAATAAATCAAAATACAAGTGGTCCATAAGAGCAGTGCATAGATCAAATGTAATGGCATACTTCTTTACAAGCTTTACAATTTGAATACAACAAAGTAAAATACGTATTACATCTTGATCAAAAGGCTTCTCGAGCCGACATATACAAAATGCAGTGAATACAAGCCAAGAAGCATGATTTTCAAGAATTGCCAACATAAATAAAAATGACATCGCCAACGTGAATACAAAACAAGGCCGACAAAATCATGGATCCAAAACAAGCTTTCAAACACATTCTAGGCGTCGCCGACGTCCTGCTCATCACCTACATATATATAGAGAGGGGTGAGCTTGGATACTCAGTGAATGGTACAAGTAATAAAGGTTTTGCATGAATATAGCCGAAGTCTTTCAAAACGAAACATGCCAAAAACCATACGAATATTAGCCGAGATTCTTCCAGAACAAAACACGTCAAAACTTTATCCAAACAAGGGATGAACCGTATTCATCTATCAAGTCTCACAAGTCTCAAGGGATGCTTACTGACATCGGCAAAACACATCAAAACTTTATCAAACAAACAAGTCCACGCGGCAAACCGTCAGTGGCAAAACAAGGACTATACGATCCGTAATCGATTAACCAAAGGTACTGCGAAAGTTTATAGTCCTCCAGCACAAGGGACTTGTGTTACTTAAGCCCGTAGCTCTTTTTAACACGATGGATCTTGTGTTACTTAGGCCCGTAGCCCGTTTTAAGACGATAGTTTTTCCAAGAAAGGACCGTATCCTTTTGTACTTAGTGCTGCGAAAGTTTAGAGTCCTCCAGCACTACCTCCAATGTAACACTATTTCTTTTTCTACACATAATGTAACACTATTTCATTAACCACTGTAAGGAAACCTTAAAATTAGGCCAATCCAATCCCTTGTTGGGTCATTCATTCTGCATGAATTGCAACCAAAATACAAAGACGAAGCAAACAGAAATAACAGATTGGTCCTATTAAGCTTACCTGCTCTACAGTATCAATTTCACTGAATTTAACAATCTAACCCTTCTGTCGTAGATGCCCTCTTCCCTCTAATAGCTCAAGTTCTCAAATTGTTTCTCTTCCTGAAACTTATTCTCAATCATCTTCCCCTTGGCTATAAAGGAGTAAATTCATTGAGAAAACACAAAGAATTCAATAACAGATACCCAAATTAGGTCTTAGTACTATATGACCAAAAACCAGTCATCAATCTAAGCACTAATCGTTGTTCAAGAAAACCAACAAAACCAGTGATGATTAATGTTCTTCAAAGATGTCTTAGATAAACATATAAAACTATATAAACACACATGTAGTGAGATCATCGAATAAAAAGAAGAAATAGAGAAAAAGTAAGAGAAAAACATAGAAAATTTCTTAGCTACATATTTGTGGAACAAACAAGAAAATCTATTTAAAT
>NW_021025149.1:118594-256279 GCF_004153795.1 Camellia sinensis
GTGTTCCCCAACTTCCTTGGAAGTCCAATACACAAAGTCTAAGCATATCTTCAAGCGTCTGAATTGTCCTCTCAGTCTGCCCATCTGTCTGGGGATGAAAAGCTGTACTAAATCTCAGCTCGGCTCCAAAAGCCCTCTGTAGACTCTGCCAAAATCTAGAAACAAATTTAGGATCTCGGTCTGACACAATTGACATCGGCACTCCATGAAGTCTAACAATCTCGTTCACATATAGCAAGGCAAGTTGATCGGCGCTGAAAGTAGTCTTAACAGGTAAAAAGTGTGCTGACTTGGTTAATCTATTAACAACAACCCAAATCGAATCTATACCTTTCGGTGTCTTAGGCAAACCAGTCACAAAATCCATGGAGATGTGTTCCCATTTCCACTCAGGAATCGGCAAAGGTTGAAGGAGTCCTGCCGGTCTTTCATGTTCTGCTTTTACTTATTGACAATGCCAACACTGGGACACGAATTCGGCTATTTCTCTTTTCATGTTTGGCCACCAGAACGTCTGTTTCACATCCTGATACATCTTAGTGTTCCCTGGATGAACAGCAAACTTGGAACCGTGAGCTTCCTGCAAAATTCTCCTTTTCAACTCGGGCATGTCAAACTTGAGCACTTGATTTTCGATGGTATATCCCGGTCTCGGCTTTGTGACAATTTCCTCAGCTATCTTCTTGAAGAATTTGTCCTCCAACTGTCTTATCCTTACCTCATCAACAATAGTCAGCTCCATTGCTATCATGGTCAAACACGCCAAATTTCCATCTGTCTTCCTGCTCAAAGCGTCAGCCACGCTATTAGCTTTACCTGGGTGATACTGAATTTGCATATCATAGTCTTTCAACAACTCGAGCCACCTCCTCTGCCTCAAATTCAATTCTTTCTGTGTGAACAGGTACTTTAAACTCTTATGATCTGTAAAAACCTGACAAGAAGCTCCATACAAATAGTGACGCCAAATCTTCAAAGCAAATACCACGGCTGCTAATTCTAAATCATGGGTAAGATAGTTCTTCTCATGGGGTTTCAACTGACGAGATACATAAGCTATAACCTTACCCCTTTGCATTAACACACAACCCAAGCCCTTATGTAAAGCATCGCTATAGATATGAAACTCTTCGTTACCTGATGGAAGTACGAGTACCGGTGCTGTAACTAACCTCGTCTTCAGTTCCTGGAAAGCTGACTCCCGATCTTTAGTCCATTCATACGGTGTTCCCTTCTTAGTCAATTGCGTCAATGGAATTGGCGTCGGCCAATTCACAATGGCCTCAATCTTGCTCGGATCAACTGATATACCCTCTTCATTAATCACATGCCCTAAAAATGAGATGCTGGAAAGCCAAAACTCGCACTTACTCAACTTGGCGTACAGTTTCTTGTCTCTCAAAATTTGCAGGGCAAGCCTCAGATGGTTCTCGTGCTCAATTGTACTCTTGGAATAGATCAATATGTCGTCAATAAAAACAACTACGAACTTATCTAGATACGACTTAAAGACTCTGTTCATCAAGTCGATGAATGCTGCAGGGGCATTGGTCACTCCGAAAGGCATTACCAAAAATTCGTAGTGGCCATACCTTGTCCGAAAAGCAGTCTTCTCAATGTCCTCGGCTTTAACTTTCAGTTGATGGTAGCCCGACCTAAGGTCAATCTTGGAGAAGACTCGTGTTCCTTGTAGTTGATCCAGCAAATCATCAATCCTAGGCAACGGGTACTTGTTCTTAATGGTTGCCTTATTAAGTTCTCTATAATCAATGCAAAGGCGGAGTGTGCCATCCTTTTTCTTAACAAATAAAACAGGTGCTCCCCATGGTGAAGTGCTCGGCCTAATAAATCCCTTATCCAATAATTCCTGTAATTGCAGTTTCAATTCTCTAAGTTCAACAGGGGCCATCCTATAGGGCGTTTTGGAGATCGGCTGTGTTCCCGACATAATATCAACAGTAAACTCTATCTCTCTATCGACTAAGCGGCCAGGCAATTCGTTTGGGAAGACGTCGGGGAATTCGTTAACAACTGGGATGTCGGCTAAATTAACGTATCCATTCAGATCTCTCAGTATACTACACAAGTAGCCTCGACACCCTTTCTGAATCAACTTGTAGGCCTTAATAGACGAAATTAAGTAAGGTGGGGACACTATCCCTTTACCCTGGAAAACAACCTCAGCTAGGTTTGGTGGCTTCAGTGTGACACTTTTCGAAACACAATTTATGGTTGCATGATTAGCGGCTAACCAATCCATTCCCAGTATAACATCAAAAGGAGTTATATCTAGAGGCATTAAATCTACTGGCAATTCGACATTTTCGATCACAACAGCACATGCTCTATAAATGGACACAACAACCATGGATCTCCTAGATGGAGTAGACACAGATAACACATAATCGAGGGGCTCTAGTTCTCTATTAATCTTCTCGGCAAATTTAGCAGATACAAACGAATGCGTTGAACCCAAATCAATCAACACATAAGCACCTTGGGAGCAGATTAGGAGCATACCTGACACCACTGTTTCAGCATTCTGAGTGTCTCCTGGTACTAGCGCAAATGCTCTGCCCTGTCTCATCTGTCCTCTTCCAGCATTACCCCTCTGGACAGAACCCGAGGTATTCTCGCCCTTCTTGTTGTTATCAGCCTTTGTCTTAGGGCAGTCTCTCACATAATGACCTATTTCGCCACATTCATAACAGGCTCCAGATGTCCGGCGACAGACCCCAAAATGTTGCTTCCCACAATCCGAACACGTCGGTTTAGCATTACCTTCCTGTCGTAGGTTACTAGAACTACCCATGTTCGTCCTCTTCTTGGTACCCAGCTGTGCTCGGCGATTGTCATAGTTCTGTCTCTTCCGCTGGTTCTCCCTCGAGCTCTGGTATCGGTTTAAGTTTGCTTCGGCCAGAATGGCTTTGTCCAACACCTCGGCGTAAGTCGGCATATTGAGCAAGCTAACCCTGTCCTGAATCGGTCCGCGAAGCCCACTCTCGAACTTTCTAGCCTTCATGTATTCATCGTTGGCTATGTGAGGTGCAAACCTCACCAATTCAGTAAAAGTGCGGTCGTATTCCGCCACTGTTCGGTTGCCTTGCGCCAAGGTCTGAAATTCGGTAGCCTTGCAGTTTCGAACACTTAGGGGAAAGTGTTTGTTGTAGAATAACTCCAAGAATCGGGTCCAGGTCAAATCCGGATTACTTTCTCGAACCATCACCCACCATCTGCGAGCGTCATCGTCTAACGTGAACGCTGCTAACGTCACCTTCTGGGCGTCGGTGCTAGGAAAGATCTCGAATAACTTTTCCATTTCTAAAACCCACGCCTCATCCTTCATCTGCTCTATACCCCTAGAGAACCTCGGTAGTTTCATTTTCTTGAACTCCCTGATCAAAGCTATCGTGCCATCCCCATATAAGGCTGGCTGCGGAGGGACTTGCGGCACTGGAGGAGGTGGAGGCGGAACTACATTTCGGCCGTTGGTCTGCTCGGCCTGAGTCGACGTAGCACTAGCGAACTGTTGCCTGGTTTGCCTCAACTCGCGGGCCAAACCTTCAACTAATCTCTCCAGTCTGTCCATTCTGTCTTCGGGCCGATCTCGGCCAATTGGAGGTCTACCTCTCCTCATAATGCTATGAGCATGCAAAGTGTGACTTTAAAACAAATAAGCAAATAACCGCGTCGGCAAATAACTAATAGGCATGTCAATAGAATGCACACCTCATTTGAATAGCAAGTACCATGATGCAAGTCCTAACATCTTTCTAAGGGAAATCCTATGCTCTTTAGGACTCAAGGTGTGTGAATAACGTATGCTGAGGAACTTGTGCTCTGATACCATTCTGTCACGACCCCAAACCGCCCCTAGTAGTTTGGTGCCGTGATGGCCAGTAATCCGTAATTATCGGAGGCCAACTTTCAAAAGTTTAACACAATCAGAGTATAATAAACGGGGCTCACAAATGCGGAAGCAATAAATCAAAATACAAGTGGTCCATAAGAGCAGTGCATAGATCAAATGTAATGGCATACGTCTTTACGAGCTTTACAATTTGAATACAACAAAGTAAAATACGTATTACATCTTGATCAAAAGGCTTCTCGAGCCGACATATACAAAATGCAGTGAATACAAGCCAAGAAGCATGATTTTCAAGAATTGCCGACATAAATAAAAATGACATCGCCGACGTGAATACAAAACAAGGCCGACAAAATCATGGATCCAAAACAAGCTTTCAAACACATTCTAGGCGTCGCCGATGTCCTGCTCATCACCTACATATATATAGAGAGGGGTGAGCTTGGATACTCAGTGAATGGTACAAGTAATAAAGGTTTTGCATGAATATAGCCGAAGTCTTTCAAAACGAAACATGCCAAAAACCATACGAATATTAGCCGAGATTCTTCCAGAACAAAACACGTCAAAACTTTATCCAAACAAGGGATGAACCGTATTCATCTATCAAGTCTCACAAGTCTCAAGGGATGCTTACTGACATCGGCAAAACACATCAAAACTTTATCAAACATACAAGTCCACGCGGCAAACCGTCAGTGGCAAAACAAGGACTATACGATCCGTAATCGATTAACCAAAGGTACTGCGAAAGTTTATAGTCCTCCAGCACAAGGGACTTGTGTTACTTAAGCCCGTAGCTCTTTTTAACACGATGGATCTTGTGTTACTTAGGCCTGTAGCCCGCTTCAACACGATAGTCTTCTCAAGAAAGGACCGTATCCTTTATACTTAGTGCTGCGAAAGTTTAGAGTCCTCCAGCACAAGGGACTTTTATACTTGGTACTGCAAAAGTTTTGAGTCCTCCAGTACGAGGGACTTTCCAAGAATGACATCAAAACAAAACTTATACTTGATACATCAAACAGGCTAGTCATTCATGCTTAACAAATACTCTTATCAAAACAAAGCAAAGCAAGATTTATCAAAACAGTGTAACATAGCTTTATTAAAAGCACCACTCACCTAGTTCTTCAGGTGTAGGCTCAAAGTAGAGATCAAGGACCTGCAATCACATGGCAAACCACATTTCTCAAAACAAGCTTTATATGCATGCAAATGATTTCGGCATTCTCACCAGGTCCAAGTCAAAAGCAAAGCAAAACGTGCTGGGAGTTTAAACATTGCTCCCGTCTCATGCAAACACACATTGGGTACCAACCAGGCTTTGCCGAGGTTCCACACCTCCTTGCCGAGGTGTGGTCCTGATGGTCTCATTCAAAAGCAAAGTCGGGGAAACCTGGGTTTTCCCTTCGAAGAATATGAAGAACAGCATGAACATGATCATGAAGAAGACGAATGAAAAGATCATAACTTGTTGCAAAAATCTGAGATTTCATGCCATGAGTTCAAAACATAGACCTGGGTACCCTTACAAGAAGATCATGCAAGAACAAACACAAAAACATGGTTCTGGTTTCAAACTTTCGGATCAAGACGAGATTGTTCCTTAAGAACACATGAATACTCTTTTTTTTTTCTCTTCCGAAACCAACTTCAAATCGATGCATGACATGCAAAACAGACTCGATCATGCAATGCAGCTAGATGATCATTAAGAGCAACAAGAGTAGGTTAAGATTCTAACCTCAAAACTCGAATCCAACGGTTCAACCCTCGAAGATCAAGCTTGGAAGAATCTATTCTCACTCAAGAACTTCTCCTCCCTTCTCTAGAGCTTCTCTCTCTAAAGACAAAGATTTGAGACAAAAATGATTTGTTTCTAGGTCTGCCGGCTGTCTTAACAATCAGCTCGGACACGTGGCGCTACCGGGTTGGTTCAGCTCAAAAGGTGATTGATTGATAAGACAAGTCTATGACAAAGCGTATACAGCAAGCTTGGGCAAGACACGTCGGCAAGTAATGACATCGGCTAGGGAGGATGACACTTGACTAAGCTGTGCCACACCTTGGCCGGGGTGTGCCACACCTCGGTCTAGGCCATACCTGCCCAAGGACAAGGTTCACTAAGTGCAAAACATCTCGGCAAACCTGCCCGAGGTGAAGATGGGGGTCGACCAAATGGTCTCCAAAACGATTCTAAGTACAAAGGTTCAGAGGTGAACTAAGCTCAAGATGACCTCGGCTACACGCCGAGCGAAGAACAAAATCATGCAAGCAATACTTAAACAAAACAAGGCAAGGCAAGACTTTCAAAACAATATAACAAGACAAGATCATGCATGAATGTATGCAAGTATGACAAGAGTAAGGTGAGGGTCGCTACAACTACGCAGTAAATTCCCAGTAAATTCTCAATAAATCACTAGTAAATTTCCTGTCAATTTTCAGTAAATTACTCAGTAAATTCCTAGTTAATTTTAAGTAAATTCCGTGTTAATTCTCTGTAAATTACTCAGTAAATTCCCAGTTAATTTTCTGTAAATTACTCAGTAAATTCCTTGTTAATTCTCTCCAAATTACTCAGTAAATTCTCAGCAAATTCTCATTAAATTACTTAGTAAATAAACAGTAAATTATCAATAAATTTTTAGTAAATTACTCCGTAAATTCCAAAGAAATTCTTAATAAATTACTTAGTAAATTCCCAGTACTCAGTAAATTTAGGGCGAATTCTAAATAAATGACTTAGTAAATTCTACGTAAATTACTCAATAAATTCCCAATAAATCCTAAGTAAATTACTCAATAAATTCTTAGTAAATTACTCAATAAATTCTCAGTAAATTACCAGTAAATTCTCATTAAATTACTCAGTAAATTCTCTGTAAATTACTCAGTAAATTACCAGTAAATTCTCAATAAAATACTGAGTAAATTCCTAGTAAATTCTCAATAAATTAATCAGTAAATTACTCAAAAATTCCAAGTAAATTTCTTAGTAAATTCCCAGTAAATTACACAGTAAATTCTCAGTAAATTCCAAGTAAATTACTCACAAAATTCTCAGTAAATTCCCAATAAATTACTTAGTAAATTCCCATTAAATTCATAGTACATTACTCAGTAAATTCACTATAATTTCCCGATAAATTTTCAGTAAACTACTCAGTAAATTCCTAATAAATTCTCAATAAATTACTAGTCAATTCAAATAAATTATTCAGTAAATTCCTAATAAATTACTCAATAAATTATAAGTAAATTACTAGCAAATTCTAAGAAAATTACTCAGTAAATTCTCATTACATTCCCTTTAAATTTTTAGTAAATTACTAAGTAAATTCCTTGTTAATTCTCTGTAAATTACACAGTTAATTCTCATTAAATTACTCAGTAAATTCCCTGTAAATTCTCAGTAAATTACTCAGCAAATTCCCAGTAAATTCTCGAAAAATTGCTCAGTAAATTCCCAGTAAATTCTCAGTAAATTACTCAGTTAATTTGCTGTACATTCTCAGTATATTACTCTGTAAATTCCCAGTAAATTCTCAGTAAATTGCTTAGTAAATTATCAATAAATTCTCAGTAAATTACTCAGTAAATTATGAATAAATTTTCAGTAAATTACTCACTAAATTCCCTGTAAATTCTCAGTAAATTACTCAGTAAATTTCCAGTAAATTACTCAGTAAATCCATAGTAAATTCTTACTAAATTGTAGAATAAAGTCCCAGTAAGTTCTCAGTAAATTACTCAGTAAATTTTCAGGAAATTCTCAATGCATTACTCAGTAAATTGCTAGTAAATTCTAAGAAAATTCCCAGTAAATTAATCAGAAAATTCCCAATAAGTTCTCAGTAAATTTTTAGCAAATTACTTAGTAAATTACTCCGTAAATTATCAATAAATTCCCAATAAATTCTCAGAAAATTACTCAGTAAATTTCCTGTCAATTTTCAATAAATTTCTCAATAAATTCTCAGTAAATTACTTAGCAAATTCTTAGTTAATTTTTAGTAAATTACTCAGTAAATTTCGTGTTAATTCTCTGTAAATTACTTAGTAAATTCTCGTTAAATTACTCAGTAAATTCCCTATAAATTCTCAGTAAATTACTCGGCAAATTCCAGGTAAATTTTCAGTTAATTCCCAGTACATTCTCTGTATATTACTCAGTAAATTTCCAGTAAATTCTCTGTAAATTATCAATAAATTCTCAGTAAATCACTCAGTAAAATAGCAGTAAATTACCAATAAATTCTCAGTGAATTACTCAATAAATTCTCGGTAAATTATTCCGTAAATTCCAAGTAAATTCTCAGTAAATTACCCATAAAATTTTCAGTAAATTCTCAATAAATTACTCAGTAAATTGCCAATAAATTCTCAGTAAATTACTCAGTAAATTCAGACTAAATTACTAAGTAAATTCTCATTAAATTATCAGTAAATTACTCAGTAAGTTCCCATTAAATTCTCAAAAAATTGCCAGAAAATTCCCAGTAAATTACTCATTAAATTCTCAGTAAATTACTTTGTCAATTCCCAGTCCATTCTGAGTAAATTTCCAGTAAATTACTCAGAAAATTCCCAGCAAATTCCCAATAAATGACTCAGTAAATTACTCAAAAAAATTTCAGTAAATTCTCAGTAAATTACTTAATAAATTCTTAGAAAATTACTCAATAAATTGTAACAAATTCCCAGTAAATTACTCAGTAAATTTTCAGAAAATTCTTAGTAAATTACTCAGTAAATTACTAAGTAAATTCCTAGTAAATTCTCAATAAATTACTAAGTAAATTGCAAATAAATTCTCAGTAAATTATTGAGTAAATTCCCAGTAAATTATTCAGTAAATTCCAAGTAAATTCTCAATAAATAACTCAGTGAATTCAAAGTAAATTTTAACTAAATTCCTAGTAAATTACTCACAAAATTCTCAGTAAATTACTCAGTAAATTCAAAATAAATACAATGCAAATTACTCAGTAAATTACCAGTAAATTCAAAGTACATTACTCAGTAAATTCCCAATAAATTCCCAAACAAGTAAATTCTCAGTAAATAACTCAGTAAATTCTAACTAAATTCCCAATAAATTCAAAGTAAATTACTCAGTAAATTCCCAGTAAATATAATGTAAATTACTCAGTAAATTCCCAATAAACTACTCAGTAAATTCGTAGTAAATTCTCAGTAAATTACTAGTAAATTCTCAATAAATTACTCAGTAAATTCCTAGTAAATTACTCAATAAATTATAAGTAAATTCTCATAAAGTTACTCTGTAAATTCCCCGTAAATTCTTAGTAAATTCCCTTTAAATTTTCAGTAAATTACTCAGTAAATTCTTATTAGATTACTCTGTAAATTCCCTATAAATTCTCTGTAATTTACTCAGTAAATTTCGAGTAAATTCTTAGTAAATTATGCAGTAAATTCCCAGTAAATTCTCAGTAAATTCGCAGTACATTCTAAGTATATTATTCAGTAAATTCCCAATAATTCTCAGTAAAATATTCAGTAAATTATCAATAAATTCTCAGTAAATTATTAAGTAAATTATCATTAAATTCTGAGTAACTTACTCACTAAATTCTAAGTAAATTCCCAGTAAATTCTCAATAAATTACTCAGTAAATTGCTAGTAAATTCTAGGTAAATTCTCAATAAATTACTTAGTAAATTCTCAGTAAATTCCTAGCAAATTACTCAGTAAATTCTCAATAAATTACTTAGAAAATTTCAATAAATTCCCAGTAAATTACTCAGTGAATTCTCTATATATTCTCAGTAAATTACGTAGTAAATTCCCAGTAAATTCTCAGTAAATTACTCAGTAAATTTTCAATAAATTACTCATTAAATTCCCAGTGAATTCTCAGTAAACTACTCTGTAAATTCCTGTAAATTACTAATTAAATTTCCTGTAAATTCCCTGTAAATTCTCATTAAATTACTCAGTAAAATCCCTGTAAATTCTTAGTAAATTACTCAGCAAATTCCCTATAAGTTCTCAATATATTACTCATTAAGTTTTCTGTAAATTCCAAGTAAATTACTTTGTAAATTGCCAGTAAATTCTCAATAAATTACTCTAAAAATTCTCACTAAATTATTTCGTAAATTCCAAATAAATTCTCAATATATTACTCATTAAATTCTCTGTATACTCCCAGTAAATTACTTTGTAAATTGCCAGTAAATACTCAGTAAATTACTCTATAAATTCTCAGTAAATTACTCAGTAAATTCTAATTAAATGACTCAGTAAATTTCTAGTAAATTCTCAGTAAACTACACAGTAAATTCTCAGTAAATTAGTAAGTAAATTTTCATTAAATTCTTAGTAAATTAGTCAGTAAATTCCCATTAAATTCTTAGTAAATTACTCGGTAAATTTTCAGTAAATTCTCAGTAATTTCTCAGTAAATTACTCATTAAATTCTCAATAAATTACTTAGTAAATTCCCAGTAAATTCTCAATAAATTCCTAAAAAATTTAAAGTAAATTACTCAGTAAATTTCCCGTAAATTGTTAGTAAATTATTAGTAAATTACTCAGTAAGTTCTAAGTAAACTACTCAGCAAATTTCCAGTAAACTCCCAATAAATTTCTCAGTAAATTCCAAGTAAATTCGCAGTAAATTCTCAATAAATTACCCTATAAAATCCTTGTAAATTCTCAGCAAATTACTTAGTAAATTCCCAATAACTTCTCAGTAAATTATTCTGTAAATTCTCAGTAAATTACGTAGTAAATTCACAGTAAATTTCATGTAAATTAGTCAGTAAATTCCCAGTAAATTCTCAGTAAGTTACTAATTAAATTCTCAGTAAATTACTTAGTAAATTCCCAGTAAATTACTCAGTAAATACAAAGTAAATTACTCAGCAAATTCCCAGTAAAATCAAAGTAAATTACTCAATAAATTCCCTATAAATTCCCTCTAAATTCCCAGTAAATTTTCAGTAAATTACTGAGTAAATTCCCAGTAATTACTCGGTAAATTATCAGTAAATTCCCAGCAAATTCTCATAAAATTACTTAGTAAATTCCCAGTAAATTCCTGGTAAATTTTCGGCAAACTACCTAGTAAATTCTCGATAAATTACTCAATAAATTCCTAGTTAATTTTCAGTAAATTACTCAGTAAATTCCTTGTTAATTCTCTGTAAATTACTCAGTAAATTCCCAGTGAATTCTCAATAAATTACTTAGCAAATTCCCAATAAATTCTCAGTAAATTACTTAGTAAATTTCTACTAAATTGCTCAGTAAATTCATAGTAAATTCTTAGTATATTACTCAGTAAATTCTCAGTAAATTACTCACTAAATTCCCAAAAAATTCTCAGTAAATTGCTCAGTAAATTCCCAGTAAATTGCCAGTAAATTACTTAGTCAATTCCCAGTAAGTTCTAAATAAATTACTCAGTAAATTTCTTGTAAATTCTCAATAAATAACTCAGTAAATTGCTAGTAAATTACTCGGTAAATTCTCAGTAAATTCTAAGTAAATTAATCAGTAAATTTCCAGTAAATTCTTATCAAATTACTTAGTAAATTCTCTGTAAAGTCTTAGTAAATTAATAAGTAGGGGTCGTGACAAAATTTCTTGTAAATTCTCAATAAATAACTCAGTAAATTGCTAGTAAATTACTCGGTAAATTCTCAGTAAATTCTAAGTAAATTAATCAGTAAATTTCCAGTAAATTCTTATCAAATTACTTAGTAAATTCTCTGTAAAGTCTTAGTAAATTAATAAGTAAATTCCCAGTAAATTCGGAGTAAATTCCAGGCGCATTATTCATTAAATTCCCAGTAAATTCTCAGTAAATTACTCAGTAAATTCCTAGTAAATTACTCGGTAAATTATCAGTAAATTCTCAAAAAATTACTCAGTAAATTCCAAGTAAAATCAAAGTAAATTACTTAATAAATTTCCTGTAAATTCCCTCTAAATTCTTAGTAAATTCCTAGTAAATTACTCAGTAATTTCCTAGTAAATTACTTGGTAAATTATCAGTAAATTCCCAGTAAATTCTCAGAAAATTACTCAGTAAATTGTCAAAAAATTTCCTATAAATTTTCAACAAACTACTCGGTAAATAATCAGTAAATTCCCACTAAATTCTCAGAAAATTACTTAGTAAACTCCCAGTAAATTCCCTGTAAATTTTCAGCAAACCACTCAGTAAATTCCTAGTTAATTTTTAGTAAATTACTCAGTAAATTCCCAGTAAATTCTTTGTAAATTCCCTGTAAATTTTTAGCAAACTACTCGGTAAATAATCAGTAAATTCCCAGTAAATTCTCAGAAAATTACTAAGTAAATTCCCTGTAAATTTTCACAAACTACTCAGTAAATTACTTAGTAAATTCCTAGTTAATTTTCAGTAAATTACTCAGTAAATTCCTTGTTAATTCTCTGCAAATTACTCAGCAAATTCCCAGTAAATTCCCACTAAATTACTCAGTAAATTCGCAGTAAATTCTCAATAAATTACCCAGTAAAATCCCTATAAGTTCTCAGCAAATTACTCAGTAAATTCCCAGTTACTTCTCAGTAAATTCTCAGTAAATTACTTAATAAATTCTTATCAAATTACATAATAAATTCTTAGTAAATTAAGCAGTAAATTCCATGTAAATTAGTCAGTAAATTCTTAGTAAGTTACTCATTAAATTCTCAGTAAATTACTTAGTAAATTACTCAGTAAATTCCCCGTAAATACAAAGTAAATTACTCAATAAATTCCCTGTAAATTCCCAGTAAATTCTCAGTAAATTACTCAGTAAATTCCCAATAAATTCTCAATAAATTACTCGATAAATTTCTAGTAAATTACTCAGTAAATTCCTCAGTAAATTACTCAGTAAATTTGTCATGACCCGAACCCGCCCCTATAGATTAAGGTCATAATCGGCCAGTAATCATGAGATTACCTACGGCCTCAAACCAAAACAAACATATAGCAACAGAGTGAAGGGGCCAAAATGGAAGCAAACTTAAAAATTTTGTCCAATGAGCTATGCTTACATGACATGTCAAAACATTTCACATATACTTAATAATAATTCACCACATATCAGTAGTTAACATCTTGTATACCCAAGATCATTCAAACACGTAGTCAGCCATGCCAAAAGCTTATACACATAAATGGTCTATCATGACCAATAGAAGTAGCAAAAGAAATACAAAAGATCATAAACAAAACCTCTTGTGTGAGGCACCTGGCTGACTTCACAAAACTCGGGTTCCTTTCTTAAATTCCACTAAGGCTAGGGTTGAACGTCCCTTGCTCACCTACATACATATTGTCACGACCCCATTCCGCCCTTAGTAGAATGGTGCCGTGATGGCCAGTAATCTGAGATTACCGAAGGCCAACTTTCAAAATTCACACACAATCAGAGTATTACATATGGGGCTAACATGTGCGGAAGCAGTATATACAAATCTAATTAGTCCATAAGAACTGTGCATAAGTCAAATGAAATGGCATACATCTTTACATAGCTTTACAACTTGGGTACAATAAAATGAAGTACAAAAATGCATCTTGACCAAAAGGCTTCTCGAACCATCATATACAAAATACAAAGAAATGCAAGCTAAGAAGCATGATCTTCAAGATGCTACAAAATGCGGATCCAAAACAAGTTGTAAGGCACATCTAGGCGTCGCCGCCGTCCTGCTCATCACCTACATATATAGAGAGAGGGTGAGCTTGGATACTCAGTGAATGGTACAAGTAATAAAGGGTTTGCATGCATGATATCCGAAATCTTGGACAAAATAATACGTAATCGTAGCTTGTAACAAAACATGGGATGAATCAAGTTCTTCTAACAAATCCTTCAAGCTTCATCAATCAAAGTCTTTCAAGGGGTGACATTAACAAAGGTTGTGCTACAAATGCTTATAGTCCCCTAGCACGTACGGACTTTCAAAGGTTGTGCTACAAATACTTATAGTCCCCTAGCACGTACGGACTTTCCAAGAATGTGCTACAAGTGCTTATAGTCCCCTAGCACGTACGGACTCATAAATACAAAACCCAATCATTCATGTCCGACGGCCTTTGGCCCAATCGTTCATGTCAGACGGACTTTGGCCCAATCATTCATGTCCAACGACCTTTGGCCCAGTCATTCATGTCAAACGGCCTTTGGCCCAATCATTTGTATCCACCGGCCTTTGGCCCAACCGTTAATGGCGTAACAACATTTGTCCACAATTCAAATTATCAAACTAAGTCGAACCGAGACAAAATACAGTTTCTCATCTCGGGAAAACTTGCTGGGCACCAACCAGGTCTTGGCCGAGGTCCCACACCTCCTTGCTGAGGTGTGGCCCCCGATGACCACATTCGAGGAAATGAAGCCGGGAAAATCTGGGTTTCCCTTTCTTGAAGAACATGAACATGAAGAACATGGATGCAAAGATCATAACTTATCATTACAAAATCTGAGATTTCATGTTATGAATTCAAAAACATGGACCTGGGTGCCCATACTCGAAGATCTTATGAAAACAAGCACAAAACATGAATCTTGATGCAAGCTTTCGAATCACACAAGGCTTTTGTTCAAGAACACATGAATACCACTTTCTCTTTCTAAAACCAAACTTTAAATCGATGCATGGCTTACAAATCGTGCTCGATCATGCAATGCAGCTAGATGAACAATAAAAACAACAAGAGTAGATTAAGATTCTAACCTCAAAACACGAATCAAACGGTTTGAACTTTAAGGAGCAAGCTTGGGAATCTATTTCCTCTCTAAGAACTCCTTCTCCCTCTCCTAGAGCTTCTCTCTCCTCAATAACAAAGACATACAACAAATGATACATTTCTCTCTCTGCCGACTGATTTAACACTCGGCTCGGACACGTGGCAACGGCTGGTTGGCTCTACTAAAAAAGGTGACTGAGTGAAAAGATAAGACCATGACAAAGTGTGTTCAACAAGCAAGATGGCATAGGCACTCCGGCAGGTAATGATCTCGGCTAAAAACAAGGCATCGGTAAGTAAGGAACAATGATCTCGGCTAGGAAGGACAACACTTGGCCTAGCTGTGCCACACCCTAGCCTAGATGTGCCACACCTCGGTCTAGGTCGCGCCAATCCAGGAACAAGATCACTTAGGCACAAGGTAACATCTCGGCCTAGATAATACACATCTTGGCCTTGGTGATGAACACCTCAGCCTAGATGATGACATCTCGGCCAACATGCCTTAGTGAAGGTGGAGGTCAGCCAAAGTGGTTCCAAGATGGTTCTAAGCTTAAGGTGACCTCGGCTTGGATAAACCTAGGCTACACACACACACACCAAACAAGGAACAAAGCATGCAAGTAATGCTTATGCAAGACAAATCAAGGTTTTGCAAATGCAACATATCAAGACAAGGTCATGGGATATATGCAAGCATGACTAAAGCAAAGTGAGGGTCGTTACACATATAGATAAGAGTGAGCTAACGCCCAGTGAATAATATCAAAATAAAGAGGTTAATGAATGAGGTTCGTTCATATAGGAATCATACTTATAATGTACACATTTGAACCACTATTCTCATTCACACTAGATTTACAAATCTCAACAAAGCAAAACAACCTTGGGTCCAACACATCATATCCACATGCAAAATGACCTCAGGTCCAATTCTTATATAAAACAATACGACCTCGGGTCCATCTATACGAAATGACCTTTGGTCCAGCCTGCTCTTTATTCAAAACGACCTCTGGTTCAATTTAAACATATCAAACGGCCTCAGGCCCAATTCAAATACATAAGGCGTATCAAACGGCCTCGGTCCCATTCCTTTTATATGCATATGCATGCATATTTCATATTCATGATCATGATCCCTTTCATTCAAACGGCCTTTGGCCCATCACGGTATTCAAACATATCCAATGACATATTCAAACGGCCTTTGGCCCATCTTTGTATTCATGTCTAACGGCCTTTGGCCCAATCATTCATATCTGACGGTTTTTGGTCCAATCATCCATGTCCTACGGCCTTTGGCCCAATCATTCATGTCCGACGGCCTTTGGCCCAATCGTTCATGTCCGATGGTTTTTGGCCCAATCATTCATGTCCAACAGCCTTTGGCCCAGTCGTTCATGTCAAACAGCCTTTGGCCCAATCGTTCATGTCCGACGGCCTTTGGCCCAATCATTCATGTCCAACGACCTTTGGCCCAGTCATTCATGTCAAACGGCCTTTGGCCCAATCATTTGTATCCACCGGCCTTTGGCCCAACCGTTAATGGCGTAACAACATTTGTCCACAATTCAAATTAGCAAGCTTACAAGACTTATATAGAAATAAGCAATTGGACAAATATCATACTTCAAAATATCTCTACTAAGATATTACCCACAGTTTTCTGCCGGTGGATTTGCCCTTGAGCTCGACCCTACACATTACATAACACATACGGGTCACAAACGATTCAATCCGTTCTTAATTCATACATTCCTCTTAGGCTCCTTTCTTATCATTTTAACTCATTCACAATGCTCAATGCATGCCTAAGAGTGCTTAGAAATGAAAGAGAACGGATAACAAATTATAAAACCACTTTTCAAAATAGCTGGAACAGGGATCCCTGCTCGAGCGTGGGTTCCGCCGCTCGAGCGGACCCCATGGTCTGCAAAAGTACTGGTTGCCTCTTTTTTACGCTCGAGTGTGGATTCGGGTGCTCGAGCTGAAGGTCACACTACATGCCTCCCTGCTCGAGCGTGAATATCCCCGCTCAAGCGGACATCAATGTCTGCAAAAGTTCTGGGAGCTCGTATTTCACACTCGAGCGGCGCTTTCCCCGCTCGAGCGGACATGCCAAATTTTGGGTTTTCCAGAATTGTTCTTTAAGTGCAAACTTGATGTTCAAAGGTTCAACATTCATATTTTTGGTCCAAAAACATGGAAACACAATATATAACACAAGGATATAAGCCATATGAGGCCAATTATTCAAAATCATGGCCCAATTCTCAAATAAATCAACATTTCTTTTATATAGTCACATTCATACATATCAAACCTCATATAAGCTCCATATCTCCATTAACCAACATGCATGTAAATTTTGACTCCAATTCTATTCCAAATATTACACTTGACACTGATAATCATGAAACTCATAACAATCGTACATGCATGCAAGATCTTGTGCTCAATTCTATTTGTTCTACATAGTTCATGCTCAATATGCAAATTCATAGCAATTCTATACATGCATGTATATATAAGCTTTAAATCCTTCAATTTCATTTCAATTTATGGTCTTGATCACCATCAAACCTTAAATTCACAAAACTACAAACTTAAGTTCATAAATTTTTGCTTAATTACTCACCTAGGAACTTCAATTCTCACAAATGGTAGTTAAACCTTGAGCCTAGCCTTCCAATCTCACAAACTTTGAGCCAAATACACAATTCTCCTTCTTCTCTCTCTAGGGCTGGCCTCTCCCTCTCTCTCTAGAGTGTGACTTCAATTTTGAGTTCAACAAAAATAAGAAAGATGACTGTATATTGGCCTATTTATAGGCTCACTTAATCACATTTGATTATAGCTAATTAATAGCACTTAATTAATCGTTCTAAATCTAATTATTTTGATCCGAATAAATTTGCAATTAAATTTTTTCACCGTAGGCTCTAAAAATTACGCCAATTACAATGGCGTAGTCAATTTATCGGCCTTCAATTTTTAGTTCATAACACAGATTCTAACAGATTTTCCTACGGTGAACAGATACAAAGCCAAAATCACATATAATTATGCAATTAACACCCAAATTCAAATTAAGCACATAATTACAAACATAATCATGATTAATTAACATAGTACAGGACACGGTTATTACAAAATTACCTGTAAATTTTCAGTAAATTCTTAGTAAATTACTTAGTAAATTCTCAGTAAATTCCCAATAAATTACTCAGTCAATTCCCAGTAAGTTCTCAATAAATTACTTAGTAAATTTTCGTAAATTTTTAATAAATTACTCGGTAAATTGCCAGTAAATTATTAGTAAATTAATTAGTAAATTCCTAGTAAATTCTCATTAAATTACTCATTAAATTCCCCGTAAATTCTTAATAAATTAATAAGTAAATTCTCAGTAAATTCGGAGTAAATTCCAGGCGAATTACTCAGTAAATTCCCAGTAAATTATCAGTAAATTCCTAGTAAATACTTAGAAAATTACTCAGTAAATTCCCAGTAAAATCAAAGTAAATTACTCAATAAATTCCCTGTAAATTCCCAGTAAATTCCTAGAAGATTTTCAATAAATTCCCTGTAAAATCAAAGTAAATTACTCAATAAATTCCTTGTAAATTCCCAGAAAATTTATTGAGTAAATTACTCAGTAAATTCCCTGTAAATTCCCTCTTTAGGCTTCATTCTTATCTCTTTAATTCAATTACAATACTCAATGTATGCCTAAGAGTGCTTAGAAGTGAAAAGGAACGGAAAAGCAGAACACATAATGCATTTTCAAAGTTTCAGAAAATAGGGTCTGCGCTCGAGCGTGGACTTCCCCGCTCGAGCGGTCCCTTAAGTCCTACAAAAGTACTGGTTACATCAAATCCCCGCTCAAGCGTTAACCCGGACGCTCGAGCGTAAGGCCTGTCTACATAGCTCCCCGCTCGAGCGTCAACTTCCACGCTCGAGCGGACACCATGTCTGCAAAAAGTGCTGGGAGCACGTATTTCCCGCTCGAGTGTCAGTTCCCATGCTCGAGCGGACATCAAAATTCTGGGTTTTCCAGAATGAGTTCTTGAGCTCCAATCGACTTTCAACCAATTTTTCTTGCATACTACGGCTCCAATCTCATATATATTTGTACTAACATGGTGCTAACACTAGAATACATCAACATGGAGCTTAATTTCATGAATCAAAAACATGCATGGCTCATTTTCCCCCAAACTCATTACCAACATAACAATGTCATGCATTCAACCTTATAATTTGTACATGCATGTGATGATTCTCAACTTAGATAATACAATTGGTGATTACATCATGAGCTTTAACCAAAACCCTACATGAATCATGTATTTCAAGATCAAACATGCAAACTTAAGACAATCTCTTACATGCATGCACAATTTAGCCTTCAATTCAACAAAACCAATTCAATTTCATCATACTCAATTAAATTCATGTTCTTGATCATCAATCAACTCTAAATTTACAAGATTACTCACCAAGGAGCTTTAATCTCCACAATCTATGGTTGATTCTTGAGTGTGCCTTCAAGATCACCAAGCTTTGAGGCCAAAATTCAATTTTTCTCCACCCTCTCTCCCTCTAGCCGACTCTCCCCTCTTTTAAGTGTTTATGATCAGCCCAAATAAAGCCAAGGGAGAGAAATTGGGTGTGTAGTGCTCATGTTAAAGGCCTCTCTTCTTATAATATTATTTAATATCAAATAATAGAGCACTAACTCGCTAATTTAATCAATTTAATCTGACCCGAATCAATTTCCAATTAAATTTTACCGTAGGTTCTAAAAGTTACACTAATCATAATGGCGTAATCAATTTCGGGTTCTGTGGCGATAAGGCCCTCAATTTAATCTCCAAAGTAGAGAAATCAAACAAATATTCCTACAGTGAACAGATAGAAATTCAAAACCACATGTTTTCACATAATGGCACATAAAATCATATTAAACACATAATCATACTCACATTAAGGACCGATTAACATATTACAGAACAGGTATCACAGTCTTCTCCCCTTTAGGAAGTTTGGTCCTCCAAACTTATTTTACCTTTAGTTAAAAGCAATTTGGAATACCTTTCATTCAATGGTCTCAATTCTTCCGATAGTCATTTGCTCAATCTCTAAATCAAGCAACACCCCATCCTCAACCAGTCAGAGACTCACATTTTTCGCCATACAAGGCTTTATATAGTGCCATACTAAAACTAGAGTGTAAGCTGTTGTTGTAAGAAGAGTCTGCCAATGATGGACAGATTTTTCTGACTTCCCCAAAGATCTAAAGCATGTATTCGGAGCATTTCTCCCAAAATCTCAAAAGTTTTTTCTGATTATACATCAATTGCGGGTGGAAACAGCGCCAAATCATAATTCAGTCCCCATTGTCTCTTGAAGGCTTATCAGAATTCAATCACATTTTAGAATTTCTGTCTAAAACAATAGGTACTGGGACCCCATGCAAACGAACAATCCTATCGATACAAACAGTAACTAGTCTACCAGTCATCATACAAAAATTTTACAGGGAGAGAACGAGCAAACTTCGTAATCCTACATACAATAATCCAAACGGGACTTATTCCTTGGGTGCTCAAGGTAGCTCCACAATGAAATTTGTAGCCACATATTCCTACTTTCGTCCCATAATAGAGAGAGGGTGAAGTAGTTCCGCCAATATCCAATGTTCAACTTTGACTTGTTGGTACTGCAAACATTTGGACACGCATTCACCAATTGTCCTCTTCAAGGTAGGTTACCAACATATTTATTTTAAATGTCAGCTAACTTTATCACAGAAGTTCGGTCTATTCCCTTGTCACAAAAGTTCAATTTATTCTTCAACAATTCCATAATTCACAACCCAAATCAAAAGTTTTCAGGAGTATAAAGTAGATCCAGGCACCGATTCCCGAGTCAACAAGGGTAACGACGAAGCAATGAACCACAGGGCATACATAACTCATACCTCCCCATGGCATCAATTGTAAAGTGCAATAAGACTGAAGCCGTCCATTTCTAACATAATACATGCCCTCTCAATCATCCTACAATTTACAATTCAGTTCAACGTTCAATTCTCTGTTTCATCGAGTCTTTCCACATTATCTGATAATCGTCAAAAGCATAAGGCAATTTATATATATTAATCCCCATAACATCAGAGATAATATCAAAATAATCAATCACATGTTAAGCACAATTTGCACATCCCCAGAGTCCCAATTACAGAATATAACGGCACTGAGCAGTTATTTACACAAGGCGTACTGAATTCACACACTTTCGGATAATCAGGATTTTTCAAAGCTTCTTGGATGTTAATAACATCTACACAATATCAAAGGATGACATTCCGGACAAAACAAACGAATAATCGTCTCGGAATCAAAGCACACCCGTTCACGACCGTCGGTGGCTGACCCAAGATCGATTAAACAAACCCACCCGTACAAGACCGTCGGTGGCAAAAGATATCTCAACAAAGGTGCTACATAGGCTTAACGTCCCCTAGCACGAAAGGACGCCCCAAGGTTGTCATCAAAACAAACATGATACCACTCACTATAACCTGATTTCCCAAAATCTGATAACACTGAAGCAACTACTCTTCCTTACAAAACATATTCAGATCAGTCAAAGACAAATATTCAGTACTGCTTATAATCAAATCAATCTGCCGTCATCGGTTCCCATAGCGTCAAACAAGCAAGGATGGGACAATCCACAAGCATTGTTCTTTAAAACACCTAATCACGGGATTTGCACAATTTGGTTCATTTTTAACACATATTTCCTCAATATTTGGGGGTTGGTTCTCAATGGTGCCCTTGGTTAGATCAATCTGTTGATGGCCCACAAAAGGTTTTTCAAATAAGTCAAGTATTCCAAACGAATTCAAGTTTTGGGTCTATCAGTTTTTTTTCCAAGAATAATCTGGCTATTTATTCACAAGCAATTCTTAATCCCCTTTAACAAGGTCAGATCAGATAGAGGGTTTTATCGAAGTAATCCCATCAAAGGTCTTGTCAAATCAAATCAAGCAAAGGTCCCATCAAATTATATCCAATAAGGGTTCTATCAGGCCAAATTAGACAAGGTTCTATCGGATCAAATCATATCAAAGTTTTCTCACATAGGGTACATTTGGTTCTGTAAGACATACTTCGTTTGCTTAGGTACATGGTTAATAGTTCCACAACTGTCCTAAGTTCATCAATTCTCGAAGTCATATCAAGTCATTCATCACAACTGTTTATACCAAAATATCTCAAGTCATGTACGATACGACATTGTTCACATAAGTTCGGGTGTAGTTACGTATGCATGCAGTTGTTCATATCGAGAGGTATGTATCATAGTCAATACAGCAGTTCCTAAATAAGTCCTACATGCAAGCACATGGTGCACAGTAACACATTAAACAGAGTTCCCCCAGTTACCCATAGTATAGGATTGTTACACAAAAGTTCTAAATCAGTCAATTTTCTACCAATCAAAATACTTGGTCTCACAATTATAGAGTTCATCATTTAGGGTGCTCAACTCGGTCGCACGATCACAGAGTCATAATTCCAGTGGTTTAGTCATTGAAGACAGTAACATAACAAATCACCCTAAGCATAGGTTCAGATATACATGTGCATGTGCAGAGGTAATCAATATCCTAATACATATTTCACAAATTTCCCAAATGGAGCACATACATTCAATGAATACGGTCTCAATCTTGTGGGCCTAACCAATCTAGATACACATGCAGTAGATACGAAAGGATATGCCGATCCGAATCAAATAATATCCCAAGCGAAGATGTACATATGTACTAATTCAGAATCGATCAACACACAAGCATTCATTTGTAAACAGTATAGATACCTGGGATAATGGTCGCAGTATTCAGAGTGCTTTCTGGGATGAGTGTAATTACTCTATCCTGATTAGTAATTCTTACCATTGGTACAAATCTAGCTAAGGCCGAAGATTTACTAACATTTCGTTCAGCTCGGGGACAGTTCCTTACCATATGGTCCATCTTACCACACTTATACCAAGCCTTAGAAACCCGATAACAAACTCTTCAGTGTTTCTTACACTGAGGGTGACAAAAGTTCTTGCCGTAGCGGCAACTGACGTTGTCGTCTTAAGATCTCTGCCATTTCTTGTACTATTCTTTGCAGTCCATCAAGTCGGGTCTTGGACGAGTCTGCCAACTCGTATGCCCTTACTTTATCCACATTCTACACAAACTCTTATTAAATCATGCCAAATATCGGGATGCCCAATACAAAAGTAAACATAGAAATACATGCATACATGCGAACATAGGCACATTATTATATTCTCATTTTATGTATCGACAGGACACAATTAATCACATACGTAACAGATGAATGCATACTTATCAGATATCGTATGCTGAACATTTACTAAGTAATTACATACTCAAATCATGTTCATATTTCACATAGACACCCATTGGCATAATTGAATGCACATAAGCAACTTTTCATGTTTCATATATTCATGTATGTGCATTATAACAAATCAAACTTGTTGTACACATTAGTGTAACAATTCTTCTCTCATATACCACATGTTCTCACTATCTGACTAAGCTTGCATTATACCTTATACAAAAGATTCACAGGTATGTATATACTAAAGAGCATACGTATTCAGATAATTTGCAATGTAAGCAATTCACAAACTTATAACACATAATTGTTCATACTAAACATCTAAGCATATTCTTGATGCTTTTAGATTCATACTTATCACATGAATGCATCCTAGATCTTTTCTAGACGCTTATTGCTCATCTGGACAAGTGTGTGAGTTATTAACGCGTGCTCTGATACCACTCTGTCACCCGAACCCGCCCCTATGGGTTAAGGCCATAACCGACCAGTAATCATGAGATTACCTACGGCCTCAAAACAAATAAGACAAAACTCATCAGAGTAAAAGGGGTCGAACAGAAGCAATTTAAAACTTTGTCCATAGAGCTGTGCTTACATGCACGTCATAACATTCCAAACATAAATATATTAATAACTCACAATTAAAATTATAGTACCAAAAAGTCCCATACAACAGGATCATCCAAAACTAAGTCAACCCATGGGAACTATATACAGACATGTACAAAGGCTTCGCCAACATGACAAAGTTACATAGAATGGCAAAAGGGCGAAGACGTGTCTCGTACGTGAGACGCAAGGGCTGACTCCCCAAACCTTAGTTGTTCCACACTGGCTTTACTGGGGCGGGGTCTGGACCTCTCTTAGCTCACCTACAAACACATGAATGAGCGTGAGCGATAGCCCAGTAAATAATATCAAATAACGAATATACATTAGAACAATATACATCGAACGGCCTTAGGCCCAATTCACATTTTAGATTAGCATCTATATACACAATGTAAGTCGAGTGACTGCGGTTCCAAACAAACTGCCCTTTGGCCCATTTATCTTTCATCCCTTTCAAAACGGCCTCTGGCCCACTCATTTATGTCAAAACGGCCTTTGGCCCATTCATTCATGTCAAAACTGGCTCATAGGCCTTTCATATCAAACTAGCTCATAGGCCATTCGTATCAAACTGGCTCATAGGCCTTTCATATCAAACTGACTCATAGGCCTTTCGTATCAAACTGGCTCATAGGCCTTTCGTATCAAACTGGCTCATAGGCCTTCCGTATCAAACTGGCTCATAGGCCTTCCGTATCAAACTGGCTCATAGGCCTTTCATATTAAGCTGGCTCATAGGCCTTTCGTATCAAACTGGCTCATAGGCCTTTCACATCAAACTGGCTCATAGGCCTTTCACATCAAATTGGCTCATAGGCCTTTCATATCAAACTGGCTCATAGGCCTTTCATATCAAACTCTGTCCACCATTCAAAATTAATGAATTTTACAAAACTTACATAGAAGTAAGCAATTGGACAATAACATATTTCAGATATTACTTACAGTGATCGGCTTGTGAATTTGCCTTGGAGCTTGACCCTACATATCACATAGCACATATGGGTCACAAATAATTCAATCCGTTCTTTAATTCACTTATTCCTCTTTAGGCTTCATTCTTATCTCTTTAATTCAATTACAATGCTCAATGTATGCATAAGAGTGCTTAGAAGTGAAAAGGAACGAAAAAACAGAACACATAATGCATTTTCAAAGTTTCAGAAAATAGGATCCCCGCTCGAGCGTGGACTTCCCCGCTCGAGCGGACCCTTAAGGCTTGCAAAAGTACTGGTTACATCAAATCCCCGCTCGAGCGTTAACCCGGACGCTCGAGTGTAAGGCCTGTCTACATAGCTCCCCGCTCGAGCGTCAACTTCCACGCTCGAGCGGACACCATGTCTGCAAAAAGTGTTGGGAGCACGTATTTCCCGCTCGAGCGTCAGTTTCCACGCTCGAGCGGACATTAAAATTCTGGGTTTTCCAGAATGAGTTCTTGAGCTCCAATCGACTTTCAACCAATTTTTCTTGCATACTATGGCTCCAATCTTACATATATTTGTACTAACATGGTACTAACACTAGAATACATCAACATGGAGCTTAATTTCATGAATCAAACACATGCATGGCTCATTTTCCCCCAAACTCATTACCAACATAACAATGTCATGCATTCAACCTTATAATTTGTACATGCATGTGATGATTCTCAACTTAGATAATACAATCGGTGATTACATCATGAGCTTTAACCAAAACCCTACATGAATCATGTATTTCAAGCTCAAACATGCAAATTTAAGACAATCTCTTACATGCATGCACAATTTGGCCTTCAATTCAACAAAACCAATTCAATTTCATCATACTCAATTAAATTCATGTTCTTGATCATCAATCAACTCTAAATTTACAAGATTACTCACCAAGGAGCTTTAATCTCCACAATCTATGGTTGATTCTTGAGTGTGCCTTCAAGATCACCAAGTTTTGAGGCCAAACGTCAATTTTTCTCCACCCTCTCTCCCTCTAGCCGACTCTCTCCTCTTCTAAGTGTTTATGATCAACCCAAATAAAGCCAACGGAGAGAAATTGGGTGTGAAGTGCTCATATTAAAGACCCCTCTTCTTATAATATTATTTAATATCAAATAATAGAGCACTAACTCGCTAATTTAATCAATTTAATCTGACCCGAATCAATTTTCAATTAAATTCCACCGTAGGTTCTAAAAATTACACTAATCATAATAGCATAATCAATTTCGGGTTCTGTGGCCGATAAGGCCCTCAATTTAATCTCCAAAGCGGAGAAATCAAACAGATATGCCTATGGTGAACAGATAGAAATTCAAAACCACATGTTTTTACATAATGGTACACAAAATCATATTAAACACATAATCATACTCATATTAAGGATCGATTAACATATTACGGAACAGGGGTATCACACTTACTCAGTAAATTCTCAATGAATTACTCAGTAAATTCAAAGTAAATTACTCAGTAAATTCCCTGTAAGTTCTTAGTAAATTCAAAGTAAATTCTTAGTAAATTACTTAATAAATTCCTAGTAAATTCTCAGTAAATAATCAGTAAATTTCCAATAAATTCTCAGTAAATTACTCAGTAAATTCCCAGAAAATTACCCAAAAAATTCTTAGTAAATTCTCAGTAAATTACTCAGTAAATTCCAATAAATTCTTAGAAAATTACTCAGTAAATTACTTGTAAATTCTCACTAAATTACGTAGTAAATTCTCAGAAAATTACTCAGTAAATTCCCGGTAAATTCTCAGTAAATTACTCAGTATATAACTAGTAAATTCCCGGTAAATTCAAAGTAAATTACACAGTAAATTGCTGTAAATTACTCAGAAAATTTTTAGTAAATTATCAAATAAATTCCTCGTAAATTCTCAGAAAATTACTCAGTTAATTCCCAGTAAATTCCGTGTGAATTTTCAGAAAATTACTCAGTAAATTCATAGTAAATTTTAAATAAATTACATAGTAAATTCCCTATAAATTCTCAGTAAATTACTCAATAAATTCTCAGTTAATTTTCTGTAAATTACTCAGTAAATTCCTTGTTAATTCTCTGTAAATTACTCAAAAAATTCCCAGCAAATTCTCTTTAAATTACTTAGTAAATTCCTTGTAAATTTCCAATAAATTCTTAGTATATTACTCATTATATTCTCTGTAAATTCCCAGTAAATTACTCTGTAAATTGCCAGTAAATTCTCAGTAAATTACTCATTAAATTCTCAGTAAATTCTCAGTATATTACTCATTAAATTCTCTCTAAATTCCCAGTAAATTACTCTGTAAATTGCTAGTAAATACTCAGTAAATTCTTAATAAATTATTAGTCCATAAATTCTCAATAATTTACTAAGTAAATTCCCAGTAAATTCTCATTAAATTATTCAGAAAATTTCTAGTAAATTCTTAGTAAATTCCCAACAAATTCTCAATAAATTACTCAAAAAATTTCGACTAAATTCTCAATAAATTACTCAGTAAATTGCTACTAAATTTTCAGTAAATTACTCAGTAAATTCTCAGTAAATTTCTCTGTAAATACTTAGAAAATTACTCAGTAAATTAACATTAAATTCTCAATAAATTAGACAGCAAATTCCCTGTAAATTTCTTCGAAAATTCCCAGTAAATTCTCAGTAAATTAGTCAGAAAATTTTGATTAAATTCTCAGTAAATTGTCAGTAAATTACACATTAAATTCTCAGTAAATTCTCAGTAAATTACCAAAAAATTCAAAGTAATTTACTCAGTAAATTCCTTGTAAATTGTCAGTAAATTATGAGTAAATTACTCAGTAAATTCAAAGTAAATTCCAAGTAAATTCCCACTAAATTACTTAGTAATTCCTAGTAAATTTGCAATAAATTCTCAATAAATTACTTAGTAAAATCCCTGTAAATTCTTAGCAAATTACTCAGTAAATTTCCAGTAACTTCTAAGTAAATTACTCTGTAAATTCCTAAAAAATTACTCAATAAATTCTCAGTAAATTACACGGGAAATTCCCAATAAATTTCATGTAAATTAGTTAGTAAATTCTCAGTAAGTTACTCATTAAATTCTCAGTAAATTACTTAGTAAATTCCCAATAAATTTCTAGTAAATACAAAGTAAATTACTCAGCAAATTCTCAGTAAAATCAAAGTAAATTACTCAACAAACTCCCTGTAAATTCCCTCTAAATTCCCAGTAAATTTTCAGTAAATTACTAGTAAATTCTCAGTGAATTATTCAGTAAATTACCTGTAAATTCTCAGTAAATTTCCAGTAAATTCTCAATAAATTACTCAGTAAATTACTCATTAAATTCCTAGTAAATTACTCAGGAAATTCCCAGTAAAATCAAAATAAATTACTTAACAAATTCCCTATAAATTCCTCTAAATTCCCAGTAAAGTTTCAGTAAATTACTGGTAAATTCCAGTAAATTCTCAGTGAATTATTCAGTAAATTCCCTGTAAATTCTCAGTAAGTTGCGCAGTAAATTCTCAGTAAATTACTCATTAAATTCTCAGTAAATTACTTAGTAAATTCCCAGTAAATTACTCAGTAAATTTCCAGTAAATTCTCACTAAATTACTTATTAAATTCTCAGTAAATTTCCAGTAAATTACTCAGCAAATTCCCAGTAAATTCTTGTAAATTACTCAATAAATTTCCAGTAAATTTGCCAGAAATTCCCCGTAAATTCTCAGAAAATTACTCAATATATTCCCTGTGAATTTACAGAAAATTACTCAGTAAATTCCCAGTAAATTCTCAATAAATTACATAGTAAATTTCCTATAAATTTTACATAAATTACTCAGTAAATTCCTTGTTAATTCTCTATAAATTACACAGTAAATTCTCATTAAGTTACTCATTAAATTCTCAATAAATTACTTAGTAAATTTCCAGTAAATCACTCAGTAAATTCCTAGTAAATACAAAGTAAATTACTCAGCAAATTTCCAGTAAAATTAAAGTAAATTACTCAATAAATTCCCTTTAAATTCCATCTAAATTCCCAGTAAATTCCTAGTAAATTTTCAGAAAATTACCATTAAATTTCAGTAAATTCTCGATAAATTACTCAGTAAATTCCCTGTAAATTCTCAGTAAATTACGCAGTAAATTCTCAATAAATTACTCAGTAAATTCTAAGTAAATTACTTATTAAATTCTATGTAAATTACTCAATAAATTTCCAGTAAATTCTCATTAAATTACTTATTAAATTCCCAGTAAATTTTCTGTAAACTACTCAGTAAATTTCTGTAAATTACTCATTAAATTTCCAGTAAATTATCAATAAATTCCCCGTAAATTTTCAGAAAATTACTCAGTAAATCCCCTGTGAATTTTCAAAAAATTACTCAGTAAATTCTCCGTAAATTCTCAATAAATTACGTAGTAAATTCCCTATAAATTCTCAATAAATTACTCAGTAAATTCCTTGTTAATTCTCTGTAAATTGCTGAGTAAATTCCCGGGAAATTCTCTTTAAATTACTCAGTAAATTCCTTGTAACTTCTCAGTAAATTACTCAGTAAATTCTTAGTAAATTCTGAGTATATTACTTATTAAATTCTCTATAAATTCCCAGTAAATTACTCTGTAAATTCTCAGTAAATTACTCGATAAATTCTCAGTAAATTACTTATTTAATTCCCAGTAAATTCTCAATATATTACTCATTAAATTCTCTGTAAATTCCCAGAAAATTTCCAGTAAATTCTTAGTAAATTACTCTGCAAATTACAAGTAAATACTCAGTAAATTAGTCTATAAATTCTTAATAATTTACTTAGTTAATTCCCAGTAAATTCTCATGAAATTACTCAGTAAATTTCTAGTAAATTCTCAGTAAACTACTCAGTAAATTTCCAGTAAATTCTAAATAAATTACTCAGAAAATTCTCAATAAATTCTCAATAAATTACTCTGTAAATTGCCACTAAGTTTTCAGTAAATTACTCAGTAAATTCTTCTATAAATTCTTAGTAAATTATTTAGTAAATTTCCCGTAAATTAGACAGTAAATTGCCAGTAAATTTCTCTGAAAATTCCAAGTAAATTCCAAGTAAATTCTCAGTAAATTGCCAAAAAATTCAAAGTAAATTACTCAGAAAATTCCCCGTAAATTATCAGTAAATTACTCAGTAAATTCACAGTAAATTCTTAATAAATTACTCAGTAAAATCTCTGTAAATTCTCAGCAAATTACTTAGTAAATTCCCAGTAACTTCTCAGTAAATTACTCTGTAAATTCATAGTAAATTACTCAACAAATTATTCTTAAATTACTCAAAAAAATTTCAGTAAATTACACGGTAAATTCCCAGTAAATTCCATGTAAATTAGTCAGTAAATTCCCAGTAAATTCTCAATAAATAACTCATTAAATTCTCAGTAAATTACTTATTAAATTCCTTGTAAATTACTTAGTAAATTCCCAGTAAATACAAAGTAAATTACTCAGCAAATTCCCATTAAAATCAAAGTAAATTACTTAATAAATTCCCTATAAATTCTCTCTAAATTCCCAGTAAATTCGCAGTAAATTCCAATAAATTCTCAGTATATTATGAGTAAGTTCTTAGTAAATTCTCAGTAAATTACTCATTAAATTCCTACTAATTCTCAGTAAACTACTCAGTAAATTTCTAGTAAATTAGCCATAAATTCCGCGTAAATTCTAAGAAAATTACTCAGGAAATTCCCTGTGAATTTTCAAGATAAATTCCATATAAATTCTCAGTAAATTACTCAGCAAATTACCAGTAAAATAAAAGTAAATTACTCAATAAATTCCCTCTAAATTCTCTCAAAATTCCCAGTAAATTTTCAGTAAATTACAGTAAATTCTCAGTATATTACTCAGTAAATTCTCAATAAATTACGGAGTAAATTCTCAGTAAATTACTCAGTAAATTCTCAATAAATTCTAAGTAAATTACTCATTAAATTCTTAGTAAATTCCTAATAAATTACTTAGTAAAATCTCAGTAAATTCTCAAAAAATTTCTCATTAAATTCTCAGTAAACTACTCCGTAAATTACTGTAAATTACTCAGTAAATTTTCAGTAAATTATCAATAAATTCCCTGTAAATTCTTAGAAAATTAATCGGTAAAATCCCTGTGAATTTTCAGAAAATTACGCAGTAAATTCCCAATAAATTCTCAATAAATTACATAGTAAATTCCTTATAAATTCTCTGTAAATTACTCAGTAAATTTCCAGTTAATTTTCTGTAAATTACTCAGTAAATTCCTTGTTAATTCTCTGTAAATTACTTAGTAAATTCCCAGCAAATTCTTTTTAAATTACTTAGTAAATTCCCTGCAAATTCTCAGTAAACTACTCATTAAATTCTCGGAAAATTCCCAGTAAATTACTTAGTAAATTACTCTATAAATTCTTAGTAGATTACTCATTAAATTCTTAGTAAATTCTCAGTATATTACTCATTAAATTCTCTGTAAATTCCCAATAAATTACTCTGCAAATTGCCAGTAAATACTTAATAAATTCTCAGTAAATTAATCTATAAATTCTTAATAATTTACTCAGTAAATTTCTAGTAAATTCTCAGTAAACTACTCAGTAAATTTCCAGTAAATTCTAAATAAATTACTAAGAAAATTCTCAATAAATTCTCAATAAATTACTCTGTAAACTGTTACTAAATTTTTAGTAAATTACTCAATAAATTCTCGGTAAATTCTCAGTAAATTTCTCTGAAAATACTCAGTAAAATACTCAACATATTCCCAGTAAATTGCCAGTAAATTTCTCTGAAAAATTCTAGTAAATTCCTAGTAAATTAGTCAGTAAATTTCCAATAAATTCTCAGTAAATTACTCATTAAATTCTCAGTAAATTTCCAGTAATTTCTCAGTAAATTCTCAAAAAATTCAAAGTAAATTACTCAGAAAATTCCCCATAAATTGTAAGTAAATTATCAGTAAATTACTCAGTAAATTCTAAGCAAATTACTCAGTAAATTCCCACTAAATTACTCAGTAAATTCATAGTAAATTCTTAATAAATTACTCAGTAAAATCTCTGTAAATTCTCAGCAAATTACTTAGTAAATTCCCAGTAACTTCTCAGTAAATTACTCTGTCAATTCATAGTAAATTACTCAATAAATTCTTATTAAATTACTTAATAAATTTTTAGTAAATTACACGGTAAATTCCCAATAAATTCCATTTAAATTAGTTAGTAAATTCCCAGTAAATTCTCTGTAAATTACTTGTTAAATTCCCTATAAATTATTCAGTAAATTCCCAATAAATACAAAGTAAATTACTCAGCAAATTCCCAGTAAAATCAAAGTAGTTGCTCAATAAATTCCCTGTAAATTCCCTTTAAATTCCCAGTAAATTTTCAGTAAATTACCAGTAAATTCCAGTAAATTCCCTATAAATTCTCAGTAAATTATGCAGTAAATTCTCAGTAAATTACTCAGTAAATTTCGAGTAAATTCCCAGTAAATTACTCAGTAAATTTCCAGTAAATTACTCATTAAATTTCTAGTAAATTCTCAGTAAACTTGTCATGACCCGAACCCGCCCCCATGGGTTAAGGACATGATCGGCCAGTAATCATGAGATTACCTACGGCCTCAAGCTAAACCAAACGTATTTAACAGAGTTGATGGGGGCCAAAAAGAAGCAATTTTAAAAACTTTATCCTTAGAGCTGTGCTTACATGGCACGTCAAAACAAACCATACGCATAGACATTAATAACTCATAACTCAAAGCAGTAGCATAAATTCTGTACAACAGGATCATCCAAAAGTAAGTCAACCCTAGGTAACTATGTATAGACATATACAAAACTTCGCCAACATAACAAAATATAATCACAGAACAAAAGGGGTGAAGATGGGTCTCGTGCATGAGACACAAGGGCTGACTTTCCAAAACCTATGTTGATCCACTTAAGCTTCACTAGGGCTGGGTCTGGACCTCCCTTAGCTCACCAACAAACACATGAATGAGCGTGAACGAAAGCCCAGTAAATAATATCAAGTAAAGGAAATGCATTGCAACGTTATACAACAGACGGCCTTGGGCCCAATTCATTCATGTCAAGCTGGCTCTTAGGCCTTTTCACACTTTTATCATATCAAACTGGCTCATAGGCCTTTCATTTCAAACTGGCTCATAGGCCTTTCATTCCAAACTAGCTCATAGGCCTTTCATATCAAACTAGCTCATAGGCCTTTCATATCAAACTGGCTCATAGGCCTTTCGTTCCAAACTGGCTCATAGGCCTTTCGTTCCAAACTGGCTCATAGGCCTTTCATATCAAACTGTGTCCACCATTCAAATTAATGAACTTTACAAAACTTACAAAAAAGTAGTAATTGGACAATAACATATATCAGATATTACTCACAGTGATCAGTTGATTGGTTCACCCTGAAACTTGACCCTACACATGCCATGAACATAAAAGGGTCACTAACAATTCAATCCGTTCAAAATTCACATTTTCCTCTTTAGGCTTCATTCTTATCTCTTTAATCCAATTACAATGCTCAATGTATGCCTACGAGTGTTTAGAAGTGAAAGGGAACGAAAAATAGAACACAGAGTGCATTTTTAAAATTTCAAAAAACAGGGTCCCCGCTCAAGCGTGGACTTTCCTGCTCGAGCGTACCCTTAAGGCTTGCAAAAGTACTGGATGCATCAAAATTACGCTCGATCGCGAACTTTGGCGCTCGAGCGGAAGGCCTCTCTACATGGCTCCACGCTCGAGCGTGAACTCCCCCACTCGAGCGGACACCATGTCTACAAAAAGTGCTGGGAGCACGAAATTCACACTCGAACGGCGGTTTCCTCGCTCGAGCGGTAATCAAACTTTCTGAAAATTCCAGAACTGTTCTTGGAGTTCAAATTCAATGTTCAAAGGTCTCAATTCATGATTTTTGGCTCAAACTTCATATATTTATGTACTAACATGGTACAAACACCAAATTACATCACAATGGAGCTCAATTTCACAATTTAATCACATGCATGACTCAAACTAACTCAAACTCAACACCAACATACTCAAATTCAAACAATCAAGCCTTACACCCCCATTATTTGTACATGCATGTGGGAGATGCTCATCATTTATAACTTAATTGGTGAAGAGGTGATCAAAACATGAGTTTCATTTAAAATTGCACATGGATTATACATTTTTATGCTCAAACATGCAATTTCAAAGTATTTCCTCACATGCATGTGCATATAGACTGCCAAATCAACAAAACCAACTTGATTTCATCATGAACAATTTATTTTATGTTCCTTATCAACATTCAACTTGAATTCACAAAGATTACAAACTAAGATGTACAAATTCACTCACCTAGGAGCCTTAGTCCTCCCAAATTAAGGTTAATTCTTGAGTTAGGCTTCAAAGCTCCCAAGCCTCAAGAGCAAACTTGTACAATTCTTCTTTCTCTCTCTCTATAGTCGGCTCTCTCTCAATTTTGAGTCCAAGATCAGCCACAATGCAACTAAGGAGGAGAATTGAAGTGTAGTGTCTCTTTACAACAACTTCCACTAAGTCCATTATAATATTAATGACAATTGGGCACTAATTCATCAATTTAAGCGATTTAATCTGACCCGAATAAATTTTCAATTAAATTTCACCGTAGGCTCTAAAAATTATGCCAATCACAATGGCGCAATCAATTTTGGGTTCTGTGGCCGATAAGGCCTCCAATTTAATTTCCAAAGCAGATAGTCAAACAGATATTCCTACGGTAAACAGATAGAAATTCAAAATCACATAAATTCGCATAATTGGCACACAAAATCATGTCAAGCACATAATCATGTTTAAATTAAGGACCGATTAGCATATTACGGAACAGGGGTATCACAAAACTACTCAGTAAATTCCTGTAAATTACTCAGTAAATTTCTAGTAAATTAGCCATAAACTCCCCGCAAATTCTAAGAAAATTACTCTGTAAAATCCCTGTGAATTTCAGAAACTTACACAGTAAATTCCCAGTAAATTCTCAATAAATTACATAGTAAATTCCCTATAAATTCTCAGTAAATTCTCAGTAAATTACTCAGCAAATTACTAGTAAAATAAAAGTAAATTACTTAATAAATTCCGTCTAAATTTTCTCCTAATTCCCAGTAAATTTTCAGTAAATTACTAGTAAATTCCAGTAAATTCTTAATGAATTACTCAGTAAATTCCCTGTAAATTCTCAATAAATTACGCAGTCAATTCTCAGTAAATTACTCAGTAAATTCCCAATAAATTCAAAGTAAATTACACATTAAATTCTCTGTAAATTCCCAGTAAATTACACAGTAAAATCTCAGTAAATTCCAAGAAAATTACTCATTAAATTTCTAATAAATTCTCAGTAAATTCCTGTAAATTACCTAGTAAATTTCCAGTAAATTATCAATAAATTCCCCATAAATTCTCAAAAAATTACTCAGTAAAATCCCTGTGAATTTTCAAAAAATTACTCAGTAAATTCTTAGTAAATTCTCAATAAATTACATAGTAAATTCCCTATAAATTCTCAATAAATTACTCAGTAAATTCCCAGTTAATTTCTGTAAATTACTCAGTAAATTCCTTGTTAATTCTCTGTAAATTACTCAGTAAATTCCCAATAGATTCTCTTTAAATTACTTAGTAAATTCCTTGCAAATTCTCAGTAAATTACTCTTTAATTCTCTGTAAATTCCTAGTAAGTTATTCTGTAAAATGCTAGTAAATTCGAAGTAAATTACTCAGTAAATTCTTAGTAAATTACTCTATAAATTCTCAATAAATTACTTATTAAATTTGCAGTAAATTCTCAGTATATTACTCATTAAATTCTCAGTAAATTCCCAGTAAATTCTCATTAAATTACTCAGTAAATTTCTAGTAAATTCTCAGTAAATTCCCAGTAAATTCTAAATAAATTACTAAGAAAATTCCCAATCAATTCTCAATAAATTACTCAGTAAATTGCTACTGAATTTTCAGTAAATTACTCAGTAAATTCCCTATAAATTCTCAGTAAATACTCAGTAAATTACTCAATAAATTTTCAATAAATTACATAGTAAATTGCCAGTAAATTTCTCCGAAAATTCCCATTAAATTCTCAATAAATTACATAGTAAATTCCCTACAAATTCTCAGTAAATTACTCAGTAAATTCCTTGTTAATTCTCTGTAAATTACTCAGTAAATTTCCAGTAAATTCTCAATATATTACTCATTAAATTCTCTGTAAATTCCGAGTAAATTACTCAATAAATCACTCAGTAAAATCCTTGTAAATTCTCAGCAAATTACTCAGTAAATTCCAAGTAACTTCTCAGCAAATTACTTTGTAAATTCCTAGTAAATTCACAGTAAATTACACTGTAAATTGCCAGTAAATACTCAGTAAATTCTCAGTAGTTTACTCAGTAAATTTCTAGTAAATTCTCATTAAATTACTCTTTAAATTTCTAATAAATTCACAGTAAACTACTCAGTAAATTCTCAATAAATTACTCAGAAAATTCCGAATAAATTCTTAATAAATTACTCAGTAAATTGCTAATAAATTTTCTATAAATTACTCAGTAAATTCCCTATAAAGTCTTAATAAAATACTCAGTAAATTCTCAATAAATTAGACAATAAATTTCTGCGAAAATTACCAGTAAATCTCCAGTAAATTAGTTAGTAAATTCCCATTAAATTTTCAGTAAATTACTTAGTAAATTCCCAGTAAATTGTCAGTAAATTACTCATTAAATTCTCAGTAAATTCTCAAAAAATGCAAAATAGAATACTCGGTAAATTCACCGTGAATTGTCAGTAAATTATCAGTAAATTGCTCAGTAAATTCTAAGTAAATTCCTCAGTAAATTCCCACTAAATTACTCAGTAAATTCCTAATAAATTCACAGTAAATTCTCAATAAATTACTCGGTAAAATCCCTGTAAATTCTCAACAAATTATTCAGTAAATTCCCAATAATTTTTTAGTAAATTACTATGTAAATTCCTAGTAAATTCCTTGTTAATTCTCTATAAATTACTCAGTAAATTCCCAGCAAATTCTCTTTAAATTACTCAGTAAATTCCCTGTTAATTCTCAGTAAATTCTCAATATATTACTCTGTAAATTACTCAGTAAATTACTCAATAAATTTTCAGTAAATTACTCAGTAAATTCCTTGTTAATTCTCTGTAAATTACTCAGTAAATTCCCAGCAAATTCTCTTTAAATTACTCAGTGAATTCCCTGTAAATTACTCAGTAAATTCTCAGTAAATTCTCAATATATTACTCTATAAATTTCCAGTAAATTACTCAGTAAATTCTCAGTAAATTCTCAATATATTACTCTATAAATTTCCAGTAAATTACTCAGTAAATTCTCAGTAAATTACTCATTAAATTTTCAGTAAATTCTTAGTATATTACTCATTAAATTCTCTGTAAATTCCCAGTAAATTACTCTGTAAATTGCTAGTAAATTGTCACGACCCCAAACTACCCCTAGTAGTTTGGTGCCGTGATGGCCAGTAATCCGGGATTACCGAAGGCCAACCTTCAAAATCCACACACAATCAGAGTATAAATTTATATATGGGGCTCACAAGTGCGGAAGCAATAATTTAAAAATACAAGTGGTCCATAAGAGTAGTGCACAAGTTACATGGAATGGCATACAACTTCACATAATTTTACAACTTGAATACAAATACAATGAAGTACCAAAATACATATTACATCTTGATCAAAAGGCTTCTTAAGCCGACATGTGTGAATTACAAGTATTATAAGCCGAGAAGCATAATTTTCAAGACTGCCGACGTGAATACAAGTTAGGCCGACATAACAAAAACCCAAAACAAGCTTGCCAATTACACCTAGGTGTCACCGCCTTCCTGCTCATCACCTACATATATATATAGAGAGGGTGAGCTTGGATACTCAGTGAATGGTATAAGTAATAAAGGGGTTTGCATGACTGGTATTCAAGATCTTTATCAAACAATACATAACATAATTAGTGCAAATCAAAGGATGAGCCAAGTCCATCTAGCAAATCTGTCAAGTTTTCAAAGGATGCTTACTAACATCATTATAATACAAGTGATGACATCTCGGCAAACAAACCCACACGGTAAACCGTCAGTGGCAAACAAGGCAAGACAAGGCAAGGCAAGACAAGACAAGGGAGATATCTTAATTCAATGGTGCCGTTGCATTATAGTCCCCTGACAATAAGGACTTGTGCTACTAATGCTTAGAGTCCCCTAGCATGTACGGACTTCCAAACTTTGTGCTGCAAATGCTTAGAGTCCTCTAGCACGTAAGGACTTCCAAACTTTGTGCTGCAAACGCTTAGAGTCCTCCAGCACGTAAGGACTTCCAAACTTTGTGCTACAATTGCTTATAGTCCCCTAGCACGTACGGACTTTCCAAGAATGTCATCAAAACAGGATAGTATATATATATATATTTTTTTTTTTCAACTAGGAATAACCATTCATGCTTACAAATACTTTTCAAAACGAAGCAAAGCAAGACTTTCATCAAAGCATTATAACATAGCTTTATTAAAAATACCACTCACTTAGTTCTTCAAACGTCGGGGTCAAGTCCGAGCCATACAAACACATGGCAAGGTCTGTTGAATGCACTTTCAAACAAGTTTTACATGCATGCAGATGATCTCGGCATTTCTCAAGACTAAGTCAAATCAAAACAAACACAGTTCTTTATCTCGGGAAAACATGCCGGGCACCTACCAGGTCTAGGCCGAGGTTCCACACCCCCTCGCCGAGGTGTGGCCTCGATGGCCACATTCAAAGGAATGAAGTCGGGAAAAAACTGGGTTTCCCTCTCTTGAAAAACATGATGAACATGAAAAACATGAACATGAGGAAGATGAATGCAAAGATCATAATTTGCTATTACAAAATCTGAGATTTCATGCTATGAGTTCAAAAACATGGACCTGGGTACCCATATTCAAGGATCTTGTGAAAACAAACACAAAAACATGAATCTTAATGCAAACTTTCAGATCAAATAAGACTTTCTCTTCAAGAACACATGAACACTATTTTCTCTTTCTAAAACCAACTTTAAATCAGTGCATGACATACAGAACAGGTTCAATCGTGCAATGCAGCTAGATGATCAATAAGAACGGCAAGAGTAAATTAAGAATCTAACCTCAATACGCAAATCTAATGGTTTGATCTCTAGGAATCAAGCTCAAAAGCCCACTCTCTCACTCTAAAACTTCTTCTTCTTCTTCTAGAGCTTCTCTCTCCTCACAAACAAAGGCATATAGCAAAATGATACATTCTAGGTCTGCTGGCTGACTTAACCCTCTACAGGGGCACGTGGCAGCGGCTGGTTGGTGCTGCTCAAAAAGGTGGCTGAGTGACAAGACAAGACTATGACAAAGTGTGTTCATCAAGCAAGATGGCATGGGCACTTCGGTAGGCAATGATCTCGGCTAAAAGCGAGGCATCGGCAAGTAGGAGAACAATGACCTCGGCTAGGAAGGACAACACTTGACTAAGCTGTGCCACACCTCGGTCTAGGTCATACCACTCCGGGACAAGATCACTTAGGTGCAAAGGTAACATCTCGGCCTAGATGATTCACACCTCGGCCTTGGTGATGAACACCTCGGCCTAGATAGTGACATCTCGGCAAATATGTTAGGGCGAAGGTGGAGGTCAAACAAAGGGGTTCCAAGATAATTCTAGACTGAAGACGACCTCGGTTAAACTCACACCAAGCAAGGCACTAAACATGCTGTAACACTTAAACGAACAAGGACAAGACTAGAAACGCAAGCTTACAAGACAGAATCACATGAATGCACATGAGTATGGTTAGGATAGCGTGAGGGTTATTACATCCTACCCCCCTTAAGAAGTTTGGTCCCCAAACTTAAGTTACCTTGATTCGAGAATAACTCCGGGTATCGGACTTTCATTTCTTCTTCCATTTCCCATGTAGCATCCCTGTCGTAATGCTCTCTCCATTCAATCTTCACCATCGGTATTGTCTTATTTCTCAATCGCCTCATTTGTCTATCGACAATGCGTATCGACTCCTCTTCATAGCTTAGGCCTTCACCAACCACAACCCCGAAATGATCAATCACGTGTGGTGGATCCCGTATATACTTCCTCAACATCGAGATGTGAAACACATTGTGAACTTGACTTAACCTCGGTGGTAAAGCAAGTCTGTAGGCAACCGGGTTAACTTTCTCAAGAATTTCAAACGGTCCAATGTAACGGGGTGCCAATTTACCCTTCTTCCCAAATCTTGAAACTCCTTTCATCAGCGAGGTTTTCAGGAACACGTGATCCCCTACTTCGAATTCTAACTCCTTTCTTCTCTGGTCGGCGTAACTCTTTTGTCAACTCTGAGCGGTTCTGATTCTCTGTTGGATAAGCTTAATCTTTTCGGTTGTCCTTTGAACTAAATCGGGGCCGATCAAAGCATTATCTCCTACATCGGTCCAACATATTGACGATCTGCACTTTCTTCCATACAAGGCATCATACGGCGCCATGCCAATGCTAGCTTGGTAACTGTTGTTGTAAGCGAATTCTACTAATGGCAAATGCACTTCCCAGCTTCCCTTGAAGTCCAATACACATAGTCTAAGCATATCTTCAAGTGTCTGAATTGTTCTCTCTGTTTGGCCATCGGTCTGGGGATGAAAAGCTGTACTAAACCTCAATTCGGTCCCCAAGGCCCTTTGTAAACTCTGCCAAAATCTAGAAACAAATTTTGGATCTCGGTCTAACACGATGGACATCGGCACACCATGAAGTCTAATGATCTCATTCATATACAACACAGCAAGTCGATCAGCATTGAACAAAGTCCTAACCGGCAAGAAATGTGCTGACTTAGTTAACCTGTCGATTATAACCCAAATCGAATCCATTCCTTTCTGTGTCTTCGGTAAACCAATCACAAAGTCCATGGAGATGTCTTCCCATTTCCACTCAAGAATCGACAAAGGTTGGAGGAGTCCTGCCGGCTTCTGATGTTCCGCTTTCACCTGTTGACAATATAAACACTGAGACACGAACTCGGCTATCTCTCTTTTCATATTCGGCCACCAAAAGGTCTATTTTACATCTTGATACATCTTGGTGTTCCCTGGATGAACTGCAAATTTGGATCTATGAGAGTCTTGCAAAATCTTTCTTTTCAATTCTGGGACGTCGGCCATGCACAATCTTCCTTCAAACTTAAGCACTCCATTCTCAAGGGTGTAACCCAACCTCGGCCTGGTGGTATTCTCGTCGGCTACCTTCTTCAGGAATCCATCCTCCATTTGCCTTGCCTTTACTTCTCCAATAGTAGTCGGCTCCACTGAAATCATGGCTAGGCATGCCAAACTTCCCACTGACTTCCTACTCAATGCGTCGGCTATCGAGTTTGCTTTACCTGGGTGATACTGAATCTGCATGTCGTAATCCTTCAATAATTCAAGCCATCTCCTCTGCCTCAAATTTAGTTCCTTTTGGGTGAACAGGTACTTCAAACTCTTGTGATCTATAAAGACTTGGCAAGAGGCTCCATACATGGCGCCAAATCTTCAAAGCAAACACCACGGCCGCTAGCTCCAGATCATGGGTTGGATAGTTCTTTTCATGAAGTTTCAACTGACGAGATGCATATGCTACGACTTTGCCCCCTTGCATTAATACACAACCCAAACCCTTATGTGAAGCATCACTGAAAATCTGAAATTCCTCATTACCTGACAGGAGTACAAGAACTGGTGTCGTAACTAACCTCGTCTTCAACTCTTGGAAGGCTGATTCCCTATCATCGATCCATTCATATGCTATTCCCTTCTTAGTTAGTTGTGTCAATGGTACTGCTATCCTTGAGAAGTCCTTCACAAACTTTCTGTAATAACCTGCCAAGCCCAGAAAACTATGAACCTCGGACACGTTGGTCGGCGTCGGCCAATTCACAATGGCTTCAACCTTACTCGGATCAACTGATATACCCTCTTCATTAATCACATGCCCTAAAAATGAGATGCTGAAAAGCCAAAACTTGCACTTACTCAACTTGGCGTACAGCTTCTTGTCTCTCAAGATTTGCAGGGCAAGCCTCAGATGATTCTCGTGCTGAATTGCACTCTTGGAATAGATCAATATGTCGTCAATAAAAACAACTACGAACTCATCTAGATACGGCTTAAAGACTCTATTCATCAAGTCCATGAACGCTGCAGGAGCATTGGTCACTCCAAAAGGCATTACCAAAAATTCGTAGTGGCCATACCTTGTCCGAAAAGCAGTCTTCTCAATGTCCTCGGCTTTAACTTTCAGCTGCTGGTAGCCCGACCTAAGGTCAATCTTGGAAAAGACTCGTGCTCCTTGTAGTTGATCAAGCAAATCATCAATCCTAGGCAGTGGGTACTTGTTCTTAATGGTTACCTTATTAAGTTCTCTATAATCGATGCAAAGGCGAAGCGTGCCATCCTTTTTCTTAACAAATAAAACGGGTGCTCCCCATGGTGAAGTGCTCGGCCTAATGAATCCCTTGTCCAACAATTCTTGTAATTGTAGTTTCAGTTCTCTAAGTTCAGCTGGGGCCATTCTATAGGGTGTTTTGGAGATAGGTTGCGTTCCCGACACAAGGTCCACAGTAAACTCTATTTCTCTATCGACTAAGTGGCCAGGCAGCTCATTTGGAAAAACGTCGGGAAATTCCTTACCAACTGGTATGTCGGCTAACTCAACACTTCCATTCAAATCACTTAGTATACTGTACAAATAGCCCTGACACCCTTTTTGGATCAACTTATAGGCTTTCATGGATGAGATTAAGTAGGGTGGGGGTACTACTCCCTTACCCTGGAAAAAGACCTCGTCTTTGTTTGGGGTCTTCAACGTAACGCTCTTAGTAACACAATTAATGGATGCATGATGCGCTACTAACCAATCCATTCCCAATATGACATCGAAGTGAGTCATGCTTAATGGCATCAAATCAACTAATAATTCTACACCCTCAATCACCACAACACACGCCCTATATATGGATGCAACAATTTTTGTTCCCCCAGATGGAGTAGATACAGATAACACATAATCAAGGGTAAACCCATCAAATAAAACATTCATTGACATACGAAATATCCACATTCTTCTATTCATCGTTTCTAACGGTCTGTTCAACTTCTCGGCAAATTTAACAGATACAAATGAATGTGTAGAGCCCGAATCAATCAAGACGTATGCAACTTGAGAGCAAATTGAGAGTGTACCTGACACTACCGTTTCAGCATTCTGGGTGTCTCCTGGCACTAGAGCAAAAACTCTGCCCTGTCTCATCTGTGTCCTTCCGACGTTGCTCCCTTGTGCAGAGCCCGAGGTGCTCCCATTTTTCATACCATCATCAGCCCTTGCCTTCGGACAGTCTTTCACGCGGTGGCCTATCTCGCCACATTCAAAGCAGGCTCCTGTCGCCCAGCGACAAACCCCGAGATGCGGCTTCCCACAACTCGCACACGTCGGCTTAGCATTACCATCCCGATTTGAGTTACTGGAACTGCTCTCATTCGTCTTCTTCTTGGCATTAAACGGCATCCGACGACCTTCATAGTTCTGTCTCTTCCTCTGACTCTCTCCTGAACTTTGATATCGATTTAAGTTGGCTTCCGCCAAGATGGCCTTGTCTAACACCTCGGCGTAAGTCAACATATTGAGCATGTTGACCCGATCCTGGATTGGTCCACGTAGTCCACTTTCAAACTTTCTGGCTTTCCTATACTCATCACTAACCATATGAGGCGCGTATCTCGCCAATTCGGTGAAGGCATGGTCGTACTCTGCCACTGTTCTGTTGCCTTGTGTCAGAGTCTGGAACTCTGTGGTCTTGCGATCTCGAACGCTAAGCGGAAAATGCTTGTTGTAAAACAATTCTAAAAATCTGGCCCAAGTTAAACCAAGATTAGCCTCCCGGATCATCATCCACCATCTTCGAGCGTCATCGTCCAATGTGAATGCTGCTAATGTCACCTTCTAAGTGTCGGTGCTGGGAAAGATCTCGAACAGCTTTTCCATTTCCAAAACCCACGCCTCGGCCTTCATCGGCTCTATGCCCCCTAAGAATCTCGGTGGGTTCATCTTTTTGAACTCTTTAATCAAAGTCATCGTCCCTTCCCCATACAAAGCTGGCTGTGGAAGCACCTGAGGCACTGGAAGAGGCGGAGCTGCATGTCGGCCATCCGTCTGTTCGGCCTGGGTAGATGTAGCACTTGCATTCTGTTGCCTCATCTGCCTCAACTCACGGGTTAGACCTTCAACTAGTCTTTCTAGTCTGTCCAGTCTATCTTCGGGATGATCTCGGCCAACCGGTGGTCTACCCCTTCTCATGATGCTAAGAGCATACAAAACGTGACCTTAAAACAAAACAATCAAATAGACATGTATGCAAGTAATGAACAGTCAAGCCGAGATGATGCATACTTTGTCACATAGCAAGCAATATGATGCGATCCTAAAATTTTCCTAAGGGAAATCCTATGCTCTTTAGGACTCAAGTGTGTGAATAGTGCACTATAAGAAACTTGCGCTCTGATACCAATCTGTCACGACCCCAAACTACCCCTAGTAGTTTGGTGCCGTGATGGCCAGTAATCCGGGATTACCGAGGGCCAACCTTCAAAATCCACCCACAATCAGAGTATAAATTTATATATGGGGCTCACAAGTGCGGAAGCAATAATTTAAAAATACAAGTGGTCCATAAGAGCAGTGCACAAGTTACATGGAATGGCATACAACTTCACATAATTTTACAACTTGAATACAAATACAATGAAGTACCAAAATACATATTACATCTTGATCAAAAGGCTTCTTAAGCCGACATGTGTGAATTACAAGTATTATAAGCCGAGAAGCATAATTTTCAAGACTGCCGACGTGAATACAAGTTAGGCCGACATAACAAAAACCCAAAACAAGCTTGCCAATTACACCTAGGCGTCACCGCCTTCCTGCTCATCACCTACATATATATAGAGAGAGGGTGAGCTTGGATACTCAGTGAATGGTATAAGTAATAAAGGGGTTTGCATGACTGGTATTCAAGATCTTTATCAAACAATACATAACATAATTAGTGCAAATCAAAGGATGAGCCAAGTCCATCTAGCAAATCTGTCAAGTTTTCAAAGGATGCTTACTAACATCATTATAATACAAGTGATGACATCTCGGCAAACAAACCCACGCGGTAAACCGTCAGTGGCAAACAAGGCAAGACAAGGCAAGACAAGGGAGATATCTCAATTCAATGGTGCCGTTGCATTATAGTCCCCTAACACTAAGGACTTGTGCTACTAATGCTTAGAGTCCCCTAGCACGTACGGACTTCCAAACTTTGTACTGCAAATGCTTAGAGTCCTCCAGCACGTAAGGACTTCCAAACTTTGTGCTACAAACGCTTAGAGTCCTCCAGCACGTAAGGACTTCCAAACTTTGTGCTACAATTGCTTATAATCCCCTAGCACGTACGGACTTTCCAAGAATGTCATCAAAACAAGATAGTATATATATATATATATATTTTCAACTAGGAATAACCATTCATACAAATACTTTTCAAAACGAAGCAAAGCAAGACTTTTATCAAAGCATTATAACATAGCTTTATTAAAAATACCACTCACTTAGTTCTTCAAACGTCGGGGTCAAGGCAAGTCCGAGCCATACAAACACATGTCAAGGTCTGTTGAATGCACTTTCAAACAAGTTTTACATGCATGCAGATGATCTCGGCATTTCTCAAGACTAAGTCAAATCAAAACAAACACAGTTCTTTATCTCGGGAAAACATGCTGGGCACCTACCAGGTCTAGGCCGAGGTTCCACACCCCCTCACCAAGGTGTGGCCTCGATGGCCACATTCAAAGGAATGAAGTCGGGAAAAACCTGGGTTTCCCTCTCTTGAAGAACACGATGAACATGAAGAACATGAACATGAGGAAGATGAATGCAAAGATCATAATTTGCTATTACAAAATCTGAGATTTCATGCTATGAGTTCAAAAACATGGACCTGGGTACCCATATTCAAGGATCTTGTGAAAACAAACACAAAAACATGAATCTTAATGTAAACTTTCAAATCAAACAAGACTTTCTCTTCAAGAACACATGAACACTATTTTCTCTTTCTAAAACCAACTTTAAATCGGTGCATGACATGTAGAACAGGTTCAATCGTGCAATGCAGCTAGATGATCAATAAGAACGACAAGAGTAAATCAAGAATCTAACCTCAATACACGAATCTAATGGTTTGATCTCTAGGAATCAAGCTCGAAAGCCCACTCTTTCGCTCTAAAACTTCTTCTTCTTCTTCTAGAGCTTCTCTCTCCTCACAAACAAAGGCATATAGCAAAATGATACATTCTAGGTCTGCTGGCTAACTTAACCCTCTACAGGGGCACGTGGCAACGGCTGGTTGGTGCTACTCAAAAAGGTGGCTGAGTGACAAGACAAGACTATGACAAAGTGTGTTCATCAAGCAAGATGGCATGGGCACTTCGGTAGGCAATGATCTCGGCTAAAAGCGAGGCATCGGCAAGTAGGAGAACAATGACCTCGGCTAGGAAGGACAACACTTGACTAAGCTGTGCCACACCTTGGCCTAGATGTGCCACACCTCAGTCTAGGTCATACCACTCCGGGACAAGATCACTTAGGTGCAAAGGTAACATCTCGGCCTAGATGATTCACACCTCGGCCTTGGTAATGAACACCTCGGCCTAGATAGTGACATCTCGGCCAATATGTTAGGGCAAAGGTGGAGGTCAAACAAAGGGGTTCCAAGATAATTCTAGACTGAAGACGACCTCGGTTAAACTCACACCAAGCAAGGCACTAAACATGCTGTAACACTTAAACGAAAAAGTACAAGACTAGAAACGCAAGCTTATAAGACAGAATCACATGAATGCACATGAGTATGGTTAGGATAGCGTGAGGGTTATTACAGTAATTTACTGGGAATTTACAGAGTAATTTACTGGGAATTTACTGTGAATTTACAGAGTAATTTACTAGGAATTTACTAAGTAATTTACTGAGAATTTATAGGGAATTTACTTTGAATTTATTCAGAATTTACTGAAAATTTGACGCGTAATTTACTAAGTAATTTACTAGGAATTTACTGAGTAATTTGCTGGGAATTTACGGAGTAATTTACTGTGAAATTTCTGGAAAATTTTACTGAGAAGTTACTGGCAATTTACTGAGTAATTTACTGAGAATATATTGGGAATTTAATGAGTAATTTATTCAAAATTTATTGAGAATTTACTAAGTAATTTACTGAGAATTTATTGGGAATATACTGATAATTTACTGAGTTATTTCTTGAATAATTGACTGAGAATTTACAGAGTAATTACCAAGTAATTTTCTGAGAATTTACTTAGTAATTTACTGAAAGTTTACAGGGAATTTACTACGAATTTCCTGAGTAATTTTCAGAGAATTTATTGGGAACTAACTAATAATTTGTTGAGTAATTTACTGGAAATTTACTGAGTAATTAACTTTGAATTTATTGGGAATTTACTGAGAATTTACTGAGTAATTTACTTGGAATTTATTGATGAGAAATTTACTTTGAATTTACTGGTAATTTACCGAGAATTTACTGAAAATTAACTGGTAATTTACTGAGAATTTAGAACGAATTTACTGGGAATTTACTGATTACTTTACTGAGAATTCATAGGGAATTTACCGAGTAATTTATAGAAATTTAACTCAGAATTGTGAGGAATTTGCTTTGAATTTATTGAGAATTTATTGAAAATTGGTTGAGTAATTTACTGAGAATTTAATGGGAATTTCCTGAGTAATTTAAAAAGAATAAATAAGGAATTTACCGAGTAATTTACTGAATTAACTAGGAATTTACTTAGTAATTTACTTAGAATTTACTAAGGATTTACTGAGTAATTACTAAAAATTTACTAGGAATTTGCGGAGAGTTTTTTGAGAATTTACTAGCAATTTACTGAGTAATTTACTTTGAATTTATTGGGAATTTACTAATTAATTTACTGAGAATTTATTGGGAATTTACTAATTAATTTACTGAGAATTTACAGGGAATTTGATGGCAATTTACGGAGTAATTTATTTTTAATTTTTTAGGAATTTACTGAGTAATTTGCTAAGAATTTACTGGGAATTTACTGAGTAATTTACTAAGAATTTACTGAGTAATTTATTGGGAATTTACTGGGAATTTACTGAGTTATTTACTGAGAATTTATTAGGAATTTATACAGAATTTACTTAGTAATTTACAGAGAATTTGCTGGGAATTTACTAAGTAATTTACTAAGAATGTACTTGTAGTTTATTGAGAATTTACTGGGAATTTACTGAGTAATTTACTGAAAATTAACTGGGAATTTACTAAGTAATTTAGTGAGAATTTATGGTGAATTTACTCAGTAATTTACTGAGAATTTACAGAGTAATTTACTGAAAATTAACTCAGAATTTTGAGGAATTTACTTTGAAATTATTGGGAATTTATTTAGAATTTATTGAAAATTTAATGAGTAATTTACTGAGTAATTTAATAAGAATTTATTGGGAATTTACTAAGAATTTAATGAGTAATTTACTGAGAATTTACTAAGTATTTTAATGAGAATTTACTGGGAATTTACTAAGTAATTTACTGAGAATTTAATGGAAATTTTCTGAGAAATTTTCTAAGAAGTTATTGGTAATTTATTGAGTAATTTGCAGAGAATTTACTCTGAATTTAATGAGTAATTTACTGAGAATTTATTAGAAATTTACGGAGTAATTTACAAAGAATTTACTGGAAACTTATTGAGTAATTTAGTGAGAATTTATTGGGAATTTACTAATAATTCACATAGTAATTTATTAAATAATTTACTGAGAATTTTTTGAAAATTTATTGAGAATTTACTGAGTAATTTACTGGGAATTTACTGAGAATTTATGGGAAATTTACTAAGTAATTTACTGGGAATTTACTGAGAATTTACTGGTAATTTACTAAGTAATTTGCTGTGAATTTACTGAGTAATTTATTGAGAATTTACCGAGTAATTTGCTGAGAATTTACCGTGATTTTACAGAGTAATTTACTGAGAATTTACTGTGAATTTACTGAGTAATTTACTGAGATTTTATAGGGAATTTACTGGGTATATTACTTTGAATTTATTGGGAATTTACTGAATAATTTGCTGAGAATTTATTCGGAATTTACTGAGTAATTTAATGAGAATTTACTGAGTAATTTAATGAAAATTTACGGGGTAATTTACTGAGAAATTACTGGCAATTTACTGGGTAATTTACTCGGAATTTACTGAGTATTTACTTAGTAATTTACTAATAATTTACTAAGTAATTTCTTGAATATTTTCTAGAGAATTGATAGGGAATTTACTAAGTAATTTTCTAAGAATTTTCTTGGAATTTATTGTAAATTTACTAAGTTATTTACTGAGAATTTACAGGTAATTTACTAAGAATTTAGTGGAAATTTACTGAGTAATTTACTTAGAATTTATTGAGAAATTTAGTGGGAATTTACTGAGTAATTTACTTAGATTTTACAGGGAATTTACAAAGTAATTTATTTGGAATTTGCTAGGAATTTACTGATTAATTTACTATGAATTTACGAAGTAATTTACTGAGAATTTACTAAGTAATTTATTTTGAATTTATTCAAAATTTATTGAATAATTTACTAGGAATTTACAAAGAATTTACTGAGTACTTTATTGAGAATTTACTGGGAATTTCTTGAGAATGTACTGAAAATTAACCGGTAATTTACTGAGTAATTCACTGAGAATTTACTTAGTAATTTACTAAGAATTTACAGAGTAATTTACGGGGAATTTACAGGGTATTTATTTAGTAATGTACAGGGAATTTACTGAGTAATTTACAGGGAATTAACGGAGCAATTTACTGAGAATTTATTGGGAATTAACTGAGTAATTTACTGAGTAATTTACTTTAAATTTATGGGGAATTTACTGATAATTTGCTAGGAATTTACTAAGTAATTTACTTAGATTTTATTGGAAATTTACTGAGTAAGTTAATGAGAATTTAGTGCGAATTTACTGAGTAATTTATTGAAAATTTACAGGGAATTTACTGAGTAATTTACTGGGAATTTAGCAGTAATATACTGAGAATTTACTCAGAAATTACTGGCAATCTATTGAGTAATTTACTGAGAATTTACTGGCAATCTATTGAGTAATTTACTGAGAATTTACTGAGAATTTAATGAGTAATTTATTGAGAATTTATTAGGAATTTACTAAGTAATTTTCCGAGAGTTTGCTGAGTAATCTACTGAGAATTTATTGAGTATTTACTGATAATTTACTGAATAATTTACTGAAAATTTTCGGAGAATTTACTGAGAGATTTACTGAGAATTTATAGGGAATTTACTGGGAATTTACTGGGAATTTACTAATTTACTGAGAATTTACTAAGTAATTTACTGAAAATTTACTGGGAATTTATCGAGTAATTTACTGGGAATTTACAGAGTAACTTACTGGGAATTTACTGAGTAATTTACTAAGAATTTACAGACAATTTACTGCGTAATTTACTGAAAATTTATAGCAAATTTACCAAGTAATTTACTGGAAATTTACGGAGTAACTTACTGAGAATTTACATGGAATTTACAGAGTAATTTACTAGGAATTTAATGGGAATTTACTAAGTGATTTACTGAGAATTTACTGAGAAATTTACTGGGAATTTGTTGAGAAATTTACTAAGAATTTCCGGGGAACTTTCTGAGAAATTTACTGAGAAGTTACTGGCAATTTATTGAGTAATTTACTGAGAATTACTGGGAATTTAATGATAATTTGTTAGGATTTAAAGAGTAATTTACTCAGAATTTACTGAGTAATTTACTGAGAATTTATTGAGAATTTATATTTAATTTACTGAATAATTTACTTAGAATTTTTTGGGAATTTTCTAAGAGATTTACTGGGAATTTACAGGAAATTTACTGAGAATTTACTGGGAATTTACTGAGAATTTACTAAGTAATTTACTGGGAATTTATAAGGAATTTACTGAGTAATTTACTGAGTAATTTATTGGAAATTTACTATTAATTTACTGTTAATTTGCTGAGTGATTTACTGACTAATTTCATAGGAATTTACTTAGAATTTTTAGCGAGTTTACTGAGTAATTTAGTTTGAATTTATTGCGAATTTACTGAGTAATTTAATGAGAATTTACTTGGAATTTACTGAGTAATTTACTGAGAATTTAATGGGAATTTACAAAGTAATTTACTGTCAATTTAATGGGATTTTACTGACTAATTTACTGGAAATTTTCTTAGAAAATTTACTGGGAAGTTACTTGCAATTTACTGAGTAATTTACAAATAATTTACTTGTAATTTACTTAGTAATTAACTTGGAATTTATTGAGAATTTGTTGGGAATTTACTAATAATTTACTGAGAATTTACAAGGAATTTACTAAGTAATTTTCTGAGAATTTACTGGGAATTTACTGAGTAATTTACAAGGAATTTACTGGGAATTTATTAAGTAATTTTTTTAGAATTTACTGGAAATTTACTAATAATTTACTATGTAATTTACAGGCACTTTGACGAGTAATTTACTGAGAATTTACTGAGTAATTTACTTTGAATTTACGGAGAATTTACTGAGAATTTACTGAGTAATTTACTAGGTAATTTACTTATAATTACTAAGAATTTACCGAGAATTTACTCGAAATTTACTAAGTAATTTACTCAGAATGTACTCGGAATTTAATGACTAATTTACTTAGTAATTTACAAAGAATTTACTGGAATTTACTGAGAATTTATAGGGAAATTTACTGTGTAATTTACAGAGAATTTACTGTGTAATTTATTGAGAATTTATTGGTAATTTACTGAAAATTTACTTAGAATTTAATGATAATTTACAAAGTAACTTCCTCATAATTTATTGAGTAATTTACTGAAAATTTATTAGAATTTATTGAGAAATTACTAAAAATTTACTGAGTAACTTACTGCGAATTTACTGAGTAACTTACTGCGAATTTACTCAGTAATTTACTGAGAACTTATTGGGAATTTACTAAGTAATTTACTGCGAATTTGGTGAGTAATTTACTGAGAATTTATTGGGAATTTAATGAGTACTTTACTGAGAATTTACTGATTAATTTACTGAGAATTTTTTGGGAATTTACTCAATAATTTACTGAGAATTTACCAAGTAATTTACTGTGAATTTGCTGAGTAATTTACTGGGAATTTACAAAGTAATTTACGGAGAATTTACATGGAGTTTACTGAGTAATTTACTGAGAATTTTCTGAATAATTTATTGGGAATTTACTGAGTAATTTACTTGGGAATTTACTGAGAATTTTCTGAGTAATTTACTAACAATTTACTGTGAATTTATTGAGTAATTTACTAGGAATTTACTAAGAATTTACTGTGTAATTTACTGAGAATTTACATGGATTTTACTGAGTAATTTATTTTGAATTAACTGCGAATTTACAGAGTAATTTTCTGAGAATTTAGAGGGAATTACTGTGTAATTTATTGAGAATTTATTATGTAATTTACAAGAAATTTACTGAGTAATTTACTTAGAATTTAATGAGAATTTACGGGGAATTCCCTGAGTAATTTTTTGAGAATTTACAGAGTAATTTACTGGGAATTTACAAAGTAATTTACTGAAAATTTACTGAGAGTTTACAGGGAATTTACAGAGTAATTTACTGAGAATTTATTGGGAATTCACTGAGTTATTTACTGGGAATTTACTGACAATTTACTAGGACTTCACAGAGTAATTTACTGAGAATTTAAAGGGAATTTGCTGAGAATTTACAGGGAATTTATTAGGAATTTATAGCGATTTACTATGTAATTTACTGAGAATTTAAAGGGAATTTACTGAGTAATTTGTTGAAAATTTACAGAGAATTTACTTGGAATTCACTGAGTAATTTACTGGGTAATTTACTGAAAATTTACTGGGAATTTACTGATAATTTACAGAGAATTAACGGGGAATTTACTTAGTAATTTACAAAGAATTTGATTGGAATTTACTGAGAAGTTTACGGAGAATTTACTGGGATTTTTCTGAAAATTTACAGAGAATTTATTGGTAATTTATTGAGAATTTACTGTGTAATTTATTGGGAATTTACTTTGAATTTACTCAGTAATTTACTGTGAATTTTCTGAGTAATTTACTGGAAATTTACTGATAATCTACCGAGTAATCTTCTATTAATTTCCGAAGAATTTAATAGAATTTACAAAGTAATTTACTGAGAATTTACTCTCAATTTTCTGAGTAATTTACTGAGAATTTACAGGGAATTTACTGAGCAATTTACTTTAAATTTATTGGGGATTTGCTGAGAATTTACTGAGTTATTATTGTGAATTTACAGAGTAATTTACTGTGTAATTTCCTTAGAATTTACCGTTAATTTACTGAGTAATTTTCTAGGAATTTGCTAGGAATTTATTGAGTAATTTACTGAGAATTGACAGGTAATTTACTGAGTAATTTACTTAAAATTTACAAAGAATTTACCGAGTAATTTACTTATAATTTACTTGAAATTTACTTAGAATTTACTTGAAATTTATTGAGTATTTAATGTAATTTACTGAGTAATTTACTGAGACTTTACTCGGAATTTTCTAAGCAATTTATAGGGAATTTACTGGGAATTTAAAGGGAATTTACTGTGTAATTTACTGGGTATTTATTGAGTAATTTACAGATAATTTACTAAGAATTTACTCGGATTTTATTGAGTAATTTACTGAATAATTTACTGGGAATTTACTAAGAATTTTTTAGGAGTTTACTGAGTAATTTACGTAAAATTAACTGGGAATTTACTGAGAATTTACTTAAAAATTTATTGCGAATTTACAGAAAATTTGCTAAGTAATTTATTGGAAATTTACTGAGTAATTTACTGAGATTTTACCGAGTAATTTACTGGCAATTTACATAATAATTTACTAAGAATTTACTGAAAATTTACTCTGTAATTTATTGAGAATTTAATGGGAATTTACAGAGTAATTTACTTTGAATTTACTGGGAATTTAATGAGTAATTTACTTTGAATTTATTGGGAATTTACTGGATAATTTACTGAAAATTTAATGAGTAATTTATTGAGAATTTACTAGAAATTTAAAGAGTAATTTACTGAGACTTTACTAGAATTTACCGAGAATTTACTGAGTAATTTACTGGGAATTTACTTAGTAATTTACTGAAAAATAATCGAGAATTTACTGAGAATTTACTTAGTAATTTACTCAGAATTTACTAAGTAATTTACTGAGAATTTATGAAAAATTTACTGGGAAATATACTAAGTAATTTATTGAGAATTTACTGATAATTTAATGAGTGATTTACTGAGAATTTACGGGGAATTTTCTGAGCAATTTATTTTAAATTTACAGAGTAATTTACTGAGTAATTTGCTTAGAATTTACTGTGAATTTACTGAGTAATTTTTTGGGAATTTGCTGGGAATTTACGGAGTAATTTACAGAGAATTGACAGGTAATTTACTGTGTAATTTACTAAAAATTTACGAGGAATTTATCGAGCAATTTACTTATAATTTACTTGAAATTTACTGAGAATTTACTCGGAATTTACTGATTAATTTACTGAGAATTTAATGTAATTTACTGAGAATTTACTGAGACTTTACTCGGAATTTTCTAAGTAATTTATAGGGAATTTACTGTGTAATTTACTAAAAATTTACAGAGTAATTTACTGATAATTTACTAAGAAATTACTCGGATTTTACTGAATAATTTACTGAGAATTTACTGAGAATTTTCTAGGAGTTTACTGAGTAATTTACTTAAAATTAACTGGGAATTTACTGAGAATTTACTTAAAAATTTACTGAGAATTTACAGAAAATTTGCTAAGTAATTTACTGGGAATTTACTGAGATTTTTCCAAGTAATTTACTGGTAATTTACAGAGAAATTTACTGAGAATTTACAGGAAATTTATTGGAATTTACTGAGTCATTTACTGATAATTTACTTGGAATTTACTGGGAATTTACAAAGTAATTTACTTTGAATTTACTGGAAATTTAATGAGTAATTTACTTTGAATTTACTGGGAATTTACTGAGTAATTTACTTTGAATTTACTAGGAATTTAAAGAGTAATTTACTGAGACTTTACTGGAATTTACTGGGAATCTACTGGAAATTTACTGAGTAATTTACTGGGAATTTACTTAGTAATTTACTGAAAAATAACCGAGAATTTACTAAGAATTTACCTAGTAATTTACTGAGAATTTACAGAGAATTTACTAAGTAATTTACTGAGAATTTACGGGAAATTTACTGGGATTATACTGAGAAATTTATTTAGAATTTACTGATAATTTAATGAGTAATTTACTGAGAATTTAAGGGGAATTTTCTGAGTAATTTACTTTAAATTTGCTGAGAATTTGCTGAGAATTTAATGAGTTATTTACTGTGAATTTATAGAGTAATTTACTAAGAATTTACTGAGTAATTTGCTTAGAATTTACTGTGAATTTACTAAGTAATTTTCTGGGAATTTGCGGGGAATTTACGGAGTAATTTACTGAGAATTGACAGGTAATTTACTGAGTAATTTACTTAGAATTTACAAGAAATTTACCGAGTAATTTACTTTAAATTACTGAGAATTTACTCAAAATTTACTGATTAATTTACTTAGAATTTAATGTATTTACTAAGACTTTACTCGGAGTTTTTTAAGTAATTTATAGGGAATTTACTGGGAATTTTCTGAGAATTTAAAGGGAATTTACTGTGTAATTTACTGGGAATTTACTGAGTAATTTACTGATAATTTACTAAGAAATTACTCGGATTTTGCTGAGTAATTTACTGGGAATTTACTAGGAATTTACTGAGAATTTTCTAGGAGTTTACCGAGTAATTTACTTAAAATTAACTGGGAATTTAATGAGAATTTACTTAAAAATTTACTGAGAATTTACAGAAAATTTGCTAAGTAATTTACTGAGATTTTACCGAGTAATTTACTCAGAATTTACTGGGAATTTATTGAGAATTTATTGGAATTTACGGAGAATTTACTGGGAATTTACTGAGAATTTACAGGGAATTTACTGAGTCATTTACTGGTAATTCACTTGGAATTTACTGGGAATTTACAGAGAATTTACTGAGTAATTTACTTTGAATTTACTGGGAATTTAATGAGTAATTTACTTTGAATTTACTGAGAATTTACTAGGTAATTTACTGAAAATTTAATGAGTAATTTATTGAGAATTTACTAGGAATTTAAAAAGTAATTTACTAAGACTTTACTGGAATCTACTGGAATTTATTGAGTAATTTACTGGGAATTTACTTAGTAATTTACTGAAAAATAATCGAGAATTTACTGAGAATTTACTTAGTAATTTACTGAGAATTTACAGAGAATTTACTAAGTAATTTACTGAGAATTTACGGGAAATTTACTAGGAATATACTGAGAAATTTATTGAGAATTTACGGATAATTTAATGAGTAATTTACTGAGAATTTACGAGAAATTTTCTGAGCAATTGACTTTAAATTTGTTGAGAAATTAATGAGTTATTTACTGTGAATTTACAGAGTAATTTACTGAGAATTTACTGAGTAATTTGTTTAGAATTTAGTGTGAATTTACTGAGTAATTTTCTGAGAATTTACGGAGTAATTTACTGAGAATTGACAGGTAATTTACTGAGTAATTTACTTAGAATTTACAAGGAATTACCGAGTAATTTACTTATAATTTACTAGAAATTTACTGAGAATTTACTCGGAATTTACTGATTAATTTACTGCGAATTTAATGTAATTTACTGAGTAATGTACTGAGACTTTACACGGAATTTTCTAAGTAATTTATAGGGAATTTTCTGGGAATTTACTGAGAATTGAAAGGGAATTTACTATGTAATTTACTGAGAATTTATTGGGAATTTACTGATTAATTTACTGATAATTTACTGAGAATTTACTCGGATTTTACTGAGTAATTTACTAGGAATTTACTGAAAATTTACTGAGAATTTTCTAGGAGTTTACCGGGTAATTTACTTAAAATTAACTGAGAATTTACTTAAAAATTTACTGAGAATTTACAAAAAATTTGTTAATTAATTTACTAGGAATTTATTGAGAAATTTACTGAGGTTTTATCGAGTAATTTACTGGCAATTTACAGAGTAATTTACTAGGAATTTACTTTGTAATTTATTGAGAATTTACTGGAATTTACTAAGAATTTACTGGGAATTTACTATGAATTTACAGGGAATTTACTAAGAATTTACAGAGAATTTACTAAGTCATTTACTTGGAATTTACTGAGAATTTACAGAGTAATTTTCTGGGAATTTACTGAGTAATTTACTTTGAATAAACTAGGAATTTAATGAGTAATTTACTTTGACTTTACTGGGTAATTTACTGAAAATTTAATGAGTAATTTATTGAGAATTTACTAGGAATTTAAAGAGTAATTTACTGAGACTTTATGGGAATTTACTGGGAATCTACGGGAAATTTATTGAGTAATTTACTGGGAATATATTTAGTAATTTACTGAAAAATAACCGAGAATTTACTCAGAATTTACAGAGAATTTACTATGTTATTTACTGAGAATTTACGGGAAATTTACTGATAATTTAATGAGTAATTTACTGAGAATTTATGGGGAATTTCCTGAGCAATTTACTTTAAATTTACTGGGAATTCGCTGAGAATTTACTGAAAATTTAATGAGTTATTTACTGTGAATTTACAGAGTAATTTGCTTAGAATTTACTGTGTAATTTTCTAGGAATTTACTGAGAATTGACAGGTAGGTTATTGAGTAATTGACTTAGAATTTACAAGGAATTTACCGAGTAATTTACTTATAATTTACCTGAAATTTACTAAGAATTTACTCGAAATTTACTAATTAATTTACTGAGAATTTAATGTAATTTACTGAGAATTTTCTGAGTAATTTACTGAGACTTTACTTGGAATTTTCTAAGTAATTTATAGGGAATTTACTGAGAATTTTCTAGGAACTTACTAGGAATTTACTGAATATTTTACCGGGAATTTACTGAGAATTTTCCACGAGTTTACCGAGTAATTTACTTAAAATTAACTCGGAATTTACTGAGAATTTACTTAAAAATTTCCTGAGAATTTACAGAAAATTTGCTAAGTAATTTACTGGGAAGTTACTGAGTAATTTACTGAGATTTTACCGAGTAATTTACTGGCAATTTGTAGAGTAATTTATTGAGAATTTACTAGGAATTTACTCTGTAATTTATTAAGAATTTACTGGAATTTACTGGGAATTTACTGAGTAATTTACTTGGAATTTGCCAAGAATTTTAATAAGAATTTACTAGTAATTTAGTGAGAATTTCCTGGAAATTTACTGATTAATTTACTGTGAATTTACTGAGAACTTATTGGGAATTTACATAGTAATTTATTTGGAATTTTCTGGAAATTTACTGAGAATTTACAAGGAATTTACTAAGAATTTACTGAGTAATTTACTGGGAATTTACTGAGTAATTTACAGGGAATTTACATTGTAATTTACTGAAAAATAACTGGGAATTTATTGAGAATTTACTTAGTAATTTACTGAGAATTTACGGGGAAATTACTGGAAATATACTGAGTAATTTATTGAGAATTTAATAAGTAATTTATTGAGAATTTACTTGGAATTTACTGAAAATTTACTAAGTAATTTATTGAGAATTTACCGAGAATTTACTGAGAATTTTCTGAGTAATTTACTGCGTAATTTATTGAGAATTTACTCGGAATTTAATGAGTAATTTACGTAGAATTTACTCGGAATTTACTTAGTAATTTATTGAGAATTTATTGGTATTTGGTGAGAATTTACTAGGAATTTAATGTGTAACTTACTCGCAATTTATTGAGTAATTTATTGAAAATTTATTAGAATTTAATGAGAAATTACTGGAAATTTACTGAGTAATTTACTGAGAATTTTTTGGGAATTTACTGAGTAATTTACTGGGAATTTACTAAGTAATTTTTTGAGAATTTATTGGGAATTAAATGAGTAATTTACTGAGAATGTTTTGGGAATTTACTCAATAATTTACTGAGAATTTACAGGGAATTTACCGAGTAATTTACTAAGAATTTGTTAAGTAATTTACTGAGAATTTACTGAGTAATTTACTTTGAATTTACTGAGTAATTTACTGGAAGTTTACTGAGTAATTTAATGAGAATTCACTGAGTAATTTACTGGAAATTTACTGAGTAATTTACTTAGGAATTTACTAAGTAATTTACTAACAATTTACTGGGAATTTATTGAGTAATTTACTTGGAATTTACTGAGAATTTACGGGAAATTTACTGAGAATATTCTAAGTAATTTATTGAGAATTTACAAGGAATTTACTGAGAATTTATTGCGAATTTACAAAGTAATTTACTGGGAATTTACTAAGAATTTAGTTGGAATTACTATGTAATTTAATGAGAATCTACTGTGACATTTACTGGGAATTTACTCATAATTTACCAGAAATTTACTGAGTAATTTACTTAGAATTTAATGAGAATTTACTTGAAATTCCTTGAGTAATTTTGTAGTGACCCTCATCCTCGTCTTAGTCATGTTCATGTGCATCTGCATGTTTTGTTTTGTTAAGCTTGCACTTGTGGTTCTGACTTGTTTTGCCTAAAGTAAGGTTTCCGTCTTGTTTTGTACCTATGTGTTTTGGCTTGAGTATTGTTTGTATGTTTTGTCCCTTGCTTGGTGTGTGTAGCCGAGGTCATCTTAAGCCTAGGTCACGCCTTTGGACCTTTTACACCTAGGACCATCTTGGAACCACTTTGGCTGACCTCCACCTTCACCCTGGCATATTGGCCGAGATGTCATCATCTAGGCCGAGGTGTGTATCACCGAGGCCGAGATATGTATCATCTAAGCCGAGATGTTATCCTTTAGGTATTTTAGATCTTTGATCCCTGCACCCGGTGATCTTGTTCCCGGACTGGTATGACCTAGACTGAGATGTGGCATAGCTAGGGCAAGTGTTAACCTTCCTAGCCGAGATCATTGAGACCTTACTTGCCGAAGCCTTGTTCTAATCCGAGGTCCTTACCTGCCGGAGTACCCATGTCACCTTACTTGTTGAACACCCTTTATCATGATTTTGTCTTGTGATTCAGTCACCTTTTTGAGGAAACCCAATTCGATAGTGCCACGTGCCCCAACAGAGGGTTAAGTCAGCCGGCAATGGGAGAAAACATATCATTGTGTGTCATATTTTGCATGGTAGAGAGAGAAGCTCTAGGAAGAAGAGGAAGAAGTTCTTAGGGGGAGAACTAGATTTCCAAGCTTGATCTTCGCACCTTGAACCGTTAAATCCGTGTTTTGAGGTTAGATTCTTGATCTACTCTTGTTATTCTTTATGTTGAACCGATCACATTGCATGATCTAGCATGATTCATGAGCCATGCATTGATTTAAAGCTTGTTTTAGAAAGAGAATATGATGTTCTTGAGTTCTTGAAATAAAACCATGTTTTGATCCGAAAGTTTGTATCAAGATCTATGTTTCTGTGTTGTCTTCATAAGATCTTCAAGTATGGGTACCCAGGTCCATGTTTTCGAACTCATCTCACGAAATCTCAGATTTTGAATAAAGAAGCTATGATTTTAACATTCATGTTCTCCATGTTCACATTCTTCATGTTCTTCAAAGGAAACCCAGATTTTTCCCAGACTTCATTTCCCTGAATGTGGTCGTCAGGACCACACCTCGGCCAAGAGGTGTGGGACCTCGGCCAAGACTTGGTTGGTACCCAGCATGTTTTCTGAGATGAAAAACAGTGTTTGACTCCCAGCACATGACTGCTTTGTTTTGACTTAGTTTTGAAAGAAGTGCCGAGATCATTTGCACACATGTAAAGCTTGTCTTAGGGATGCATTTCATATCCATCTTTGAGCATCTCTTCTTGACTTCTTGAAGTGCATTCAATGGGATTTATTATGTGCTTGTAGGCCTTGGATCCTTGCTTGTAATCCCTACACCCGAAAAGCTATGTGAGTGGTATTTTTAATAAAGCTATGTTATAAAGTTTTTGATAAAGCTTTGCTTCGTTTTGGAAAAGTATTTGATCAAGCATGAATGATTATCCCTAGTTTTTGTATCAAGTATTATATTTGTTTGATGACATTCTGGGTAAGTCCTTAGTGCCAGGGGACTATAATGCAACTGCACCCTTGTTTTGAAAGTCCTTAGTGCCAGGGGACTATAATGCAACTGCACCCTTGCTTTGAAAGTCCTTAGTGCTAGGGGACTATAATGCAACTGCACCCTTGTTTTGAAAGTCCTTAGTGCCAGAGAACTATAATGCAACTGCACCCTTATTTTGCCACTGACGGTTTTCTGCGTGGGTTTGTTTATCCGGAATGTCATCCTTTGGTATTATGTAGATGCTAGTAAGCATCCCTTGAAGCTTTGAAAGATTTGACAGATGAACTTGGTTCATCATTTGATTTTGTACAAGATATGCTATGTATTGTTTGACAAAGATCTTGAATATCAGTCATGCAAACCTTTATTTCTGATATCATTCACTGAGTATCCAAGCTCACCCTCTATATATATATATATATAGGTGACGAGCAGGAAGGCAGTGACGCCTAGATTTGTTTTGCATAACGTTTGGATTCATACTTTTGCTAGCATCTTGAAGATTATGCTTCTTGGCTTTGTATTTCACCTCTTTTGTATATGTCGGCTTGAGAAGCCTTTTGATCAAGATGTAATATGTACTTTATTTTATTTGTATTCAAGTTGTAAACCATGTCTCAGTGTATGCCATTTCATTTGATCTATGCACAACTCTTGTGGACTGTTTAGATTTAAATTTATTGCTTCCGCACATGTACGCCCCATATGTATACTCTGATTGGGTGTGACTTCGTAAGTTGGCCTTCGGTAATCTCGGATTACTGGCCATCTAGGATTACTAGCCGTCATGAAAAATTTACGGAGTAATTTACTGGGAATTTTCAGAGTAATTTACTAGGAGTTTACTGAGAATTTACAGGAAATTTACTGAGTAATTTACTGAGAATTTACTGGGAATTTACTGAGTAATTTACTGACAATTTACTAGGACTTCACTGAGTAATTTACTGAGAATTTAGAGGGAATTTACTAAGTAATTTATTGACAATTTACTGAGAATTTATAAGGAATTTACTGAGAATTTATAGGGATTTTACTGAGAATTTACTGTGTAATTTATTGACAATTTACTGGGAATTTACTATATAAATTTACTGAGAATTTAAAGGGAATTTGCTGAGAATTTACTGGGAATTTACTGAGTAATTTGCAAAGAATTAACTGGGAATTTACTTAGTAATTTACTGAAAATTTGTTGGGAATTTACTGAGTAATTTACGGAGAATTTACTAGGAATTTTTTGATAATTTACAAAGAATTTACTTAGTAATTTATTGGGAATTTACTGTGTAATTTACTAGGAATTTACTCAGTAATTTACTGTGAATTTTCTGAGTAATTTACTGAAAATTTACTGAGTAATCTACTGGGAATTTACTGAGTAATTTCCTAAGAATTTAATAGAATTTACTAAGTAATTTACTGAGAATTTACAGGAAATTTACTGAGTAATTTACTTTAAATTTAGTGGGAATTTACTGAGAATTTACTGGAAATTTAATGAGTAATTTACTGTGAATTTACATAATAATTTGCTTAGAATTTACTGTGAATTTACTGAGTAATTTTCTGGGAATTTGCTGAGAATTTACGTAGTAATTTACTGAGAATTGACAGGTAATTTACTGAGTAATTTACTTAGAATTTACAAGGAATTTACTGAGTAATTTACTAGAAATTTACTAAGTAATTTACTTATAATTTACTTGAAATTTACTCAGAATTTAATAATTGATTTTCTGAGAATTTAATGGAATTCACTGAGTAATTTACTGAGCATTTACTGTGAATTTTCTGAGTAATTTTTCGTGAATTTATAGAGAATTTACTGAAACTTTACTCGGAATTTACTGAGTAATTTATAGAGAATTTACTGGAAATTTTCTTAGAATTTACTGAGAATTTAAAGGGAATTTACTGAGTAACTTATTGAGAATTTACTGGGAATTTACTGAGCAATTTACTGAGAATTTACTGATAATTTGCTGAGTAATTTACTAGGAATTTACTAGGAGTTTACTGAGTAATTTCCTTAAAATTAACTGGGAATTTACTGAGAATTTACATAGAAATTTACTGAGAATTTAAAGAAAATTTGCCAAGTAATTTACTGGGAATTTACTGAGATTTTACTGAGTAATTTATTGGCAATTTACAGAGTAATTTACTGAGAATTTACTGAGTAATTTACGGAGAATTTACTAGGAATTTAATGAGTAATTTACTTTGAATTTACTGGGAATTTACTAGGAATTTAATGAGTAATTTGCTGAGACTTTATTGGAATTTACTGAGAATCTACTCGGAATTTACTGAAAAATAACTAGGAATTTACTAAGAATTTACTTGGCAATTTACTGAGAATTTACAAAGAATTTACTAAGTAATTTACTGGGAATATACTGAATAATTTATTGAGAATTTAATCAGTAATTTATTGAGAATTTACTTGGAATGTACTCATAACTTACTGAGTAATTTACTAGGAATTTACTAATTCATTTACTGAGAATTTAATGAGAATTTAATGAGTAACTGATTGAGAATTTTTTTTACTAGGAATTTATTAAGAATTTACTGCGTAATTAAGTGAGAATTTACTGAGTAATTTACTGAAAATTTGTTGGGAATTTACATAGTAATTTACTTTGAATTTTTTGGGAATTACTGAGTAATTTACTGAGAATTTACAAAGAGTTTAATGAGTAATTTACTGAGAATTTACTGAGTAATTTACGATGAATTTATTGAGATTTAATGAGTAATTTACTGAGTAATATACTGAGAATTTACTGGGAATTTACTGAGTAATTTATAGAGAATTTACTGAATAATGTACTGAGAATTTACAAGGAATTTACTAAGTAATTTAATGACAATTTACTAGTAATTTACTGAGTAATTTACAGAGAATTAACAAAGAATTTAATTAATAGGGAATTTACAGGGTAATTTACTGAGAATTTACAGGGAATTTACTTTTTCTGAGAATTTACTTGAAATTTATAGAGTAATTTACTGAAAATTCACTAGGAATTTACTGAGAAATTAGTGGGAATTTACTGAATAATTTATTGAGAATATACTGGGAATTTAGTGAGTTATTTACTAGGAATTTATTGATAATTTACTAAGTTATTTACTAAGTAATTTACGGGGAATTTACTGAGTAATTTATTGGAAATTTACTAAGTAATTTTACTTGGAATTTATAGAGAATTTACTAGGAATTTACTGAGAATTTAATAAGTAATTTACTGAGAATTTATTGGGAATGTACTAATAATTTACTGAGTAATTTACTGAGAATTTAGTGGAATTTACTGAGTAATTTATTGAGAATTTACTAGGGATTTACTGAAAAATTACTGGGATTTTTCTGAGTAATTTACTTGGAATTTACTGAGTAATTTACTGAGAATTTAATGAGAATTTATTGAGTAATTTACTGAGAATTTATTAGGAATTTACTCAGCAATTTAATGACAATTTACTGAGAATTTACGGAGTAATTTACTTAGAATTTACAAAGAATTCACTGAGTAATTTACTGAGAATTTACTGGAAATTTACTGAGAATTTGTTGGGAATTTAATGGGTAATTTACTGGGAATTTGCTGGGAATTTACTGAGTAATATACTTGGAATTTACTGGGAATTTAATGAGAATTTACTTGTAATTTACTGAGTAATTTACCGAGAATTTGCTGTGAATTTACAAAGTAATTTGCTGAGAATTTACTGGCAATTTACTGAGTAATTTAGTGATAATTTACTGGCAATTTACTGAGAATTTACTCGAAATTTATTAACTAATTTACTGAACATTTACTCGAAACTTACTGGTAATTTACTGAGTATTTTTATGAGAATTTATTGTGAATTTACATAGTAATTTTCTGAAAATTTACTGAATAATTTACTGGGGATTTACTAAGTAATTTACTTAGAATTTATATGGAATTTACTGGGAATTTGCTGAGTAATTTACTGAGAATTTACTGAGAATTTTTTTAGTAATTTACTGACAATTAACTGAAAATTTAATGAGTAATTTATTAGGAATTTACTGAGAATTTACTGGAATTTACTGAGTAAATTAACGAGAATTTAAATTACTCAGTAATTTACTGAGAATCTGAAGGGAATTTACTAAGTAATTTATTTTGAATTTACTGAGAATTTAATGAGTAATTTACTAGGAATTTACTGAGTACTTTACTGAGAATTTTTGGGGAATTTACTGATTAATTTACTAACAATTGACTGGGTAATTTACGAAGAATTTACTTGAAATTTACTGAGTAATTTATTTAGAATTTACTGGAAATTGACTGAGTAATTTATTGGGAATTTATTGAGTAATTTATTGAGAATTTACTGAGAATTTACTGACTAATTTAAGGAAAATTTACTGGGAATTTACTGAGTAATTGCTGAGAATTTACTTGGAATTTACTGAGTAATTTACTGGGAATTTGCTAAGTAATTTACTTGGAATTTATTGAGTAATTTATAGAGAATTTACTGATATTTATTGGGAATTTATTGTGAAATTTACTTAGATTTTACTGGGTAATTTACTGACCAATTTATTCGGAATTTATTGAATAATTTACTGGGAATTTGGTAAGTAATTTACTGGGAATTTGTTGAGAATTTACTGGAAATTTACTAAGAATGTATTGGTAATTTAACGAGTAATTTACAGGGAATTTACTTTGAATTTAATGGGAATTTCCTGAGAATTTAAGTAATTTACTGTGAATTTACTGGAAATTTGATGAATAATTTAATGAGAATTTAACTGAAATTTGCTGGGAATTTGCTCAGGAATTTACTGAGAATTTACTAAGTAATTTACTTAGAATTTACTGAGAATTTACTAAGAATTTACCAAGTAATATATTGAGAGTTTACTGGGAATTTTCTGAGTAATAACTGAGAATTTACTGGAAATTTACGGAGTAATTTATTGAGAATTTACTAAAAATTTGCTGATTAATTTACTGAGAATTTAATGGGAATTTCCTGAGTAATTTAAAAAGAATTAATAAGGGATTTACCGAGTAATTTACTGAATTAACTAGGAATTTACTTAGTAATTTACTTAGAATTTACAGGGAATTTACTAAGTAATTTACTGAGAATTTACTGAAAATTTATAGGGAATTTACTGAGAGTTTTTTGAGAATTTACTGGCAATTTACTAAGTAATTTACTTTGAATTTGTTGTGAATTTAATGAAAAATTACTGGGAACTTACTGACTAATTTACTGGGAATTTGCTAAGTAATTTACTGAGAATTTATTGGGAATTTACTGAGTAGTTTACTAGAACTTTACTGAGAATTTATTGAGAATTTACTAATTAATTTATTGGGAATTTACAGGAATTTGCTGGCAATTTACGGAGTAATTTTTAATTTACTAGGAATTTACTAAGTAATTTGCTGAGAATTTACTGGGAATTTACTGAGTAATTTACTAAGAATTTACTGAATAATTTATAGGGAATTTACTATGAATTTTTAGAGAATTTACTTAATAATTTACAAAGAATTTGCTGGGAATTTACTGAGAATTATCTAAGTAATTTACTGAGAATTTACTTGTAGTTTATTAAGAATTTACTGGGGATTTACTGAGTAATTTACTGAAAATTAACTGGGAATTTACTGAGCAATTTATTGAGAATTTATGGAGAATTTACTGAAAATTTACTGAAAATTAACTCAGAATTTTGAGGAATTTACTTAGAATTTATTGAAAATTTAATGAGTAATTTAATAAGAATTTACTGGAAATTTACTGAGTAATTTACTGAGAATTTAATGAGTAATTTACTAAGAATTTACAAAGTATTTTAATGAGAATTTATTAGGAATTTACTGAGTAATTTACTTGGAATTTACTGACTAATTTACTGGGAATTTACGAAGTAATTTACTGAGAATTTAATGGGAATTTTCTGAGAAATTTTCTAAGAAGTTGTTGGTAATTTATTAAGTAATTTACTGAGAATTTACTCCGAATTCAATGAGTAATTTAATGAGAATTTATTGGGAATTTACGGAGTAATTTACAGAGAATTTACTAGAAACTTACTGAGTAATTTAGTAAGAATTTATTGGGAATTTACTGATAATTTACATAGTAATTTGTTGAATAATTTACTGAGAATTTTTTGAGAATTTACTGGGAATTTATTGAGTAATTTACTGGGAATTTACTAAGAATTTATGGGAAATTTTCGGAGTAATTTACTGAGAATTTTTTGGAAATTTACTGAGAATTTACTGGGAATTTACTGAGTAATTTATTGAGAATTTACCGAGTAATTTGTTGAGAATTTACCGTGATTTTACAAAGTAATTTACTGAGATTTTATAGGGAATTTACTGGGTATATTACTTTGAATTTGTTGGGAATTTACTGAAAATTTGATGCGTAATTCACTAAGAATTTACTGAATAATTTACTGAGAATTTATTTGGAATTTACTACGTAATTTAATGAGAATTTATAGAGTAATTTACAGTGAAATTTCTGGGAAATTTACTGAGAAATTACTGGCAATTTACTAAGTAATTTACTCAGAATTTACTGAGTATTTACTTAGTAATTTTCTGATAATTTACTGAGTAATTTCTTGAATATTTTCCAGAGAATTGATAGGGAATTTACTAAGTAATTTTCTGAGAATTTTCTAGAAATTTACTGTAAATTTACTAAGTTATTTACTGAGAATTTACAAGTAATTTACTGAGAATTTAGTGGGAATTTACTGAGTAATTTACTTAAAATTTACGAAGAATTTATTGAGTAATTTAGTGAAAATTTACTGAGTAATTTACTTAGAATTTACAGGGAATTTACAAAGTAATTTATTTGGAATTTGCTGGGAATTTACTGATTAATTTACTGTGAATTTACTAAGTAATTTACTGAGAATTTACTAAGTAATTTACTTTGAATTTATTCAGAATTTACTAAGTAATTTACTAGGAATTTACAGAGAATTTACTGAGTAATTTATTGAGAATTTACTAGGAATTTCCTGAGAATTTACTTAGTAATTTACTAAAAATTAACCGATAATTTACTGAGTAATTCACTAAGAATTTACAGAGAATTTACGAAGTAATTTACTGGGAATTTACTGAGTAGTTTACTAAGAATTTACTGAGTAATTTACTGTGAATTTACAGGGTATTTATTTAGTAATGTACAGGGAATTTACTGAGTAATTTACAGGGAATTAACGGAGTAATTTACTGAGAATTTATTGGGAATTTACTAAGTAATTTACTTTGAATTTATGGGAAATTTACTAATAATTTGCTGAGAATTTACTGAGTGATTTACTTAGAATTTACTTTGAGTTACTGGAAATTTACTAAGTAATTTAATGAGAATTTAGTGGAAATTTTCTGAGTAATTTATTAAAAATTTATGAGGAATTTACTGCGTAATTTACTGGGAATTTAGTCAGTAATATACTAAGAATTTACGGATTAATTTATTGAGAATTTACTGAGAACTTTCTGAGAAATTTACTGAGAAGTTACTGGCAATTTTATTGAGTAATTTACTGAGAATTTACTGGGAATTTAATGAGTAATTTACTGAGAATTTATTAGAAATTTACTGAGTAATTTCCTGAGAGTTTACTGAGTAATCTACAGAGAATTTATTGAGTATTTACTGATAATTTACTAAAAATTTTCTGGGAATTTACTGAGATATTTACTGAGAATATATTGGGAATTTACTGAGTAATTTACTACGAATTTACTAAGTAATTTACTGAAAATTTACAGGGAATTTACCGAGTAATTTACTGGGAATTTACAGAGTAATTTACTAACAATTTACAGAGAATTAACTGAGTAATTTACTGAAAATTTACAACAAATTTACCGAGTAATTTACTGGGAATTTACGGAGTAACTTATTGAGAATTTACATGGAATTTACAGAGTAATTTACTAGGAATTTAATGGGAATTTACTGAGAAATTTAATAGGAATTTACTGAGTAATTTACTGAGAAATTTACTAAGTAATTTATTTAGAATTTAATGAGTAATTTACTGAGAATTAACCAAGAATTTACTGAGTAATTTACAGAAAATTTAGTGGGAATTTACTAAGTAATTTACTTGGAATTTATTGGGGTTTTATTGACTAATTTACTGGGACTTTACTGAGTACTTTACTAAGAATTTACATAGAATTTGCTGACTAATTTACTAAGAATTTACTGGAAATTTACTGAGAAACTTCTGTAAATTTACTGAGAAATTTACTGGGAATTTTCTAATAATTTAATGAGGAATTTCCTGAATAATTTTCTGAGAATTTTCAGGAATTTACTATGTAATTTTATGAGAATTTATCGAGAAATTACTGAGTAATTTACTAAAAATCTACATCGATTTTACTGTGAATTTGTTGGGAATTTACTAGGTAATTTTCTGAGAATTTACTAGGAATTTGATGAGTAATTTATTGAGAATTTACTACAATTTACTGAGTAATATACGGAGAGTTTACGAGAAATTTATTGAGTAGTTTACTCAGAATTTATAGGGAAATTACTCAGTAATCTACTTTGAATTTCGTTGGAATTTACTGAAAATTTACCGGGAATTTACTGAGAATTTGTTGAGTAATTTACTGCGAATTTACTAAGCAATTTACTGAAAATTTACTGAGTAGTTTACAAAGAATTTAATGAGGAATTTACCGAGTAATTTACTACGAATTCACTGGATAATTTACTGAGAATTTACAGGGAACTTACTGAAAATTATTGTATTTTACTAATTAATTTACTGAGAATTTACTAGGACTTTATTGAGTAATTTACTGGAAATTTATTGAGTAGTTTATTTAGAATTTACTGGGAATTACTTGTAATTTACTGAGTAATTTACAAAGAATTTACTAAAAATTTATTGAGTAATTTAATGAGAATTTACTCCGAATTTACTAAGTAATTTACTGAGAATTTAATGAGTAATTTACTGGGAATTTACTGCGTAATTTACTTTGAACTTACTGAGTAATTTACAGAGTAATATATTGAGAATTTACTGGGAATTTAGTGAGTAATTTACTAAGAATTTACTCGGAATTTACTGAGTAATTTACAGAGAATTAACAAGGAATTTACAGAGTAATTTACAAAGAATTAACTAGGAATTTACTGAGTAATTTACTAAGAATTTAAAGGAAATTTACTAAGTAATTTACTGGGAATTTACTGAGTAATTTACGGAGAATTTACTGTGAATTTATTGAGAATTTACTGAGTAATTTACTTGAATTTATTGGGAATTTACTGAGAATTTACTCGAAATTTACAAAGTAATTTATTGGGAATTTACATAGTAATTTATTAAGTAATTTACTGGGAATTTACTGATAAATTTACTTAGAATTAACTACGAATTTATTGAGTAATTTACTCAGAATTTACTGGGAATTCACTGAAAATTTACTGGTAATTTATTCAGTAATTTATTGAGAATTTACTAGGAATTTACTGAGTAATTTACTAAGTAATTTAATGAGAATTTACTAGAAATTTAATGAGTAATTTACTGAGAATTTACATTTAATTTACTGAGTAATTTACTGAATAATTTACTGGGAAATATACTTGAAATTTACTGAGTAATTTGCTGGGAATTTACTGCGAATTTACTAAGTAATTTCCTAAGAATTTACTTAGAATTTACTGGCAGTTTACTGTGTAATTTATTGAGAATTTAATGTAAATTTATTAGTAATTTGCTGAGAATTTACTGAGTAATTTACCAATAATTTACTGGAAATTTATTGAATAATTTAATGAGAATTTACTGTGAATTTCCTAAGTAATTTACTGAGAATTTACTAGTAATTTACTGAGACTTTACTGAGTAATTTACTGGGAATTTGCAGAGTAATATACTTAGAATTTACTGGGAATTTAGTGACTAATTTACTGAGAATTTACTGGGAATTTAGTGAGTAATTTACTCAGAATGTACAGGGAATTTACTAAGTAATTTAATGAGAATTTACTGAGTAATTTAAAGAGAATTAACAAGGAATTAATAAGTAATTTACAGAAAATTAACTGGGAATTTGTTGAGTAATTTACTTAGAATTTACAAGGAATTTACTGAGTCATTTACTGGGAATTTTCTGAGAAATTTACAGGGAATTTACGGAGTAATTTACTTAGAATTTACTGAGTAATTTACTGAAAAGTAACTTGGAATTTACTGAGTATTTTACTTAGAATTTACAGAGAATTTACTATGTAATTTGTTGGGAATTTACTGAGTAATTTACTGAAAATTAACTGAGAATTTACTGAGTATTTTACTGAGAATGTACAGATTATTTACTAAGTAATTTACGGAGAATTTACTGAGTAATTTACATGGAATTTACAAAGTAATTTACTTGGAATTTACTGTGAATTTAATGAGTAATTTACTTGGAATTTACTAAGTAATTTACCTAAAATTTACAAGGAATTTACTAAGTACTTTATTTAGAATTTATTGAGTAATTTATTTTGAATTTATTGGGAATTTACTGAGTAATTTATTGAGAATTTAATGAGTAATTCACTGAGTAATTTGCTAAGAATTTAATGGGATTTTACTGACTAATTTACTGGGAATTTACTGAGTACTTTTTTGAGAATTTACTGCGAATTTTCTAAGAAATTTACTGAGAAGTTTCTGCAAATCTACTGAGTAATTTACTATAAATTTACTGAGAATTTACTGAGAGCTAACTGGGAATTTACTGATAATTTGCTGAGGAATTTCCTGAATAATTCTCTGAGAATTTTCAGGAAATTTTCTATGTAATTTTCTGAGAATTTATTGGGAAATTACTGAGTAATTTACTGAAAATTTAAAGGGATTTTACTGTGAATTTGCTGAGAATTTACCAAGTAATTTTCTGAGAATTTACTAAGTAATTTACTAGTAATTTGGTGAGTAATTTACTGAGAATTTACTGAGCAATTTACGGAGAATTTACTGGGAATTTATTGAGTAGTCTACTTTGAATTTAGTTGGAATTTACTGAAAATTTACTAGGAATTTACAGAGTAATTTATTGGGAATTTACAGGGAATTTATTGAGTAATTTGTTGGGAATTTACTAAGTAATTTAATGCGAATTTACTGGGAATTTACTAAGTAATTTACTGCAAATTTACTAGGTAATTTACTTAGAATTTATATGAAATTTACTGGTAATTATTTGGATTGTACTGATTAATTTACTGGGAATGTACTGGTAATTTAATGAGTAATTTATTGAGAATTTACTAGGATTTGATTGAGTAATTTACTGAGAATTTATTGGCAATTTACTTAGTAATTTAATGAAAATTTACTGGGAATTTACTGAGTAATTTACGAAGAATTTACTGCAAATTTATTGAGTAATTTAATAAGAATTTACTGCGAATTTATTGAGTAATTTACTGGGTAATTTATTTGGAATTTACTGAGTAATTGACAGAGCAATATATTGAGAATTTACTGGGAATTCAGTGAGTAATTTATTGAGAATTTAGTAAGTAATTTAATGAGAATTTACTGGGAATTTACTAAGTAATACAGAGAATTAACAAGGAATTTTCTGAGTAATTTACAAAGAATTAACTAGGAATTTACTGAGTAATTTAAAGCGAATTTACTAAGTAATTTACTAACAATTTATTGGAAATTTACTGAGGAATTTCCTGAATAATTTTATGAGAATTTTCAAGGAATTTACTATGTAATTTTCTGAGAATTTACTGGAAAATTACTGAGTAATTTACTGGAAAATTACTGAGTAATTTACTGAAAATTTACAGGGATTTTACTGTGAATTTGCTAGGAATTTACTAAGTAATTTTCTGAGAATTTACTGGGAATTGGCTGAGTAATTTTTGGAGAATTTTCTAAGTAATTTACTGAGTAATTTATTGGGAATTTACTGATCAATATACTGGGAATTTGCTGGTAATTTACTGAGAATTTACTTGGAAATTACTGAGAATTTACTGATTAATTTACTGGGAATTTACTAAGTAATTTACTGAAAATTTACTGGGAATTCACTGAGAATTTACTGGCAATTTATTTAGTAATTTTTTGAGAATTTACTAGAAATTTACTAAGTAATTTATTGATAATTTACTGAGTAATTTACTAGAATTAACTGAGTAATTTAATGGAAATTTACTGAAAATTTAATGAGTAATTTACCAAGAATTTACATGTTTACTCAGTAATTTACTTGGAATTTATTGAGTAATATACTGGGAATTTACTAAGTAATTTACAGGGCATTTACTGGCAATTTACTAAGCAATTTATTGAGAATTTACTGGAAATTTACAAGTAATTTACTGAGAATTTACTGAGTAATTTACTGAAAATTTATTCAGTAATTTAATGAGAATTTACTGAGTAATTTACTGGGAATTTGCTGGGTAATATACTTTGAATTTACTGAGTAATTGATAGAATAATATATTGAGAATTTACTGGAATTCAGTGAGTAATTTACTGAGAATTTACTAAGAATTTACTAAATAATTTACAGAGAATTAACAAGGAATTTTTTGATAATTTACGGAGAATTTATTAGGAATTTGCTGAGTAATTTACTGAGAATTTAAAGGGAATTTACTAATTAATTTACTGACAATTTATTGGAAATTTACTGATAATTTACTAGAAATTTACTGATAATTTACTAAGGAATTTTCTGAATAATTTTCTGAGAATTTTTAGGGAATTTACTATGTAATTTGTTGAGAATTCACTGGAAAATTACAAAGTAATTTACTGAAAATTTACAGGGATTTTACTGTGAATTTGCTGGGAATTTACTAAGTAATTTTCTGAGAATTTACTGAATAATTTACTAAGAATTTACTGCAATTTACTGAGTAATTTACGGAGAATTTTCTGGGAATTTATTTAGTAGTTTACTGGGAATTTACAGGGAAATTACTGAGTAATCTGCTTTGAATTTAGTTGGAATTTACTGAAAATTTACTGGGAATTTACAGAGTAATTTACTGAGAATTTACAGAGAATTTATTGAGTAATTTACTGAGTAATTTACTACGAATTTACTTTGAATTTATTGAGGAATTTACTGATTAATTTACAGAGAATTTACTGAGTAATTTACAGAGTATTTAATGAGGAATTTCCTGAGTAATTTACTGTGAATTTACTGCATAATTTACTTGAAATTTACTGAGTAATTTACAGAGTAATATATTGAGAATTTACTATGAATTTAGTGAGTAATTTACTGAAAATTTACTAACTAATTTAATGAGAATTTACTAGGAATTTACTGAGTAATTTACAGAGAATTAACAAGGTATTTGCTGAGTAATTTACAGAGAATTAACTGGGAATTTTCTAAGTAATTTATTGAGAATTTAAAGAGAATTTACTAAGTAATTTACTGACAATTTACCAGAAATTTACTGGGAATTTACTAAGTAATTTTTTGAGAATTTACTATAAATTTGCTGAGAATTTACTGGAATTTACTGAGTAGTTTACTGAGAATTTACAGGGAATTTACTGAGTAATTTACCTGAATTTACTGGGAATTTACTGCGTAATTTACTGTGAATTTATTGAGTAATTTTTTGAGAATTCACTAGGAATTTACTGAGTAATTTACTGAGAATATACTATGTAATTTACTAGGAATTTACTGATTAATTTACTAAGAATTTAATGTGTTATTTACTGTGTAATTTACTAGGAATTTACTGATTAATTTACTAGGAATTTAATGTGTTATTTACTGTGTAATTTACTAGGAATTTACTGAGAATTTACAGGGAATTTACTTATTAATTTACTGAGAATTTTCTGGGAATTTACTAGGAATTGACTAAGTAATTTATCGAGAACTTATTGACTAATTTACTAAGAATTTTATAAGTAATTTAATGAGTAATTTATTGGGAATTTACTGTGAATTTACTGAGAATTTTCTTGGAAATTACAGAGAATTTACTGGGAATTTATTGGGATATTACTGATTAATTTACTGGGAATTTACTAAGTAATTTACTGAGAATTTACTGGAAATTCACTGACAATTTACTGGAAATTTATTCAGTAATTTATTGAGAATTTACTTGGAATTTACAGAGTAATTTATTGATAGCTTACTGAGAATTTACTGAGTAATTTAATGAGAATTTACTGAAAATTTAATGAGTAATTTACTGAGAATTTACATGTAATTTACTGAGTAATTTACTTGGAATTCACTGAGTATTTTACTGAGAATTTACTGGGAATTTACTTAGTAATTTAAAGGGAATTTACTTGCAATTTACTGTGTAATTTATTGAAAATTTACTGAGTAATTTATTGAGAATTTACTAAGACTTTATTGAGTAATTTACTGAGAATTTACTGGTAATTTACTGAGTAATTTACTGAGAATTTACTAGGAATTTACTGAGAATTTACTGAGAATTTACTGAGTAATTTGCGAAGAATTTACTGCAAATTTATTAAGTAATTTAATGAGAATTTACTGAGTAATTTACTGCAAATTTAATGAGTAATTTAATGGGAATTTATTGCGTAATTTACTTGGAATTAACTGAGTAATTTACAGGGTAATATATTGAGAATTTATTAGAAATTTAGTAAGTAATTTACTGAGAATTTACTGGGAATTTACTAAGTAGTTTAAGGAAAATGTCTCGTAGCTCAAATTTTGTGGCTCAAAAGTGGCTCAAATGGTCAAAACGACATCGTTTTGGCTTTTTTTATGTTGTTCTGTACTCAAAACGACGTCGTTTTGGCCATTTGAGCCACTTTTGAGCCACAAAATTTGAGCTACGTAGCATTGTCGGTAATTTAATTAGAATTTACTAGGAATTTACTAAGTAATTTAATTGGAATTTACGAAGTAATTTACAGAGAATTGACAAGGTATTTACTAAGTAATTTACAGAGAATTAACTTGTAATTTATTGAGTAATTTATTGAGAATTTAAAGGGAATTTACTGACAATTTACTAGGAATTTATTGAGTAATTTTTTTGGGAATTTACTAGGAATTTACTGAGTAATTTTTTGAGAATTTACTAGGAATTTACTGAGAATTTTCTAAAATTTACTGAGTAGTTTGCTGAGAATTTATGGAGAATTTACTGAGTAATTTACTTGAATTTACTCGAAATTTACAAAGTAATTTACTGGGAATTTACATAGTAATTTACTGAGAATTTACTGAGTAATTTACTAGGAATTTACTAAGTAATTTACTGAGAATTTGCTGAGTAATTTACTGAGTAATTTACTAAGTTATTTACTTGGAATTTACTGATTAATTTACTAGGAATTGAATGTGTAATTTACTGTGTAATTTATTGACAATTTAATGGGAATTTACTGAGAATTTACAGGGAATTTACTTATTAATTTACTGAGAATTTTTTAGGAATTTACTGAGAATTTATTGGGAATTGACTGAGTAATTTATGGAGAATTTATTGAGTAATTTACAGAGAAATTACTAAGTAATTTACTGAGTAATTTATTGGGAATTTACTGTGAATTTACTGTGTAATTTACTGGTAATTTATTGAGAATTTACATGGAAATTACTGAGAATTTACTGGGAATTTACTGATTAATTTACTGAAGAATTTACTGGGAATTTACTAAGTAATTTACTGGGAATTCATTGAGAATTTACTTGCAATTTATTCAGTAATTTATTGAGAATTTACTGGGAATTTATTAAGTAATTTATTTATAATTTATTGAGTAATTTAATGAGAATTTACTGGAAATTTAATGAGTAATTTACTGAAAATTTATTGGGAATTTACTGGCAATTTACTAAGTAATTTATTGAGAATTTACTCATAATTTACTAGTAATTTACCGAGAATTTACTGGAAATTTACTAAGTAATTTGCGAAGAATTTACTGAAAATTTATTTTGTAATTTAATTAGAATTTACTGAGTAATTTACTGGGTAATTTACTTGGAATTTACTTAGTAATTGACAGAGTAATATATTGAGAATTTACTGCGAATTTAGTGAATAATTTACTGAGAATTTACTAAGTAATTTAATGAGAATTTACTGGAAATTTACTAAGTAATTTACAGAGAATTAACAAGGAATTTACTGAGCAATTTACAGAGAATTAACTAGAAATGTACTGAGTAATTTACTAGGAATTTAAAGGGGATTTACTAAGTAATTTACTGACAATTTACTGCTAATTTACTGGGAATTTACTGATAATTTACTGAGGAATTTCCTGAATAATTTTTTGAGAATTTTCAGGGAGTTTACTATGTAATTTTCTAAGAATTTATTGAAAAATTACTGAGTGATTTACTGAAAATTTACAAGGGTTTTACTGTGAATTTGTTGGGAATTTATTAAGTAATTTTTTGAGAATTTACTGAGTAATTTACTGGTAATTTGATAAGTAATTTACTGCAATTTACTAAGTAATTTACGGAGAATTTACTAGCAATTTATTGAGTAGTTTACGGAGAATTTATAGGGAAATTACTGAGTAATCCACTTTGAATTTAGTTAGAATTTATTGAAAATTTATTGGGAATTTACAGAGTAATTTACTAGGAATTTACTGAGAATTTATTGAGAAATTTACTGGGAATTTACTAAGCAATTTACTGCGAATTTACTGAGAATTTACTGAGTAATTTACTGAGAATTTATTGAGCAATTTACTGATTAATTTACAGAGAATTTACTGATTAATTTACAGAAAATTTAATGAGGAATTTACTGAGTAATTTACTGCGAATTTACTGGGTAATTTACTGAGAATTTAGTGGAAATTTACTGAGTAATTTACTGAAAATTATTTGGATTTTATTGATTAATTTACTGGAAATTTACTAGTAATTTACTATGTAATTTACTGAGAATTTACTAGGACTTTATTGAGTAATTTGCTGAGAATTTACTGGCAATTTACTAAGTAATTTATTGTGAATTTACTCAAAATTTACTGAGAATTTACTGAGTAATTTACGAAGAATTTACTGAAAATTTATTGAGTAATTTAATGACAATTTATGGCGAATTTACTGAGTAATTTATTGAGAATTTATTGCAAATTTAATGAGTAATTTACTGGAAATTTACTGAGTAATTTACAGAGTAATATATTGAGAATTTACTGGGAATTTAGTCAATAATTTACTGAGAATTTATTGGGAATTTACTAAGTAATTTAATGAAAATTTACGGGGAATTTACTATGTAATTTACAGAGAATTAACAAGGTATTTACTGAGTAATTTACCGAGAATTAACTGGGAATTTACTGAGTAATTTATTGAGAATTTAAATGGAATTTACTTAGTAATTTATTGAGAATTTACTGGGAATTTAATGAGTAATTTAGTGGTAATTTACTAAGTAATTTTCTGAGAATTTACTAGGAATTTAATGAGAATTTTCTGGAATTTACTGAGTAGTGTACTGAGAATTTACAAGGAATTTAATGAGTAATTTACTTGAATTTTCTGGGAATTTACTTAGAATTTACTCAAAATTTACAAAGTAATTTGATTGGAATTACATAGTAATTTACTGAGTAATTTACTGAGAATTTACTAGGAATTTACTGAGTAATTTACTAAGTAATTTACTTTGAATTTACTGATTAATTTACTGGGAATTTAATGTGTAATTCACTGTATAGTTTACTGAGAATTTACTGGGAGTTTACTGAGAATTTACAGGGAATTTATTTATTAATTTACTGAGAATTTACTAGGAATCGACTGAGTAATTTATGGAGAATTTATTCATTAATTTACTGAGAATTTGTTAAGTAATTTACTGAGTAATTTACTTGGAATTTACTGCTAATTTACTGAGAATTTACTTGGATATTACTGAGAATTTACTTGGAATTTACTTATTAATGAGTAATTCACTGGGAATTTACAAGGAATTTACTTATTAATTATTGAGAATTTTCCGGGAACTTACCGAGAATTTTCTGTGAATTGACTGAGTAATTTACTGACAATTTACAAAGGGAATTTACTAAGTAATTTATAGACAATTTACTGGGAATTTATTGAGAATTTACTAAGTAATTTATTGAGAATTTACTGGAAATTTATTGAGTAATTTACTAGGAATATACTGAGTAATTTTTTGAGAATTGACTGGGAATTTACTGAGAATTTGCTGGATTTTACTAAGCAATTTATTGAGAATTTACAAGGAATTTACTGAGTAATTTACTTGAATTTACCGAAAATTTACTGAGAAATTACTCGAAATATATTAAGTAATTTACTTGGAATTTACATAGTAATTTACTGAGAATTTATTGGGAATTTACTAAGTAATTTATTGAGAATTTACAAGGAATTTACTGAGAATTTAATGTGTAATTTACTGAGAATTTACAATGAATTTACTGAGAATTTACTTGGAATTGACTGAGTAATTTACGAAGAATTTATTAAGTAATTTATTGAGAATTTACTGAGTACTAAGTAATTTACTGAGAATTTACTGGGAATTTACTGAGAATTTACTTGGAAATTATTGAGAATTTACTGATTAATTTACTAGGAATTTACTGAGAATTTACTGAAAATTTATTCAGTAATTTATTGAGAATTTACTAGGAATTTATTGAGTAATTTACTGGAAATTTACTGAGTAATTTACTAAGAATTTATTGAGTAATTTATTAGGAATTTACTAAGTAATATACTGGGAATTTACTAAGTAATTTACCGGAAATTTAAAGAGAATTTACTGGGAATTTACTGAATAATTTTTTTAGAATTTACTAAAAATTTACTGAGAATTTACCGACAATTTACTAAGTAATTTATTGGGAATTTACGGGGAATTTACCAAGAATTTACTAGAAATTTATTAAGTAATTTAATGAGAATTTACTGCGAATTTATTAGGAATTTACTAAGTAATTTCCTAAGAATTTACTAAGACTTTACTGGGAATTTACTGATTAATTTAAAGAGTAATATACTTAGAATTTACTGGGACTTTAGTGACTAATATACTGAGAATTTACTAGGAATTTACTAAGTAATTTAATGAGAATTTACTCAGTAATTTACAGAGAATTAACAAGAAATTTACTAAGTAATTTACTGAGAATTTACAGGAAATTTACGGAGTAATTTACTGAGTAATTTACTGAAAAGTAACTGGGAATTTGCTGAGTATTTTACTGAGAATTTACTAAGTAATTTTTTGGGAATTTACTAAGTAATTTACTGAAAATTAACTGAGAATTTACTGAGATTTTACTAAGAAATTTACTGAGAATTTACTCAGTAATTTACAGGGAATTTACAAAGTAATTTACTAGGAATTTACTGTGAATTTACTGAGCAATTTACTTGGAATTTACTAAGTAATTTACAAAAAATTTACTGGGAATTTACTGAGTACTTTATTTAGAATTTATTGGGAAATATTGAGTAATTTACTTTGAATTTATTAGGAATTTACTAAGTAATTTACTAATAATTTAATGAGTAATTTACTAAGAATTTAATAGGAATTTACTGAGTAATTTACTGAAAATTTAATGGTATTTTCCTGACTAATTTACTGGGAATTTACTGAGAATTTTCTGAGAAATTTACTGAGAAGTTTCCACAAATTTACTAGGAATTTACTGGGAATTTACTGAGTAATTTCCTGAATAATTTTCTGAGAATTTTCAGGGAATTAACTATGTATTTTTCTTAGAATTTACTGGGAAATTACTGAGTAATTTACTGAAAATTTACAGGGATTTTACTGTGAATTTGCTTTGAATTTACTAAGTAATTTTCTAAGAATTTACTGGGAATTTGATGAGTAGTTTACTGAGAATTTACAGGGAAATTACTGAGTAATCTACTTTGAATTTAGTTTGAATTTACTGAAAATTTGTTGGGAATTTACGGAATAATTTACTGAGAATTTACTGAGATGTTATTGAGTGATTTACTTGGACTTTACTGAGTAATTTACTCAGAATTTATTGAGAATTTACTGAACAATTTACTGCGTATTTACTGAGCAATTTACTAATTAATTTACGGACAATTTAATGAGTAAATTATTAAGAATTTACTAGGAATTTACTGAGTAATTTACAGGAAATTTACTGAGTTAATTACTGAAAATTATTTGGATTTTACTGATTAATTTACTGGTAATTTACTAAGAATTTACTATGACTTTATTGAGTAGTTTATTGAGAATTTACTGACAATTTATTGAGTAATTTATCGAGAATTTACTGGGAATTTACTAGTAATGTACTTAGAATTTACTAGGAATTTACCAAGAATTTACTGGAAATTTATTGAGTAATTTAATGAGAATTTGCTGCTATTTTCTTGAGTAATTTACTGAGCATTGCTGAGAATTTATTGAGTAATTTACTGGGTAATTTACAGAGTAATATATTGAGAATTTACTGGAAATTTAGTGAGTAATTTATTGAGAATTTACTTGAAATTTACTACGTAATTTACTGGGAATTTACTGAGTAATTTACAGAGAATTAACAAAGAATTTACTGAGTAATTTACTAAGACTTAACTGGGAATTTTCAGAGTAATTTACTGAAAATTTAAATGGAATTTACTAAATAATTTACTAGGAGTTTAGTGGGAATTTAATGAGCAATTTACTGGGAATTTACTTAGTAATTTTCTAAGAATTTACTGGTAATTTACTGAGTAATTTACTGAAAATTTACTGGAATTTACTAAGTAATTGACAAAGAATTTAGTGTGAATTTACTGAGTAGTTTACTGAGAATTTATAGGGAATTTACTAGGTAATTTACTGAGAATTTACTCGAAATTTACTAAGTAATTTACTTGGAATTTACATAGTAATTTATTGATAACTTACTGGGAATTTACTGAGTAATTTACTGGGAATTTACTGAGCAATTTACTGAGCAATTTACTGAGAATTTACTAGGAATTTACTGAGAATTTTACTAAGTAATTTACTTGGAATTTACAAGAAATTTACTTATTAATTTACTGAGAATTTTTTAAAAATTTACTGAGTAATTTACTACGAATTTATTGGGAATTGACTAAGTAATTTACGGAGAATTTATTGAGTAATTTATTGAGAATTTACAATGTAATTTACTGAGTAATTTATTGGGAATTTACCGGCAATTTACTGAGTAATTTTCTGGGAATGTACTGGTAATTTACTGAGAATTTACGTAGAAATTACTGAGAATTTACTGGGAATTTACCGATTAAGTTACAGAGAATTTACTGAGTAATTTACTAAGAATTTATTTTGTAATTTACTGGGAATTCATTTAGAATTTACAGACATTTTATTCTGTAATTTATTGAGAATTTACTGGGAATTTACTTAGTAATTTACAGAGAATTTACTTGGAATTTACTAAGTAATTTATCGAGAATTTATTGAGAATTTATTGGGAATTTATTGAGTAATATACTCAGAATTTACTGAGTAATTTATAGGGAATTTACTGAGAATTTCCTTAGAATTTACAGAGAATTTACTGGGAATTTACTGAGTAATTTTCTGAGAATTTATTGAAAATTTACTGAGAACTTACTGCCAATTTACTGAGTAATTTATCGAGAATTTACGAGGAATTTACAAGTGATTTGTTTATTATTTACTGAAAATTTACTGAGTAATTTATCAAGAATTTACTAGAAATTTATTGAGTAATTTAATGAGAATTTATCAGGAATTTACTGAATAATTTACTGAGAATTTACTGAGTAATTTGCAGAGTAATATAGTAAGAATTTACTGAGAATTTAGTGAGTAATTTACTGAGAATTTACTGGGAATTTACTAAGTAATTTAATGAGAATTTACTTGGAATTTACTGAGTAGTTTACAGAGAATTAACAAGGAATTTACTGAGTAATTGTAACGCCCCGACCCTTTACACGTCATCGATATTGTCCGCTTTGGGTAACGCCTGCACGAATTTGTTCTTTCCAGTGGGTAACCCATCCAAGAACTACTCCAGCCTAAGCACGCTTAACTGGGGAGTTCTAATAAGGATTTCACCACTTGGGAAAAGGCCTCGATGCTATATAAGGGTCCAGGTTTTTACTTCTATAGCCTAGGAACTCCCCCTCCATTTCCAATGTGGGACACTGGGGCCTTACAATCCACCACTCATAAGGCTGCACATCCCCGTGCAGTAGCCTGCCATCTCGCAAGCCCGCCCACATGCCGAGAGATGCCAGGGGCCCACACTCGGCTCCGATACCATTTGTAATGCCCCGACCCTTTACACGTCATCGATATTGTCCGCTTTGGGTAACGCCCACACGGATTTGTTCTTCCCAATGGGTAACCCATCCTAGAACTACTCCAGCCTAAGCACGCTTAACTAGGGAGTTCTAATAAGGATTTCACCACTTGGGAAAAGGTCTCGATGCTATATAAGCGTCCAGGTTTTTACTTTTATAGCCCAGGAACTCCCCTTCCATTCCCGATGTGGGACACCGGGGCCTTACAGTAATTTACAGAAAATTAACTGGGAATTTACTGAGTAATTTACTGAGAATTTATTGGGAATTTACTGAGAATTTACAGGGAATTTACGGAGTAATTTACTGAGAATTAATAGAAATTTACTGAGTAATTTACTAAAAAGTGACTGGAAATTTACTAAGTACTTTATTTTGAATTTATTGAGAATTTATTGAGTAATTTACTTTGCATTTATTGGGAATTTACTCGAAATTTACTAAGTAATTTACTAAGAATTTAATGAGTAATTTACTAAAAATTTACTGAGTAATTTTCTGAGAATTTAATGAGAATTTATTGAGAATTTACTGAGTACTTTACTGAGAATTTACTCAGAATTTTTTGAGAAATTAACTAAGAAGTTTCTGCAATTTTTTGAGTAATTTACTGGGATTTTTCTTAGAATTTACTGGGAATTTACTTATAATTTATTGAGGAATTTTCTGAGAATTTTCAGGGAACTTACTATGTAATTTTCTGAGAATTTACTGGGAAATTAATGAGTAATTTACTGAAAATTTACAGGGATTTTACTGTGAATTTGCTTGGAATTTACTAAGTAATTGTCTGAGAATTTACTTGGAATGTACTGACTAATTTACTTTGAATTTGATGAGTAATTTGCTGAGAATTTACTGCAATTTACTAAGTAATTTATGGAGAATTTACTTGGAATTTATTGAGTAGTTTACTAAGAATTTACAGGGAAATTACTGAGTAATCTACTTTGAATTTAGTTGGAATTTACTGAAAATTCATTGGGAATTTACAGTGTAATTTATTGGGAATTTACTAAGAATTTATTGAGTAATTTACTGCGAATTTACGGGAATTTATTAAGCAATTTACTGATTAATTTACTGAGTAATTTATGGAGAATTTAATGAGTAATTTACTAACAATTTACTGAGTAATTTACTAACAATTTATTGAGTAATTTACTGCGAATTTACTTGGTAATTTACTGAAAATTTACACGGAATTTACTGATTAATTTACTTAAATTTTTTTGGATTTTACTGATTATTTTACTGGGAATTCACTAGTAATTTACTGAGTAATTTACAGAGAATTTACTAGTACTTTATTGAGTAAGTAATTGGGAATTTACTGGCAATTTACTAAGTAATTTATTGAGAATTTTCTAGGATTTTACTAGTAATTTACTGAGAATTTAAAGGAAATTTACTGAGTAATTTACCAAGAATTTATTGGAAATTTATTTTGTAATTTAATGAGAATTTACTGCGAATTTACTAAGTAATTTACTGAGAATTTACTGGGTAATTGACTTGGAATTTACTTAGTAATTTACAGAGTAATATATTGAGAATTTATCGGGAATTTAATGAGTAATTTATTGGGAATTTACTGAGTAGTTTACTAAAAATTTACATGGAATTTACTGAGTAATTTACTTGACTTTACTAGGAATTTACTGAGAATTTACTCGAAATTTAATATGTAATTTATTTGGAATTTACATAGTAATATCCTGGGAATTTACTGAGTAATTTACTGAGAATTTACTAAGAATTTACTGAGTAATTTACTGAGAATTTACTAAGTAACTTACTTGGAATTTATTGAGTAATTCACAGGAAATTTACTGTGAATTTACTATGTAATTTACTAAGAATTTATTGGGAATTTACGGAGAATTTACTGGGAATTTACTGAGTAATTTACGGAGAATTTATTGAGTAATGTACTAAGTAATTTATATGTAATTTACGGGCAATTTACTCATAAATTTACTAGGCATTTATTGGTAATTTATCGAGAATTATTTGGAAATTACTGAGAATTTAGTAGGAATTTACTGATTAATTTACTGAGAATTTAATGAGTAATTTACTGCGAATTTATTGAGTAATTTTCTGAGAATTTATTGTGAATTTACTGAGTAATTTACTGAGAATTTACAAAGTAATTTACGAAGAATTTACTGAATAGTTTATTGAGAATTTATAGGGAATTTACTGAGTAATTTACTTGAATTTACTCGGAATTTACTGAGAATTTACTAAGTAATTTACTGGAAATTTACTGAGAATTTATTGAGTAATTTTCTGAGAATTTACTGAGTAATTTACTCAGAATTTAATGTGTAATTTACTGAGAATTTACAGTGTAATTTACTGAGAATTTACTGAAAATTTACTGATGATTAATTTACGGGGAATTGAATGAGTAATTTACGGAGAATTTACTAAGTAATTTACTTAGTAATTTATTGGGGGATTTACTGGTAATTTACAGATAATTTACTTGGAAATTACTGAGAATTTACCGAAAATTTACCGATTAATTGACTGAGAATTTATTGGGAATTTATTCAGTAATTTATAGGGAATTTACTGAGATTTAATGAGTAATTTATTGTGAACTTACTGAGTAATTTACTGAAAATTTACTAGGAATTTACTAAGTAATTTATTAAGAATTTACTGGGAATTTACTGAGTAATTTACTTGGAATTTACTGAGAATTTACTAGAAATTTAATGAGTAATTTACTTAGAATTTACATGTAATTTACTAGGAATTTACTAAGTAATTTATTGAGAATTTATTGAGTAATTTACTGAGAATTTACTTGGAATTTACTGAGTAATATACTGGGAATTTACTGAGTAATTTACAAGGAATTTACTTGGAATTTACTGAGTAATTTTCTTAGAATTTACTAAGAATTTATTGGGAATTCACTGAGTACTTTATTTAAAATTTATTGAGTAATTTACTTTGAATTTATTGGGAATTTACTGGTAATTTACTGAGAATTTTTCGAGTAATTTACTGAGAATTTATTGAATAGTTTACTGAGAATTTACTGAAATCTTACTGAGAATTTACAAAGTAATTTACTTAGAATTTACTAAGTAATTTACAGAAAATTAACTGAGAATTTACTAAGAATTTACTGAGTAATTTACTGAACAGTAACTGGGAACTTGCTGAGTATTTTACTGAGAATTTACTCAGAATTTACAGAAAAACTTGCTGGGAATTTACTGAGTAATTTACTGATAAATTTACAGAGAATTTACAAAATAATTTACTGGGAATTTACTGAGTAATTTACTTGGAATTTAGCAAGTAATTTACTGAAAATTTACTGCGAATTTACTGAGTACTTTATTTAGAATTTATTGGGAATTATTGAGAAATTTACTTTGAATTTATTGGGAATTTACTCGAAATTTACTGAGTAATTTAGTGAGAATTTAATGATAAATTTACAAAGAATTTAAATGAAATTTACTGAGTAATTTACTGAGAATTTAATGGGAATTTACTGAGTAATTTACTAAGAATTTAATGGGATTTTACTAATAATTTATTGGAAATTTACAGAGTACTTTACTGAGAATTTGCTGAGTAATTTATTGAGAATTTACTGAGAATTTTCTGAGAAATTTCTACAAATTTACTGATTAATTTACTGGGAATTTACAGGGAATTTACTGAGGAATTTTCTGAATAATTTACTTAGAATTTTCAGGGAATTTACTATGTAACTTTCTGAGAATTTACTGGGAATTTACTGAAAATTTACAAGGATTTTACTGTGAATTTTCTCAGAATTTACGAAGTAATTTTCTGAGAATTTACTGTGAATTTACTGAGTGATTTACTTTGAATTTACTGAGAATTTGCTTGGAATTTACTAAGTAATTTACTGAGAATTTACTAGGAATTTAATGAGTAATTTACTGAAAATTTACTAAGTAATTTATTTGGAATTTACTGAGTAATATACTGGGAATTTGTTGTGTAATTTATAGGAAATTTACTGTGTAATTTATTTGGAATTTACTGGGAATTTGCTGATTTATTTACTAAGAATTTACTTGGAACGTACTGAGTAATTTATTGAGAATTTTCTCAGTAATTTACAGAGAATTTATTGAGTAATTTATTGGGAATTTACTGGGAATTTACTGAGAATTTGTTGGGAATTTACTAAGTAATTTATTGAGAATTTACTGAAAATTTGTTGAGTAATTTACTGAGATTTTATTGGGAATTTACTGAAAATTTAATGGCAATTTACTGGGGGAATTTACTTGGAATTTACAAAAAGTCTGAGAGTTCTGAGGGAAAATTAACACCTCGTGTAACCTGTTAAAGATCCTTGCATTTGCAACAATTGTAATTGTAAGTTATATTTTTGTATTTTAATCAAATATTTTAATTTGGTGTATATTTTTCCAACTGTTTATCTGTATTTCAATTCGATCTTCTTCTTTCTGCGCTGTTTCCCCTTTTGGTATTAGAGCCAAGTTATGTTGTTATCTATTACTTACTGCTTTGCTACTTCTGAGTCAATTCAATTTTCTTTCTGATTACTCTGTTGTTAGTCATCTTAATCTATCAAAATTATATCTGTGTTTTCCATGTTGTTACTAGTCGCCCACTTTCGTCCCAATCCTAGGTAAGTCCTTTGGTTAGGCAGTGTTGGATTTTAGGAGTCATCCGAATAGGGTATGTATGAACACACGCATGTAAAAACATGATAAATTTAGACAATGAATTAAGATTCCTGTAAAACAGTTTAATTAAAAGAAAAATGAATCGATTATTTAGAAGTAACTCTTCAGTTAGTTCTAGGTCAACTACTTTGCCCTCAATACCTAATCAAGGATTAGTAATTAATGAAGAAGACGTAGAAATACAAAATGATAAAATTGATTTAAGTTGGAATAAACCAAAATTATCGATTAAAGAAATTTATAAAACTACTTTTTTCCAAAATACTTTCCATGTTAATTTACATGTTAAAACAATTGAACAGGTCTATGCTTTTGAAAAACCCAGGGAAACCTGCCAATTATTTGATGCTAACCTCATTAAAAGACATTTAAAAAATGGTAACAATTTTATTCATTTAGGGTTAATTCAAGTTGGTGTTAAACCATTAACTATGCAAGGTAAAAATACTTATGTTTTATTATGTTTACGTGATGCTCGTTTTATTAATTATAATGATAGTTTAATGGAAATGATGGAAATTGGTCTTCACAAAGGTCCAGTACATTTTAATTGTTTTCCTGATTTTACACTTAGTTTACGTGATCCACATATTTTAGATACATTAACCTTGAATATCCAATTATATGGTTCATTCACAAATATGAAAGAAAAAGTTCATAATATTGCTTTAATTTATCGTGTCCACTATAAATGTATGAAAACCAATTTAAATGTTCAAGCTTTACATAAAAGTCCAAAAGATAAAACCCTGTTAATTCAAAGTAGCAGTACTAACTCTCATATTAATATTCCCCAAATGATTGAATGGAAAAATATAGATCTCCCTGATCAATGGATAACTGTTAACGAAAATTACAAACATAATCAACAACAATTTTCAATTCAAGATATCCAAGATATTCAACAATATACTGATGGTTCAGTTCGAATTAAATTTAACCGTAGTCAATCCTCTAGACATAGTACATCTAGTGTACCCACTGAAATTGAAACTGAAGATGAGATATTTAATACACCTTTATTTCGAAAAAATAGTCAAATCAATCTTGGTCAAACTTCTAATAATAAACTTAAAGGAATCGATAACTCTACAATTTCCCAGTTTAGTAAACCTGTTTATTCACATCCTGAAGATGATAATGAATCTAAAGAATCACCTACTTAAATTGATTTTGAAGTTATACCTCCAATCAATTCTCAATTAATGACAATCAAAAAAGATTTTACTCCTTATTTAGATAAATTACTTATTGAATTTAGATCTAAAGAAAATAGAACTCAAAGACATGCTTATCGTGCTAAATATGATTCTACTCAACAATCTCGAATAACTAGAAAATTGTATGATTTTATGATTGAATATGGTATGGAAATGCCTTTCTTTGAATATTATAATAATTATTACAAAAAGATTAATACAATCACAAAACATAAATGGAAGACTTCTCCAAATACTACTGTTAGTTCTAGTCATCCTCCTTTAGTAAATATTATTATTGACCATCAAGGCACTGATGTTCCGGCCTCTCCTTTCAAATTACCTGGTACTGACCCTGAAATTAAAAAGGTTATTGAACAAAATAATTACACTAATCAATGTTTAAAAACAATTGGTACACAATTAGATAAAATTGAAACTCATTTAGATTCAACTATTGTTACGTCTAATACAAAATCTTTAGATAAACCCTTACTTAATCATCCTAGTAACAGATCCAAAAGAACTAGTTTAATTACCAATGATCATTCTACTGTCAAAGCTATAGAACAATTACTTACTAAACTAAATCCATCTGAAAAAGGTTCACCCTCTAATGAAAAAGGTCTTACTGTGCTAAATCAACAACCTATTGATACCATTTCAAATCAATCTGAAACTGATACTACTGATAATGACATCAATTAATTAGCTCAACAATTTCAATCTTCTATTCTTAATAAAATTCATTATCCTAAAGTCAATCCTCAAACTACTAAAAATTGGTATTCTAGACCTACTCCTCCTGATTTCCAATATGAAGAAACTAATCTTTCTAATCAATTTTCTATTTTTGCTAAACAATTATACGAATGGAATATTGATGGTCTCAGTGAAGATCAAATACTTCAAAAATTAAATCATTTATCCATGGTTACCAATAGTTATCTTAGTAATTACCCTGAATATACTCAAGCTGAAATTGTTTTATTAATTACTTATGGTTTTACTGGTATGCTCAAATCTTGGTGGGAAAAATACCTTACTGAAGATCAACGTGAATCGATATTATATGCTAATCAAAAAGATGAAAATGATCTACCTATTTTTGATGAAAAAATTGGTTATTATAAACCTGATGGTATTAATACTTTAATTTATACCATAGTTAGACATTTCATAGGTACTCCTACTAATATATATTCTCGCATCCACGATCAACTTAGTAATCTTACCTGTCCAACCTTAAGTGATTTTAGATGGTATAAAGATGTCTTTACCTCTCGAGTTATGTTAAGAGAAGACTGCACTAAATCATTTTGGAAAGAAAAAATTATTAATGGATTACCTAGTTTATTTGCTCACAAAATTAGAGATGTTCTTAGTCAACCTACTGGTGTTATTGAATATGATAATTTAACTTATGGTGATATAATTAGCACTATTCAAAAAGAAGGATTAAAAATGTGTATTGATCTTAAACTTAGTCAAAAAGCTGCTAAAGATAAACACAAAGCTAAATATGAATTAGGAAATTTCTGTGAACAATATGGATTACCTCCTGTTGCACCCTCTCGTCGAAAATCACGTAAGTATGCAAAACATAAACATAAATCATCTTACAAATATTCTACTAAATACAAAAAGAATTATTCAGCTTCCAAATCATTTGATAAATTTTACACTAAACCCAAAAAGAAGTATTATAAGAAAACACATCCAAAATCCAAATCTAGTAAAGATGTTACTTGTTATAACTGTGATAAAAAAGGTCATTATTCTAATAAATGTAAAGAAAAACAACAATTAAAAGATAAAGTAAATCAACTTCAAATTGATGATAAATCTAAGAACCAATTATATGAGATCTTTCAATTAAATCAATCTGCTAGTAATTCCTCTTCTGATAATCCTAGTACTTCATCTGATTCTAACTCCAATTCACCTAGTGATAATTCTGATAATAATATTACCATAGGATGCAATGATGTTTGTTGCCAACCAACTAAACAAATCACTGTTCTTACTAAACAAAATCAAAAAGAATATGCTCTTATAGAATTAATTAGTCGTCTTGACGATCCAGAATTAAAAAAGTACACCGATAAATTGAAATCTTTATTAACCAATTGTGATAAAAAACCTAAGTTTGATAAATCTATAATTAGTCTCTCTAAAACTTTAGAAAGATTTAAGAATAAACAAAAAGAAATTACTCTCCAAGATTTACAACATGAAATCAATCAGATTAAACAAATTATTAAAGAATTACAAAATAAAGATCGTACATTGGAAGATGAAATTATTACTTTAAAGCTTAAACAAAGTTTAAATAATTTCCAACCCACTAATGATAAATCTCCTAATGAATCTGAACATAACTCTAAACATGATTCTGATCATACAAGTCCTGATAAATTATTATTTGATAATCGATCACACCAATCTCATAATCTTGAAGACAAAAGATTAAATCTAATTAATAAAATTTATATTCAAAAATGGTATTCCAAAATTAAAATAGTTATCAATAATTTTGAATTAGAATTAATTGCTTTAATTGATACTGGTGCTGATCTTAATTGCATTCAAGAAAGATTACTCCCCACTAAATATTATGAAAAATGTCATGAAAAATTAACCTCTGCTAATGGTAGTAAAATGCATATTAAATATAAATTACCTAAAGTTCATATTTGTCAAAATAATGTTTGTTTCAAAACCTCATTTGTTTTAGTTAAAAATATTATTGATAAAATTATTTTAGGCACACCATTTATATATTTGTTATATCCATTTACTACATCTAGTGAAGGCATAACTACTCATGTTTTAGGACAACCTGTTACATTTAAATTCTTATCTCCACCTGAAATGTTAGAATTAAATCAATTAAAAGATTGTTCTATTTCTCACACAATTAATAGATTAACTAGACATTTAAATTTCCTTAAAGAAGAAATTAATTATAAAAGAATTGATCAACAATTAACTGATCCAGTTATTATTTCTCAAACTAATGAATTCAAATTAAAATTAGAAACTACTGTTTGTTCACCCTTACCTACTGCATTTTGGCATAGAAAAAAACATGTTGTTACTTTACCATATATTAAAAATTTTAGTGAAAGACAAATCCCTACTAAATCTCGACCTATTCAAATGAATCATGAATTGCTTGAAATGTGCAAAAAAGAAATTAATGAATTATTAACAAATAGGATAATTAGCCCAAGTAAATCACCATGGTCTTGTCCTGCTTTTTATGTTAATAAAAATGTTGAATTAGAACGAGGTGTTTCTCGATTAGTCATCAATTATAAACCATTAAATGCTGTTTTAGAATGGATTTGATATCCTATTCCTAATAAAAAAGATTTAATTAAACGCCTTAGGCAAGCCGTTATTTTCAGTAAATTTGATTTAAAAAGTGATTTTTGGCAAATCCAATTTCACCCTAAAGACAGATATAAAACTGCTTTCACTACACCATTTGATCACTATGAATGGAATGTAATGCCATTTGGATTAAAAAATGCTCATAGTGAATTTCAAAATATAATGAATGATATATTTAACCCATTTAGTTATTTTTCTATTGTTTACATTGATGATATATTAATTTTCTCTAAATCAATTAATAAACATTGGAAACATTTAACTGCATTCTTTTATACAATTAAAAGTCATGGTTTGGTCATATCTGCTCCTAAAATTAAATTATTTCAAAATAAAGTTAGATTTTTAGGTTATGATATTCACCACAATACAATTCTGCCTATTAGTCGCTTTATTGAGTTTGCATTTAAGTTTCCTGATGAAATTCTTGATAAAACTCAATTGCAAAGGTTTTTAGGTTCCCTTAATTACATTGCTGAATTCTATAAGGACCTTCGAAAAACTTGTCAACCCTTGTTTGATAGGTTAAAGGATAATCCTCCTCATTGGTCTTCTGTTTATACTGCTATTGTTAAATAGGTCAAACAGTATGTTAAGTCTCTTCCTTGTCTTGGTATTCCTACTGAGAATTCTTTCAAAATCATCCAAACTGATGCTTTTGATATTGGTTATGGTGACATTCTTCTTCAGAAAGTCACTCCTCAATCATCTGAACAAATTGTTTGTTATCATTCTGGTATCGAGAATAAAGCATAATTAAATTATAGTACTATTAAAAAAGAAATTTTATCTATTGTTTTATGTATTAGTAAATTTCAAGATGATATTTTAAATCAAAAGTTTTTACTTCGTGTTGATTGCAAATCTGCTAAATATGTTTTAGAAAAAGATGTTAAAAATCTTGCTAGTAAGCAAATTTTTGCTTGTTGGCAATCTATTTTAAGTATTTTTTATTTTGATATTGAATATTTACCTGGTTGTCGAAATTTCCTTCCTGATTTTCTTACCCGGGAATTTTTACAAGGGGGATAGGGATGGCCACTCCTTTTATCTCTTATCATAGATCCCGAATTACCTATTTCAAATCCCTGATTAAACAACTTTCTTATCGTATTTGCCGCCTCAAATTAGCCAGAAAAACTACTAAACGTGCCCAGTATATCAATTACCATCAGATTCAAGCTCGTAGAAATTTACTTGCTCACAATTACAACTGTTTGAATCATCATCAAAATTATCTTGATCTTTTTAGTGGTTGCTAACCCTATTGTTTCTTGATTAAACAGATGTCTTGCCTAAGGCCTCCTTCTAGTAAGGCTTGGTCCCTTCCTCTGATAAACCTCCTTTCATTCCTCCTGTGGAGCTAGTAACCCAATATCATCCAATTGAAATGATTAACCGTTACTAAGTTCTTAGTAACATTCCTAGACCTAATTACTCATCTGCTTTGGCTACTAATCCTTTTGCTTCTCCCAGCCAAGCAGTTTCAATTACTCATTTTCCTGCTAATCCAATCAGGTCTGCTCGATCTGATTATGTTAAATCAACCACTACTAATCTCTTTTTCAAAGAGCCTAGTCACCCTAAGAGTCAAACTGTTCATGATCTTGCTAAATCATTCTTTGGCCCGGGATTGCATTTTATTCCCGCACATCCAGACAAAACAATTACCTATTATAAAGATATTTTGATCAATCACCAATCTGTTCTGATCAAATCCATTTATGATCGAACCTATGCTAGCAAGGTTCTATATCATTCTATTTATATTCATAATATTATTTCCTTAGCTGAATGGGGTCCTCCTTATCAGCTTCGTGAATTACCTGGCCACTCTATTTCATACAGTTACCATGATTATATTGATGCTTGGTTCAAGATCTTCTTGTACCAAAATGAAACTTTCAGTCACTCCTGGTTCATTCAATTTGATCAAAAGTTTAAATTAGAATTACCTTCTTGGTTTCTGAGATGGTGGACTCATTATGGCGCCATTTCAGATATCTTCCCTGATATTCTGATAGAACAAATTAACTATTTTGCTACTGTTTTCTCATTTACTCCTCATCAAAGGAAATTTCCATTACTGTTAATTTTTATATCTAAGTACAAAATCCCTTGGATATTCAAATGGCACTATGGAATTTCTGATGATATAATTATCCGACAACATTCTGTTAAATGGTGGGATAAGTTCACAGTGCATCGCATTGTTGAAATTGTCCAAGCTGAATTCCCAAATGATCAACTTGCTCCAACTCCTGCACAAATCAAAGTTCAGCAAACCCCAACTGCTGCCATTTCTCAAGGAAGCCCTAGTCTTCCTCCATTCAACCTTGGAAGCCCCTCATCTAGTGGCTCCAAGCCCAAATCATCCAAGTCAAAGTTTGCTTCATCAACTGATAAATCAAAGTCCAAGGCTAAGTCCAAAGCTCCTGCAGTATCGACTCAGCCCAAGACTCAATCAAAACCCAAATCAGATAAATCAAAGGCTGCTCCATCTAAGCCCAAGGTAAAACCTGGATCAACTAGTGATCAACTGCTTCAGATGGCCCGTCTCCTAATGGATCAGGCCCAAGCCCAATTAAAAGAAGAACCGTCTGATGATGATCCTCCTGTATCGGCCCAAAAATCCAGTTCAGAAGAAAAGTCAGACAGTTCACAAGGTTCAACTAATCAAGACCCATATGGACCAGAGTTCCAAGATGCTCATGATCCATATGCCTAATCAACATTGGATTCTATATAAATACAAATTAGCTTCAATCAATACTCTTTTGAGAAAAGCTGCCAATTTGTATTTATATTGATTCCTTTAATCACACGTTCCACCGAAAGCAATGAATAGTAAAAGTTACTGTTCACTTTTACTGTTCACTCAATCAACTTTTGTTAAAGCTGCTCAACTGTTCAATCAATCAGCCGAAAGCAACCGACAGCCTGCTCAGTCTTCAATGCTGCCAGCTGCCTTCATCAATCAACCAATTCACATGTTGCATAGTTAGTTTTATTTTATATATATTGTAATCAAATGTATTCATTCAGCATTATTCATTTTTTTAAAAAAAAAATCTGAGAGTTCTGAGGGAGAATTAACACCTCGTGTAACCTGTTAAAGATCCTTGCATTTGCAACAATTGTAATTGTAAGTTATATTTTTGTATTTTAATTTTTTAAAAAAAATAAAAAATAGGTTGATAAAAAAATATCATTTTCATTTTCATATGATTCTATTTTTGTTTTTAAGGAAAATAATATTTGTATGATTGAATATTTTTATATTAATTGTATAATTTGATTTAATGTTTTTACTAGCCTCTACATTTTTTCATAACAAATAAAATAATATTTTTATTTAAACTCCAAATCGAGGCACGGATCTCACTTGCTAAAGCAAAACAAGTCACAACATACACATGCAAGCTTAACAAGTCATAATCATACAAATGCTCATGAACATGATTAAGATAAAAATGTGGGTTCTTACACTTTTGTAATATCTTTTTCATTTATAAATAACTCAGAGATATATATATATATTTTTAAAGTACTTTGTAGGGTGCAAGTCTATTATGTGTGGAGGTACATGTTCATTATGTGTAGGTGCAAGTTTAGTATGTGTGGTGTACAAGTCAAATCTATGTAGTTATAGCGATCCCGGTTGTCCCTTTATTGTTCTGTTGTATTCCGGACTCGATTCCGTGGAGTTGGTAGTTGTATCTATCTTGTTGTCGTCCTTTAATTCCATTTGCTTGAGTTTTAGGATGTGTTGGGCATCTTTTGAACAGGTGGGTTGAACCTTAGTCTAAAATCTTGTTGCCAGGTTTTTGGTCGTTCCGCTTGAGCGGGTCTTGTTGCGCTCGAGCGGAGATTGCACGCTTCTAACTTTTCATGTCCCTGCAAAACTTCTGCAGGTTTTTACGCTCGAGCGGTAGCGCTCGAGCGGGTACTTTGGCACTCGAGCGGGTAGTACTTTTTGGTGTAAGTTCTGGGAAGGGGAAATCTACGCTCGAGCGGACTGGTTTTCGCGCTCGAGCGGATGTACTTTATTCTTGTGTCTTGGCGCTCGAGCGGGCCTTCTTGCGCTCGAGCGTTGTGTTCTTCGCTCGAGCGGGAATGTCGTATATCAGTTGGCAGCTGGGCATTTTAAAATCACCTTTTATATTCTCTCTCTCTCTCTTACTTTCTAAAAAGTTATTTTGAGAGCTCCTCTCTCTAGAAACTCCCTTCTCACTAGGGTTTGATCTAGTTAGAGTGCCTCTCTATCCTCCGGCCTTAGTAAAAAGTGTGTTGATCGTCAAGGGCTTCATTTTGATCCGAGAATCGTGGTGTTTGGAGCATTTTAACTTTCTTCTCCTTCCCCTTTTGAGCTCTAACTTCGAGGTAGGGATATCCTACTCCTCTTGAGTTTTGTCTTTGAATTTTAGCATTTTGATGAGTTGGGGGTTAGTGGGTAATTTTGAGAAAGTTTGGGCCTTTGTGTAATTTTACAAAAGTTGGGGTTTTGTTTATATGAACTTGTATGCATGTTTGGCATAGAGAAATGAGATCAATATTGGTTTATTGGTAAAAACGGAACCTTAGGGTTGTGATGTTAATTATGAGAAATGCTCTAATTACATTGATGAATTAATTGGTATAATTAATTTGAAGAAAAGAGGAATTAAATTGAGAATGCTGGAATTGGAGGTGTATGGGATTAAAGGGTGTAGTTAGATTCGTTTATCGCTCACCTAGTTGAAATGTTGATTATATATCCATTTGATGCATTTATTTTCAGTATAGAAATAACTGTTTTGGGCTATCGGTGGAGGATAGTCTTGATTGTTGTAGACACTGCATGATGATTAGGCAAACTAAAACTAATTGATTGAGCATGCTATTGAAGATAGCAAGTGGAATAATACATAAATTCTATGTATTGATTGATTGTATATGATCTATGTTTATATACATGTGTTGTGTGGGAGGAGATGAGGGATGTACTCCACGGTTTAGGGGAAGATAGGGGATGGACCTCTAAACCGGATTGTGTATGACAGTGATACAACACTACAATGTGTATCAGGCTGCGAATTAGAAGTATTTTTGTTTCATTAATACAGCACTACAATGTGTATTATTTGAGACTTATGGAAGTGTTTGAATTGATTTGATATAGTACTAAAATGTATATCGTTATCAATTGTAAAGTATAGAAGTGATTCTATGTTATGTTGATACAGTACCGAAATGTGTATCTTTCGCAAAGCGTGGGAATGGTTTATGTGTTATAGATACAGCATTAAAATGTGTACCCCTTATGAATTTTGAAAGTGCTTTTAAAGATGAGTCTAACCTCATTAAGTTATTTGGCTAGGTGTTGAGCCTTGTTTTCAAAAATCAAAATTTGAAAGGACATGGGAAATGAAATGTAACATGGACTTAATGTCATGAAGTCGAATGTGATATGAGTGGATGTATCTGTGTTGACCATCTATCAACTGCTAATCTTTTAGTCATTGTTCATGGCTGGTTTAGTGTATTTTTACTGGGCTGTGGCTCACTCTTTATGGGACATCATTTTCAGGTACATGTAGCATGCCACCTCCAAGGACATAGCTTGGGAGGCTAGAGGCAGACAGATTGTTTTGTTTACTTTCTTTTGATGTATTACATGTAAATTCCAGCCAAGGGCTTAATATGTATTGAGTTAGCACTCTTCTGTAAGCCCGTAGGGCATTTGCTTTTGTTGTTAACATGTAATACTTTTGTAAGGAACTACTCTGATGAATAGAAGAATATCTATCTTTTATACCAATACATGTCTATGTTGATGGGTTTTAATGTTATTATTTTGAGGACGTTACAACTTGGTATCAGAGCGTACCGGGTTCGAATACTTTGGGTACGTGGGAAGTGATTAGTATCACAATGGGTTTGTCTCGCTTGTTAGAGACTTATGTGTGACATTATGTGTTTATTTGATAACATGTTTATGTGACTGCTTGGGCATGGGATTTAGTTTCTATGATGTTGATTGGATCCTTGGGTTTCTGTGAGTCTTGTTGGAAAAGCACTTGATCAATGTTGTTTCTAACTGGAACTCTAGTAACGCCTCGGGACTATCATTATCCGGAAACGAAATTCGTAAGTGCTTATGTGTTTATGTGCTTACGTGGAGTGAATTACAGTTGTCCATGTATTAGGACGCGAGTGTTTAGTTTTGGCACATTTATGAATGTGCTAATGTTTTTCGTTACCTTTATTAGGATGTCAGGACGCGGGCGTGGTAGACGTGACAGACGTGGTAGGCAGGAGATGCCTTTACCGGATGATATTCTGGCACAGCAGGAGGGGGTTGGCCAGGCCAATGTGGCCGAGCCAGCAAAGTCAGGAGGCTATGGGCGCTTTAGCCCGAGGGATAGCCGATGCCTTGAGGGAGTCTGTGGGTATTTTCCGAGCTGAGAATCCAGTTCAAGCTCCAGTTCAGGCCTAGGTTGTTGAGGCAGGGCCTTCCTTCTTGAAAAGGGAGTTCTTCCGGTCTAACCCGAACGAGTTTATTGGGGATCCGAAGGAGCCACTGAAGGTTAACGAGTGGTTAGAGCAAATGAGTAAGACGTTCGAGATGCTTGGCATCGAGGACGGAGCGTTGAAAGTGACCTTGGCATCCTTCCAGCTTAAAGGGGGTGCAGGTCAGTGGTGGAAATACATGAGGGGCCGTATTGCTGGCACGTGGGAGGCTTTTGTGGAGGCTTTTCAGGAGAAGTATTTATCTCCAGCAGTCAGGGAGAAGCTGAGAGACCAGTTCTGTCAGCTTTTGCAGTTGAGTTCTTCAATAGCCGAGTATGAGGCTGCTTTCACCAGCTTGTCCAGGTTCGTACCTGAACTTGTGGCGTTCGAGGAACGCCGTTGTATTGAGTTCGAGAAGAGGTTGAGGCGCGGCCTCAAGATGAGGGTTGGAGGTTCAATAATCCGAGATTATGGGCGCTTGGTTGATGCTGCAGCCCATACGGAGATCATGATGCAGGAAGAGGAGGGACAGAGAGGCTCCAAGAGGAGCCAAGATGGTTAGGGTGATGGCAGGAGACAGAGGAGTGCTAACCCTCAGCAGTCTCAGGGGGGTGTTACTAGATCGACCTTTCCGGTGCCGAGTGCAGGCTCGGGGAGAGGTAATCAGGGGGAGTTCACCTATTACAAGTGTGGTCAGTTGGGCCACAAGGCTTCAGTTTGCCCACAGAGGGGAGGAGGTCAGAGAGCTGCTTCATCTTCAGCTAGACCGCAGAGCCAGAGTCAGGACAGGGGCCAGCCCTTGTCTTGTTATCAGTGTGGTCAGCCTGGGCACCTGAAGAGGTTTTGCCCACAGTTGAGTGCCACTTCGGGCGCGTCTGGTTCTAGGCAGACGCAGGGTTTTTAGCTAGCTCAGTCTGTGCAGGCCTCGAGGGCCAATCAGGGGGCTTCATCGTCCCAGTCTGTGCAGCAGTCGTATGCTCCGAGGGGTGAACAGTTGAATCAGGGGCCTACTGGGCGCGTGTATGCTGTTACCACGCAGGATCTTGTGCCTGCTCCATCAGTAGTGAGAGGTACCTTTCTGTTTTGCAACTCGGTTGCTAGTGTGTCGATTGATACGGGTGCATCTCATTCTTTTGTATCTGCAGCATTTGCATCTGTTTTGGAATTGGAGTTGGCACAGTTAGCATCTCCTATTTGTGTAGTATCGCTTGTTGGTGGTGAGTTGATCTTGAAACAAGGTGTTAGAGGTTGTGATATAGAGGTCGCCGACCATAGGCTTCCTTTTCCTTTTGTTGTCATGCCCATGAAGGGCTTTGATGTTATTTTGGGTATGGACTGGCTATCGTCATACCGGGCTGTTATTGATTGCTACCGCCAGAGGGTCACAGTTTGTACCTTGAGCGGGGAGTGTTTTCATTTCTTGGGGGATCGGGTTCGTAGTGTGTTGCCACCGTTGTATGATCCGCGAGGGCGGAATAAGCTTAGTGGCCTACTTGCTAGCTTTATGAGTGGTGAGTGTGATGAGACCCAGACTGTATTGCCAAGGGTGGTTTGTGAGTATTCGAATGTTTTTCTCGATGATCTCGTTAGTTTGCCACCTCACTGAGAGATAGAGTTCTCTATTGATTTAGTGCCTGGCACGGTGCCGATTTCTATGGCACCTTATCATTTTGCCCCAACCGAGTTGAGTGAGTTGAAGATTCAGCTCCAAGAATTGCTAGATAAGGGTTTTGTTCGCCCTAGTGTTTCGCCGTGGGGAGCACCAGCCCTCTTTGCTAAAAAGAAAGATGGTGCCTTGAGATTGTGTATAGACTACCGGAAGTTGAATCGGGCTACGGTAAAGAATAAGTACCCTATGCCCCCGTTATAGATGATTTGTTTGACTAGTGAAGGGTTCCCATTGTTTCTCTAAGATAGACTTGAGATCGGGTTACCACCAGTTGAGGGTCAGGGAGGAGGATATTCCGAAGACGGCATTCCGTACGCGGTATGGCCACTATGAGTTTCTGGTGATGCCATTTGGGGGCTTACCGGCAGTCTTTATGGACTTGATGAACCGGATCTTCCGAAAATTCTTAGACGGTTTTGTAGTCGTTTTCGTGCCTACCATTGGCGTACTTTCGCCTTCTGAGGAGGAGCACGAGGAACACTTGAGAGTGGTGCTTGAGTTGCTTAGAGCCCATAGGCTGTATGCCAAGTTTGGGAAGTGTGAGTTCTGGCTAGGAGAGGTCAAATTCTTAGGCCATGTGGTATCCGGGGAAGGGGTGTTTGTTGATACATCCAAGGTTGAGGCAGTGCAAGATTGGGCACAGCCTAAGAGCATTTTTGAGATCCGCAGTTTTCTGGGATTAGCTGGGTACTACCGCCGGTTTGTGAAGGATTTCTCCAGGTTAGCTTCACCGTTGACTAGGCTGACTCGGAAGGAAGTCAAATTCGTATGGAGTGAGACTTGTGAAAAGTCGTTCCAAGAGTTGAAAGTTAGATTGACCACTGCTCCGGTCTTGATTATTCCGGAGAGAGGGTTGGGTTATGCGGTTTATTGTGATGCCTCACGAGAGGGTTTGGGTTGTGTGTTGATGCAAGAGGGGAAAGTGGTAGCTTATGGCTCACGTCAGTTGAAAATTCACGAGAAGAATTATCCCACACACGACCTAGAGTTAGCAGCAGTGATCTTTGCCTTGAAGATTTGGAGGCACTACCTTTATGGTGAGCGGTTCGAGGTATTCTCGGATCACAAGGGTTTGAAGTATCTGTTTACACAGAGTGACTTGAATTTGAGGCAAAGGAGATGGATGGAGTTCATTGAGGACTATGATTTTGAGTTGCACTATCACCCGGGGAAGGCCAATGTTGTGGTCGATGTCCTTAGTAGGAAATCCATTAGCGATGTAGCTTGTATAGCCATCCGGGAATGAGAGATGTTGGGTGCACTTGGCGAGTTTGATTTGCTTCTGGGCGAGTCTGTTGAGCCTGCGGCCTTGTTTTCTATTGTTGCGCAGCCTACACTTGTGACCCGAGTATTAGAGGCACAGAGAGGTGACCTCGAGGTAGAGTCCTTCCGAGAGAAGATCTCCAATGGGAAAGTTGAAAAGGGTTTGACGGTGTGTCCCGACTAGAGGGTGAGATACCGAGACCGTTTGTTTATGCTGGAGTCTTGCCGAGAGGAAGTACTCCGAGAGTTCTATCATTCACGCCTTGCGGTGCATCCGGGAGGCACTAAGATGTATCAGGATTTGGGTCGCCAGTTTTGGTGGCGGGGTATGAAGAGAGATGTGGTTGTTTTCGTATCGAAGTGCCTTACTTGCCAGCAAGTGAAGGCCGAGCATCAGAGGCCAGCGGGTTTGTTGCAACCCTTGCCTATTGCCGAGTGGAAGTGGGAGCATGTCACTATGGACTTCGTTGTAGGTCTTCCGAGGACTCAGCGGGGTAGTGATGCCATTTGGGTGGTTGTAGACTGGTTGACTAAGTCGGCGCATTTCATTCCTATGCGCGTGAGAGATTCGGTAGATTCGGGACGTAGTGAGATTATACGGGGTCCCAGTGACGATCGTCTCAGATAGAGATCCTCGTTTTACTGCCAGGTTGTGGTAGAGTTTGCAGAGTGCCTTGGGCACTAAGTTGGCCTTTAGTGTGGCTTATCATCCTCAGACTGATGGGCAGTCCGAGCGTACTATTCAGATCCTTAAGGATATGTTTCGAGGTTGTGTCCTTGACTTTAGTGGGACGTGGGAGAGGCACTTGCCCTTGGTGGAGTTTGCCTACAACAACAGTTTTCAATCGAGTATCGGTATGGCATCGTTTGAGACCTTGTATGGCCGGCCATGTAGGTCTCCAGTGTGTTGGGCCGAGGTGGGTGATGCACCTTTGTTGGGTCCAGAGTTAGTTAGGGAGACGACGGAGAAAGTTGAGCTTATCCGTAGGAGGCTTGTTACAGCCCAGAGTCGCCAAAAGAGTTATGCCGACCGTAATACTTCTAGACTGAGGATGACCTCGGCTTGGAATGATCTAGGCATAAAGTAACCTAGGCTTGGCATAACTTCGGCTAACATAACCTAGGCTTGGCGTGACCTAGGCTTCACCTCAAGGAAGGAGCAAAGCATGCGAGCAACACTTAGGCAAATCACATGAATACAAAACAAGACAAGATTCATGAATGTAAACTTATCAAGACAAAGTTATGTTAATGAACATGAATATGACCATGACATGAATATGGGTCGTTACAGCATCTTAACATGGCAAAACATACAAATGTATGCAAACACGACTAGGACATAAAATGTGGGTTGCTACATAGAGGTTGATGAGGATGCCTCGTATGAGGAGAGACTGGTTCGGGTCTTGGATAGGAGGGATCAAGTCTTGCGAGGCAAGACCATTCCCTTGGTAAAAGTCTTGTGGAAACATCACGGAGTGGAGGAAGCCACTTGGGAACGTGAGTTGGAGGTCCGAGAGAGATATCCGGATCTATTTATGGATGTTTGAGCATGTATTGTATATTTTGTTATATTGTTGAACCTTAAGAGTATTGAAAATATCTTAGGTTGTAAAACATGGTTTATGTTTGATTTAATGGAAGTATTTTGAAACTTGCCTCAAAATGGAAGTTTAATATAACATTGCATATGGTGGATGTATTGTAGAAATGAAAATATATCATGAATACTGAATATGATATAGAATTGTGGAATGTAGTAGCGAAATTTGTGGGATTTTAGGGAATGCATAACTATAATGCATGTTGTGGAAAATGTTGTAAACTGCCTCTTGAAAAGAGATGAGATGACCGGTAATGAGTCGAGTTGTTAAAATTTGCATTGTGATAATGTTGGGAATTAAGAGAATCTAGTTTAAAAAAAAAACTTGCATTTAATTTCGGGGACGAAATTCTTTAAGGGGGGGAGGTTATAGCGATCCCGGTTGTCACTTTACTGTTCTGTTGTATTCCGGACTCGATTCCGTGGAGTTGGTAGTTGTATCTATCTTGTTATCGTCCTTTAATTCCATTTGCTTGAGTTTTAGGATGTGTTGGGCATCTTTTGAACAGGTGGGTTGAACCTTGGTCTAAAATCTTGTTGCCAGGTTTATGGTTGTTCCGTTCGAGCGGGTCTTGTTGCGCTCGAGCGGAGATTGCACGCTCCCAACTTTTCATGTCCCTGCAAAACTTCTGCAGGTGTGATTTTTACGCTCGAGCGGTAGCGCTCAAGCGGGAGCTTTGGCGCTCGAGCGGGTAGTACTTTTTGGTGTAAGTTCTGGGAAGGGGAAATCTACGCTCGAGCGGACTGGTTTTCGTGCTCGAGCGGATATACTTTTATTCTTGTGTCTTGGCACTCGAGCGGGCCTTCTTGCGCTCGTGCGTACCTAGTTTTTTGTTCTTGACGCTCGAACGTTGTGTTCTCCGCTCGAGCGGGAATGTCGTATATCAGTTGGCAGCTGGGCATTTTAAAATCACCTTTTACATTCTCTCTCTCTCTCTTGCTTTCTAAAAAGTTATTTTGAGAGCTCCTCTCTCTAGAAACTCCCTTCTCACTAGGGTTTGATCTAGTTAGAGTGCCTCTCTATCCTCCGGCCTTTGTAAAAAGTGTGTTGATCGTCAAGGGCTTCATTTTGATCCGAGAATTGTGGTGTTTGGAGCATTTTAACTTTCTTCTCCTTCCCCTTTTGAGCTCTAACTTCGAGGTAGGGATATCCTACTCCTTCTCTTGAGTTTTGTCTTTGAATTTTAGCATTTTGATGAGTTGGGGGTTAGTGGGTAATTTTGAGAAAGTTTGGGCCTTTGTGTAATTTTACAAAAGTTGGGGTTTTGTTTATATGAACTTGTATGCATGTTTGGCATAGAGAAATGAGATCAATATTGGTTTATTGGTAAAAACGGAACCTTAGGGTTGTGATGTTAATTATGAGAAATGCTCTAATTACATTGATGAATTAATTGGTATAATTAATTTGAAGAAAAGAGGAATTAAATTGAGAATGTTGGAATTGGAGGTGTATGGGATTAAAGGGTGTAGTTAGATTCGTTTATCGCTCACCTAGTTGAAATGTTGATTATATATCCATTTGATGCATTTATTTTCAGTATAGAAATAACTGCTTTGGGCTATCGGTGGAGGATAGTCTTGATTGTTGTAGACACTGCATGATGATTAGGCAAACTAAAACTAATCGATTGAGCATGCTATTGAAGATAGCAAGTGGAATAATACATAAATTCTATGTATTGATTGATTGTATATGATCTATGTTTATATACATGTGTTGTGTGGGAGGAGATGGGGGATGTACTCCACGGTTTAGGGGAAGATAGGGGATGGACCTCTAAACCGGATTGTGTATGACAGTGATACAACACTACAATGTGTATCAGGCTGCGAATTAGAAGTATTTTTGTTTCATTAATACAGCACTACAATGTGTATTATTTGAGACTTATGGAAGTGTTTGAATTGATTTGATATAGTACTAAAATGTATATCGTTATCAATTGTAAAGTATAGAAGTGATTCTATGTTATGTTGATACAGTACCGAAATGTGTATCTTTCGCAAAGCGTGGGAATGGTTTATGTGTTATAGATACAACATTAAAATGTGTACCCCTCATGAATTTTGAAAGTGCTTTTAAAGATGAGTCTAACCTCATTAAGTTACTTGGCTAGGTGTTGAGCCTTGTTTTCAAAAATCAAAATTTGAAAGGACATGGGAAATGAAATGTAACATGGACTTAATGTCATGAAGTCGAATGTGATATGAGTGGATGTATCTGTGTTGACCATCTATCAACTGCTAATCTTTTAGTCATTGTTCATGGCTGGTTTAGTGTATTTTTACTGGGCTGTGGCTCACTCTTTATGGGACATTATTTTTAGGTACAGGTAGCATGCCACCTCCAAGGACATAGCTTGGGAGGCTAGAGGCAGACATATTGTTTTGTTTACTTTCTTTTGATGTATTACATGTAAATTCAAGCCAAGGACTTAATATGTATTGAGTTAGCACTCTTCTGTAAGCCCGTAGGGCATTTGCTTTTGTTATTAACATGTAATACTTTTGTAAGGAACTACTCTGATGAATAGAATAATATCTATCTTTTATACCAATGCATGTCTATGTTGATGGGTTTTAATGTTATTATTTTGAGGGCGTTATAGTAGTGATGCAAGTCTAGTCTGTGTTAGCATGCAAGTCAAATCTGTGTGAGGGTGCAAGTTTAGTATATGTGGTGTGCAAGTCAAATCTTTGTAGTTGTGCAAGTCTAGTCTGTGTTGGCGTGCAAGTCAAATCTGTGTGGGAGTGCAAGTTTAGTCTGTGTGGGATGAAATTAAATATGAAGGGTACAAGTTGAATTTGTGTAAGGGTGCAAATCTAATCTGTGTGGGACACATGTTTAGTCTGTGTAGGGGTGCATATTTAGTATGTGTAGGGTGTACGTCTATTCTGTATGGTGTGCAAGTCAAATCTGTGTAGTAGTGCAAGTCTAGTCTATGTTGGCGTGTATGTTGAATCTGTGTGGAGGTGAAAGTTTAGTCAGTGTAGAGTACAAGTTTAATTTGTGAGGGGTGCAAGCTGAATTTGTGTAGGGATGCAAGTCTAATATATGTGGGACACAAGTTTAATCTTTGTAGGGTGTGGGGTGCAAGTCAAATATGTGTAGGGATACAAGTCTAATATGTGTAGGGATACAAGTCTAGTATGTATGAAGTGTAAGTTTAGTTTGTGTGGGTGCAAGTCTTACTTTATGTGTGGGATCAAACATGGCCATTATTATAGCGATCCCGGTTTCCCTTTTCATTGGTTGTTGTGTACATCTCGTTTACATCCTTTACTCTTTGTAATTGAGTCTTGGGTTGTGTTGGGCAGGTGTATAATAGGTTGGTTGAGCTTAGGAACCAAGTGTAGTTGCCCAGATTTTGGCCTTCGCGCTCGAGCGAGGATTTTGGCGCTCGAGCGGGCCCTTCGTTGTTGTCTGTCCGCTCGAGTGGAGTTTCCGACGCTTGAGCGTAGTTTTCCATCTTCCAGTATCTCCTCTGCAGAGTTGTGCGCTCGAGCGGGAGTTTTGATGCTCGAGCGGGGTGTTGTGTGTGACGCTCGAGCGGGGAGGTTTGACGCTCGAGCGGAGACCTGGTTCTGTAAAAGTTCTGGGAGTGTGTATCCGCCGCTCGAGCGGGATTGTTGACGCTCGAGCGGGAGTCTGTGAGTGACGCTCGAGCGGGGCGACTTTTATATAAACCCGAGATCCAACTTTTGGATCACTTTTTCAACTCCTTTTCTCTCTCTTACTTTTCAAAATCTCCATTTGAGAGCTCCTCTCACTAGAACCTCAACTTCTCTCTAGGTATTGATCTAGTTAGAGTTGTTTCCTCACCTTTGGTCTTTACAAAAGTTGGGTTGATCGTCGAGGGCTTTACATTGATCCGAAAATTTCGAGTTTTAGAGCACGTTGAGTTTCGTCACCATCTTCCCTTGAGCTCCGAATTTGAGGTAGGGATATCCTACTCCTCTTTATGAGTTATGTCTTTAAATTTTGGCATTTCGATATATTGGGAGTTGTTGGGTAATTTTGAGAAAGTTCGGGCCTTTGTGTAATTTTACAAAAGTTGGGGTTTTAATCATATAAAACCTAAATGCATGTTTGGCATGGAAAAGTGAAATTAATGTTAAAACATTAATGAAAATGGAACCTAAGGGTTGTGATGTTAATTATGAAATATGCCCTAATTACATTGGTTAATTAATTTGTATAATTAATTGTTGGAAATGAGGAATTGAATTGAGAATGTTGAAATCGGGAATGTATGGGACTAAAGAGTGTGGTTGGATCATTTATTGCTCTCCTAATTGAAATGTCGATTTAATATTCATTTTGTGCATTTATTTTCTATTTAGAAATAACTGCTTTGGGCTATCGGTGGAGGATAGTCTTGATTGTTGTAAACAATGCATGATGATTAGGCAAACTAAAACTAATCGAGTGAATGTGTCATAGAGTATGACGGTGAATTGAATACATTAATTCTATGTATTGATTGATTGTGTATAGAACCCTTGTGTTTATATGCTTTGTGTGTAGAGGAGGAGATGGGGGATGCACTCCGCGGTTTAGGAGAAGATGGGGGATGTACCTCTAAATCGGATAGGATTGGAGGAGATGGGGGATGAACTCCGTAGACACAGCTCATATGCTTGTCTAGAGAAGTGAAGATACAGCTCATAGGCTTATCTTTGAGATGTGAAGATACAGCACATAGGCTTATTTTTGAGAAGTGTAGATACAGCTCATATGCTTGTCTAGTGAAGTGTAGATACAGCTCATATGCTTGTCTAGTGAAGTGCGGATACAGCTTTTATGCTTATCTGTTGATGCGTAAGATGTTTATCTGTTGATGTGTTGATATAACTAATATGCTTATCTATTAAATAAAGACGGAAAATAGAAAGTGACATAGACTCGTATGTTATGAAATTGTGACGTGATATATGCGGATGTATCGGTGTTGGCCATCTATCAAGTGCTAATCTTTTAGTCATTGCTCATAGTTGGTTTAGTATATCTCTGCTGGGCTGTGGCTCACCCTAGATGGGAACATCATTTTCAGGTACAGGTAGCATGCCACCTCCAAGGACGTAGCTTGGGAGGCTAGAGGCGGGCAGACTTTTGTTGTCTTTTCCCTTTTGATGTATTACATGTATATTCAAGCCAAGGGCTTAATGTGTAAATGAGTTAGTACTCTTTTGTTGTAACCAAGTGTTAGCTTGGAAAGCTGTAAGCCTTTAGGGCATTTGCTTTTGTCGTTAACATGTAATACTTTTTGTAATGAAACTCTGATGAATACAAGAATGTGGGACTTTTATATATATCAATGTATGTCTATATTGATGGGTTTAATGTTATTATTTTGAGGGTGTTACAATTATTTTTATTATTATTATATTATTATTTTGGTTTGAGTTATTATTTGCATGGTTTGAATTAATATGTTTACATTAGTATTATTCTAAACGTTTTCTCGTGCCAATATATCTATATATATATATATTAATTAGAAAAGTAATTTTATTATTTATATTAACTTAAATCATACAAATTATTTTAATTCTATAAATTTTTATATTTTTTAGATTATTAATTTAAATTTTTATTAAATATGTGAAATATTTGTTGCATTTTAAAATTTTAAATATATTTTTAGAACAATATCAATTCTATAAAAATAGAATTTGTATATTAAATATTAAATATATTTTAATAAAATAAAATAAATTTAAAAATATAAGATAAATTTTATTTTATTTTTGTTTTTTTTATTAAAAGAATGAGGTGAGTGTGTGATGGTTAGAACTAGGAGAAGATTATGAGGGGTCATGACCTCCCTGTCACTGTGAAAATTTTATTTTCTATAGGACTTCTAAATATATATATATATTTTTTTGATCGGCAAAATATATATATATATATATTCCATTCGTATAATTTTTTAGCAAATACAGAAAATTGATTAGAAAGATTAGTTTCTTCATATTGAACGTCAGGTGGAGTAGGTCGAGAATACCAATTTTTAGTAAGAGTAGTAGGTTGAGGTTTAGGATAGTGGAGTTTATTAAGATTAGAATATTGAAATTGTTGAGTTAATTGATTATGTTAAATCCACCACTACTGAAATAGATAAGGAAAATCAATAATAAATAGAAGACAGTTTAAATAAATAAAATAGATAAGGAAAATCAATAATAAACAGAAGACAGTTTAAATAAATAAACATTAATAAAACTTACAATTGATTACTGGAATGAAGCAAGCAGTTCTTCAAAATACATAATTTGAAAACAATTTTCGAAAATATAAAATTACAGAGAAAGCTATTTTCTTAAGGAAAGGAGTGCTCTCAATTTCCTAACTCTGCCTTATTCTTGAATGAAGAGGCTCTTTTATAACCAAAAGAGACTATTGTTAGCCTTGTGAGTGAATGATTCTGACTTGAAAGGAGCATCAGGAGCACATGGGAGTTGTCTGCTGCTTTCGGTGAGTGACTAAAGTTGATGGCTGCTTTTTACTGTGCTGAACTTGTCAGTTGGATGAATGATGAATAGTAATGTTGACTTTTTGATGAATAGTGAATAGTAAAGTTGACTTTTTTCACTATTCATTGCTTGGAAGCATGTGACTGAGGGAATCAATATAGATATATATATATCAGCAGCTTTTCTCAAAAACAAGTATTGATTGAAGCTGATAATTATAGCTATATAGAATCCAATGACTGAATTAAGCATATGGGTCCTAAGCATCTTGGAACTCGGGTCCATATGGATTTTGAGAAGTTGAACCTTCAGAAGAGTGTGAACTGTCTGAACCATCTTCTGAACTACTGTTATCCGAGTCTGACTTGGCTTAGACCATGAGGAGACGAGCCATTTGGAGGAGCTCGTCTTTGGATGACTTGGACTTGGGCTTAACCTTTGATTTGGACTTATCCTTTGATTTGGGCTAGTCAGTGCTGGGCTTTGCTGACTTGGATTTAATCTTTGATTTGGATGACTTGGGCTTGGAAGAACTGGATGATGGGCTTCCAAGATTGACAGGAGGAAGTTGGCTTCCTTGTGTTAATGGAGCAGTTGGGTTCTGCTGAGCTTTAATCATGGCAGGTGTAGGGGCATGAATGTTGATTGGGAATTCAGTTTGAACAATTTCAACAATTCGTGGAATCTTGAAATTATCCCACCATTTAACCATGTGTTGCTGGTAAATAACATCATCAGAAATACCATATTGCCATTTGAATATCCAAGGGATTTTGTATTTGGATATAAAAATAAGTAATGGAGGGAATTTCCTTTGCTGAGGAGTGAATGAGAAAACAGTGGAAAAATAGTTAACTTGATCCATAATGACTGAGGGGAAGATTTCTGAAATGGCGCCATATTAAGTCCACCATCGCAGAAACCAGGTAGGTAATTCGGATTTGAACTTTTGATCAATTTGAAGAAACCAAGAGTGACTGTTTGACTCATTTTGATACAAGAGGACTTTGAACCAAGCATCAATGTAATCATAGTAACTGTATTGAATTGAATGACCAGGCAAATCTCGTAGTTGATAAGGAGAACCCCAATCAACCAGAGAGACAAAGTTGTGAATATAAAGTGAATGGTACACAATTTTACTTGTGTAAGTGCGATTATAAATGGGTTTAATCACAATTGACTGATGATTGAACAAGATGTCTTTGTAGAAAGTAATTGTTTTTTCTGGATGGAGAGGAATAAAATGCCATCCAGGAGGGAAATAAGATTTAACCAGATCATGAACAGTATGACTCTTTGGGTGACTAGGTTCTTTGAAAAAGAGATTAGTAGTGGTGGATTTAACATAATCAGATCGGGCTGATTTAATAAGATTAGAAGGGTATGGAGTAACTGCTTGACTAGATGAAGCAAAAGGATCAGTAGTCAAAGCAGATGTATAACTACGTTTAGGAATGTCACCAAGAATTTGGTAATGGTTAACCAATTCAGCAAGATGGTATTTCGTTACTAACTCCATGGGAGGCGGAACAAAAGGTTGACTAGAAGGGACCAAGGCTTTGGAAGGAGGCCGTGGACGAGACATCTGTGAAATAGAAGAGATAAATTAACATCCATTGAGGATATCTAATTGATCAGTATGTTCATGTAAACAGTTAATATAATGAGAAAGTTGTTGTTTCTGAGCTTTAATCCAATGAAATTGTATTTACTGGGCTCTTTTAGTAGGTTAATGGATTGATTTGAGAAAGGTAAGGCGACGAGAAGTACATTTGACTAAGGTTCTATAGTGTTTAATCTGGTGTTTATGGTAAGGAATAGAGGAAATGGGCATCATGTAACTCACTATCCACCCTGTAAAAATTCTCGGGTAAGAAAATCAGGAATAGAATTTTGACAACCAGGTATATATTCAATTTCAAAATCAAAAATACTTAAAATAGATTGTGAGCTAGCAAAAATTTGCTTACTAGCAAGATTTTAAACATCTTTTTCTAAAACATATTTAGCAGATTTGCAATCAACACGAAGTAAAAAATTTTGATTTAAAATATCATCTTGAAATTTACTAATACATAAAACAGTAGATAAAATTTCTTGTTTAATAGTACTATAATTATTTTGTGCTTTATTCCAGACACCATAATGATAACGAACAATTTGTTCAGATGACTGAGGAGTAATTTTCTGGATAAGGATGCCACCATAACCAATATCAGAGGCATCAGTTTGAATAATTTTGAATGAATTTTTAGTAGGAATACCAAGACGAGGAAGAGACTTGACATATTGTTTAACCTGTTTAACAATAGCAGTATAAGTAGAAGCCCAAGGAGAAGGATTGTCTTTTAACCGATCAAACAGAGGTTGACAAGTTTTCCTAAGGTCTTTGTAAAATTCAGCAATATAATTCAGTGATCCTAAAAAACGTTGTAGCTGAGTTTTATCTAAGATTTCATCAGGAAATTTAGATGCAAATTCAATGGAACGACTAATAGGTAAAATAGTATTCTGGTGAATATCATAACCTAAAAATCTAACTTTGATTTGAAACAATTTAATCTTAGGAGCAAAAATGACTAGGCCATGACTCTTAATGGTATAAAAGAATGCAGTAAGATGTTTCTAGTGTTCACTAATGGATTTTGAAAAAATAAGAATATCATCTATATAAACTATGGAAAAATGACTAACTGGATTGAAAATATCATTCATTATATTTTGAAATTCACTAGGAGCATTTTTTAACCCAAAGGGTATGACATTCCATTCATAGTGACCAAAAGGTGTAGTAAAAGCAGTTTTATATCTATTTTCAGGATGAATTTGTATTTGCCAAAAATCACTTTTTAAATCAAATTTACTAAAAATAATAGCTTGACTAAGTCTTTTAATCAAATCTTTTTTTATTAGAAATAGAATATCGAATCCATTCTAAAACTTTATTTAATGGTTTATAATTGATGACTAAGCGAGGGACACCTCATTTTAATTCAGTATTTTTATTCACATAAAAAACAGGACATGACCAAGGTGATTTACTTGGACTAATTGTTCGATTTTTTAATAGTTCATTGATTTCTTTTTTACACATTTCAAGTAATTCATGATTCATTTGAATAGGTTTGGATTTAGTAGGAATTTGACTTTCATGAAAATTCTTAATATATGGTAATGTGACTATATGTTTTTTCCTATGCCAAAATGTAGTAGGTAAAGTGGAACAAACAGTAGTTTTTAATTTTAATTTAAATTTATTAATTTGAGAAATAATAACTGGCTTAGTTAATTGTTGATCAATTCTTCTATAATTAATTTCTTCTTTAAGATATCTTAAATGACGAGTTAATCGATTAATCGTTTGAGAAATAGAACAATCTTTTAATTGATTTAATTCCAATATTTCAGGAGGAGATAAGAATTTAAAAGTAACAGGTTGACCTAAAGCATGAGTAGTTATTCCTTCACTAGAGGTGGTAAATGGATATAGTAAAATATAAATGGTGTACCTAAAATAACTGTATTAGTCATATTTTTAACCAAAACAAAGGAAGTTTTAAAGCAAACATTATTTTGGCATATATGAACTTTAGGTATTTTATACTTAATATGCATTTTACTACCATTACCAGAAGTTAATTTTTCACGACATTTTTCATAATATTTAGTAGGGAGTAATACTTCTTGAATACAATTAAGATCGGCACCAGTATCAATTAAAGCGATAACGTTTAATTCAAAATTATTAATAACTATTTTAATTTTAGAATACCATTTTTGAATATGGATTTTATTAAGGAGATTTAATCTATTATCTTAATGATTATGAGATGGAGATTGATGTGATTGATTATCAAATAAAAGATTATCAGGGTTAGTATGTTCATCAGATTCATGTTCAAATTCATTAGGAGAAACATTATTGGTTTGGAAATTATCTAAATTTTTATTAAGTTTTAATGTAATAATTTCATCTTCTAAATGTTGATCTTTATTTTGTAAATCTTTAATGGTTTGTTTAATCTGATTAATTTCTTGTTGTAAATCTTTCTAAGGTTTTAGATAGACTAATAATAGGCTTATCAAACTTAGATTTATGATTAGTATTGATTAACAAAGATTTTAATTTATCAGTATATTTCTTTTTTAATTCAAAATCTTCAAGTTTACTAATTAATTCAATAAGAGCAGTTTCTTCTTGATTTTGTTTAGTAAAAACAGTAATTTGTTTAACAAGTTTACAACAAACATCATTACACCCTAATTCTATATTATTATCAAAATCTTCACTAAGTGAATTGTAATTAGATGAAGTATTAGGATTATCAGAAGAGGAATTACTAACAGATTGATTTAATTGAAAGATTTCAAATAATTGATTTTTTGATTCATCATTAATTTGAAGTTGATTAACTTTATCTTTTAATTTTTGTTTTTCTTTACATTTATTAGAATAATGACATTTTTTACCACAGTTGTAACAAGTAATATCTTTATTAGATTTAGATTTTGGATGTGATTTCTTGTAATATTTCTTTTTAGGTTTAGTATAGAATTTATCATTTGATTTAGAAGATAAATAATGCTTTTTATACTTGTTTGAATATTTGTAATGGAAATTACTATGTTTTTTATGTGTTTTCCTACGGGAAGGTGCGACAGGAGGTAAACCATATTGTTCACAAAAATTACCTAATTCATATTTAGCCTTATGTTTATCTTTAGCAGCTTTTTGACTGAATTTAAGATCAATACACATTTTTAATCTTTCTTTTTGAATAGTGCTGATGATATCCCCATAAGTTAAATTGTCATATTCAATGATACCAGTAGGTTGACTAAAAACATCTCTAATTTTGTGAGCAAACAGACTAGGTAATCCATTAATAAATTTTTCTTTCCAAAAAGATTTAGTACAATCTTCTCTTAACATAACTCTAGAGGTGAATACATCTTTATACTATCTAAAATCACTTAATTTTAGACAAGTAAGGTTACTAAGTTGATCATGTATGCGAGAATATATATTAGTAGGAGTTCCTATGAAATGTCTAACTATGGTATAGATTAATGTGTTAACACCATCAGGTTTGTAATAGCCAATAGTTTCATCAAAGATTGGTAAATCATTTTCATCTTTTTGATTAGCATGTAAGATTGATTCTCTTTGATCTTCAGTAAGGTATTTTTCCCACCAAGATTTGAGCATACCGGTAAAACCAGAGGTAATTAAAGAAGTAATTTCAGGTTGAGAGTAACCAGGGTAGTTAGTAAGATAACTATTTGCAACCATAGATAAGTGATTTAATTTTTGATGTATTTGATCTTCACTAAGACCATCAATATTCCATTCGTATAATTTTTTAGCAGATACAGAAAATTGATTAGAAAGATTAGTTTCTTCATATTGGAGGTCAGGTGGAGTAGGTCGAGAATACCAATTTTTAGTAAGAGTAGTAGGTTGAGGTTTAGGATAGTGGAGTTTATTAAGATTAGAAGATTGAAATTGTTGAGCTAATTGATTGATTTCATTATCAGTTGTATCAGTTTCTGATTGAGTAGAAGCCTTGTCTAAAGGTTGGTTTAAGACAATAAGACCTTTTTTCTTAGATGGTGAAGCTTGTTCAGAAGTAGCTAATTTAGTGAGTAGTTGTTCTATAGCTTTAACAGTAGAAGTATCTTGAGTGACTAAACTATTTCTTTTAGAACGATTACTGGGTAAGCTAATCAAAGGTTGATCTAAAGATTGTTTAGTGGATGTAGTGTTAGCAGAATAATCATCTAAATTAGTTTCTAGTTTATCTAATTGTTTACCAATTGTTTTTAAACATTGATTAGTATAATTATTTTGTTCAATAACTTTTTATTTTCAGGGTCAGTGCCAGACAACTTAAAAGGAGAGGCTGGGACTTCGGATCCTTGATGTTCAATAATGATATTAGATAAAGGAGGATGACTAGAGCTAACAGTTGTATTAGGAGAAGTTTTTCATTTATGTTTTGTGATTGTATTTACTTTTTTGTAATAATTTTCTAAATATTCAAAGAAAGGAATTTCTATACTGTATTCAATCATAAAATCATACCATTTTCTAGTTATGCTGGATTGTTGATTAGAATCATATTTATCACGGTAATCATGTCTTTTAATCCTATTTTCTTTAGATTTAAAGGCAATAAGTAATTTATCAAGATCATGAGTAAAAGATTTACTAATTGTCATTAATTAAGGATTGATTGGAGGTATATTTTCGAAATCAGTTTGAGTAGGGGAATCTTGAGATTCAGTATCATCTCTAGGTAAATGTGTGTGAGTAGAGTAAACAGGTTTACTAATTTGAGAAGTTGTGGAATTATCAATTCTTTTTAGTTCACTATGGGAAGTTTGACCAAGATTGATTTGAATATTTTTTCGAAATAAAGGAGTATTAAATATTTCATCTTCAGTTTCAGTATCAGTAGGTATACTAGAGGTACTATGTCTAGAAGATTGACTACGATTAAATTTAATACGGACTGAACCATCAGTAAATTGTTGAATATCTTGGATATCTTGACTAGTAGATTGTTATTGATTATGTTTGTAATTTTCATTAACTGTAATCCATTGATCAGCGAGAGTAATATCTTTCCATTCAATCATTTGAGGAATGTTAATATTAGTATCATTACTACTACTTTGAATTAATAAAGTTTTATCCTTTGGACTTTTATGTAAAACTTGAACATTTAAATTGATTTTAATACATTTATAATGAACACGATAAATTAAAGCAATATTATGAATTTTATCCTTCATATTAGTAAATGAACCATTTAATTAAATATTCAAAGTTAATGCATCTAATATATGTGGATCCTTAAGACTAAGAGTAAAATCAGGAAAACAATTAAAATGAATGGGTCCTTTGTGGAGACCAGTTTCCATCATACCCATTAAACTAGCATTGTAATCAATAAAACGAGCATTTTGTAAACATAATAAAATAGTAGAATTTTTACCTTGTTGAGTTAATGGTTTGATTCCAACTTGAATTAATCCTAAATGAATAAAATTGTGACCAGTTTTTAAATGACGTTTAATAGTATCAGCATCAAATAATTGACAGGTTTCTCGAGGTTTAGATAAAGCGTAAACTTGTTCCAAAGTTTTAACATGCAAAGGATATGTTTGGTAACCATTTTATTTTCAGTTTACAGTTTATATTTACAAAAATTTAAAAAATTGTGATAAAAACTCGTTTGGTAAAAAAATTGATTTATAATTCGGCTTCCCAGTTTATAAATCTTACCCAAAAAACGGAAATAGAAAAAACCTGTTTTGGCTGATTTAATAAACTGGCACTGTAGCGGAAGTTACTGTAGCGGAGCTACAGTAACTTAATTATTGGCAACTTGATCCTGGTTCAAATCTCCACAGCACCAATATTGAATTTATGTTGTCCAACGTTAATATCTCATCTTTCTCCACCTTATTCATTTATTTTGTCCAACGGTAATATCTCATCTTCCTCCACCTCATTTATGTTCACTTGAACTTCACAGATCAGGTTTGTCTCTCTCCCCTCTCTTTTCTCTCTGTCTCCCATCTCTTCTCTGTGTTCACCGACCTTGCTCTCTGTGTTCACCGAGCTTCGATTTTTGTTTTCTTTTCTAAAACATTACATTGCAAACATGCAGATCTTTGTAGATCTGTCAACAAATTGATCTCAGGTCTGTTTCTTCTCTCTCTCTTGCTATGGTTTGTAGGTTAATAGATCTGTCATGAAATCGATTAATGACAAGACAAAGGGTATGTTTGTTTGTTGACAGATCGATTTCATGTGCACTTAGGTCTCTTTCTTCTCTCTCTCTTCGATGGCAGCTTCGATTTCATGGTAGCTTTGGGATTTCAGCTGCCATCAAATTGATGGTAACTTTGGGATTTCATGGCAGCTGAGATCAATTTGATGGCAGCTTCGATGGCAACAAATTGATCTCAGATTTTTGTAGAGCTACCATGGTGGTTTTTTTTTTTTTTTCTGAAACGACAAATTTATTTTGCAGATCTTTTTCAAAATCTTCGAACCACATCGATCTCACTCTCAGGTCAGTTTCTCTTTCATGGTTGGTTGTAGATCTGTGCTACATTTCGTAGATCTGTACTATAATTTGTTCTGCAGTTTTTTTCCCGAACCAGAAATCTGTTCTGCAGAAATCTCTTTTTTTTTGTTGGTTGTAGATCTGTGCTACAAATCTTTTTTTTTTTTCGAACTAGAAATCAGTTCTGCTTTGGGAAAACCTAATCTGTAGGACCTTGGAAGGAGTCCTAATTAACCTGTGCCATAGCCATTGTTGAACATGAAATCAGATTGTTGTCAAGACTTGAGCATCAGAACTGAAAATATATTTATTGTTACAATGAGAGTTAACATTCTGTCTGTTACAATGAGATTTGAGCATAAAAAGTGACATTTTTCATATTTGATATGCAATTTATTGATGGGTTTTGCTTGAAACTGAATTGGGTTTTGGGGAAATCTAAGTCAAATAATTGGGTTTTGCTTGAAACTGAATTGGGTTTTGTATCTCATCATCAGGCAAAAAGATCTTCTTCAATGCCATTTTTTTGTTGGTCAACCTGTCAATGGCCATCAAAACAATGGCTTCACTTCCTTGTAGAGATTCGTCAAAAAGGTCGTACTGCCAAGTTCAACAACCAACTCAAGAATAAGTCCAACAGAAATTCATAGAATGTCAAACAACTAGAACAAAATGAGTATACGTACCCCTTCCATCTTCAGATGCAATCTTCAGAAACAGAAGAAAAATCTAACAACTAGAAAAACAATTAGAAAAGAGGAAAATATTTGAAAGAAAGAAAACAAGTAAGGTAGCACACATTCATGTCTACAAAATAGTCAAAAACAAAATTAACTTTGTTCATGATAATTCACAAATTATCCAACTGATGATAGGGAATGGGGGGAGGGGTGATAAAATGAGTGTTCGAAGAGCAATGCAATATATCATAATAAGTCAACTAATTGAACAGGTTGGCAAAACTGGACGTATGTAGCCAACACCTAGTAGTTGAATGAGGCGTTGTTGAGTTGAGTTGACTCCGTTGAGTTCATAAATTAACTTTTTCTCCAAATGGGATGCTCAAAACTTTTCTTCCTTGGGACCAACTACGTTAAAACTAAAAATGGATGTTTGGATTTTTACTTACCTGGGACAAACAGGTTTCTTAGATGGATAGTTAAATGAAATTGTTTTCCTCAAACTGGACACTTTCTTGAACTTTTTACCAACAAAGTTGTTAGAAATTTTTGTGATTGAAGAAAACAGATCCATAATTCATTTCTCAGTAAATATAATCTTATAGGTCACCATAAATTCTTGACACCTTTCTCTTTAAACACTATTTTCCTTCCAGGCATCTTCAAACAGATTATATGGTTTTTCTGTGTTCTATTTCCTTGCCTTATAGTAGAACCTGGAAGAATCATTATTGGTGTTCATCTAGCTTGAGAGTTGGATGCATTTATGTTGGTCAAAATTCTGTTTAAGTTTCTGCACATTAGTACTACATGGAATTTCCATGAACATATTCTGAATTTCGGATGGAAATTGTGATTGGCAGGTTCAAAAATAGTTTTCACAAATGCTAGTAAGTGCTATTGTTTGACTTAAGTGCTATTTTTTCACTTAAGTGCTACTTTTAACAGAATGCTACTAATCTAGTAATCTATACATTTATTTGATTTTAAGAGAATGCTATTTTTTGACTTATATGCTAGTAAACTCATATTTTCATTTATTTGACTTATTTGCTAGAAATCTTCGAAATCTGCTATACCAACCCACAGGATATTTAAACTGCTATTTGTTCTTCAATGTCTCTTCATTTTATTTGACTTATATTTTTTTGAAATTTGTTTAAACTGCTGTTTATTCTTCAATGTGTCTTCATTTTATTTGACTCATATTTTTTTGAAATTTGTTTATCTATGAATAAATATAAATATTTAGGTAATGGCATCAACAATACATTATGATCTCCCCATTGATGATGATGATGTTGTTGAAGTTGGTAGAGAAAACAGTAGTCCATGGCCTCAGGCAAATGAGGCTCTTTTCATTACCCTCATGGATGAGGAGGTGAAAACCAAGAAGAGTAAAATAACTGGAACATTCACGAAACAAGCTTGGAATAGGTTGAGAGATCAAATGAACGCGAAAACCCAATACCAGTATAATGCACACCAGCTTCGGAACAAATACAATCAGCTGCGTATTATGTTCAACAAATTTACATCATTACTGAAGCATACTGGTGTTGGTTGGGATAGCCAGCGACTAACTATCACTGCACCGGATGATGTTTGGGAAGCCCTTTACAAGGTTTAATTAACTTTTTGCATTTTCTTTACTACATTTAATTAGAGAATTCTTCATGTTAACTTCAAATTCATTGATTTGTAGGTTAATACCCATGCAAAGAGGTTTAGGAAGAAAGGGATGGTTTACTACCATGAGTTGTCTCGTATCTTAGGAGACATATCCGCAACTGGTAAACTAGCTTTTCCTTCCACCAAATCACCTTCTGAAAGCAGTGCCAGTTCTGATCCTGAATTTAAGGTAAAGAATGAGGAGTTAGATGCATTGCAAATTGATAGTGATAATGAAAATGGAGATGGCCAAGGCAAGGGCAAGGGCAAGGGCAAAGGCAAGAGCAAAATGGGAGGTAAAAAGAGTAAGAAGAGGAGCTCTTTTCAAGCTAATATTTCTGAAGCACTCAAAGAAATGAGTGAAAATAGCAAGAGGAAGGTGAACCTAATAGAAAAGCGTTTCACAAGTGCTTCAGTTACTAATGTTGGCGATGACAGTGGTTCAATTGAAGGTGGCTCTACTCCATCACGTTCATTACTGAAAGAGTGCATGGCACTATTGCATGGTATGGAGGAAATTTCTGCTGCTGCTTACACTAAAGCTGTGAACAAGCTTGCATCGGATCCCATAATAAGGGAGGTATTTGTTGATATGCCTGCTAGTAGGATGAGGGATTGGGTCCTTAATCTTTGAGAGAGTGCAGATTTAGTGTGGTATGTGTTTGTGTTGTTTAATTTATTTGGTAGTTTATTATGGAAACAGACTTATTATGGAAGTTTATATTTGGTACTGTAACTGTTGTATTGTTGGATAATCTTTTGTGCTGTAACAGACTTAGTGTATTCTGTGAACAAGCTTGTATTGTTGGATAACTGTTGTATTGTAGTTTTTATTTTATTTTTTTCAGAATAATTTATTATGGAAACAGAGTTAGGTGTATTCTACTGGTGTTTTTAATATTGTACTGCAAAGAGATGGGTAGATTGGTAGATGGGTAGATATCAAATTGAGTAAATGGTATGCAGGCTTTCCATTACTGATATAATATTGTACTAGTATGCAGGCTATTTTTATTATGGTAGTTTATGGTTGGTTAAAGTATTGAATGCTCTTTCTCCTATATAATGTTTGTTAGTAGTATGCTCTTTTTACTGCATTGTCAACATTGCATAGGAAGCATTGTCAACATTGTATCACTGCATTCTCAACACTGCATTGCAAGGTATGTATGATCTTCTTCTATATAAAATTCTTATGTCATTGTATTGTCAACATTGTTTTTTCCATTACCTGTTCGATGAAATGTGTCAATGTGTCTAGATTATTGATACTGTTCTGTTCTAGTCAATGTGTCTAACATTCACTAAATTTTGAAGTCACATGAAACATCACTAGATGTGGGTTTCTGGCATGAATTATTTTGAAGTCATATGAAACATCTGGTCCAATTTTGAAGTCATATGAAACATCACTAGATGTGGATTATTTTAATTTGGAACAATTTGGTACTCTTGTGAATAAGCCAAGTCTCTCTGATTATGAGGCCTAAATAGGGAGGTTTGATGAACCTTTTGTGTGTGTGTGTGTGTGTGTGTGTGTGTGTGTGCAAATTACCTGTTTGATAAAATGCCCCAATGAAAGGGCATTGATTTGAGTTCCTTTGCTGAAATTTTGGAGCTTCTAACGTGTGAATTTGAGATTTCATTTAATAGAAATCAAACATTGGCTAGTATTACAAAGGCTTGTTTGTAGTTCTCCCCTGTTTGTAGCTGCTGGAAGTGAAGATAACTTATGCTTCTTGTAACGCCCTCAAAATAATAACATTAAACCCATCAAATAAGACATTCATTGACACATGAAATAACCACATTCTTCTATTCATCAGAGTTTCATTACAAAAGTATTACAAGTTAACAACAAAAGCAAAATGCCCTACGGGCTTACAGCTTTCCAAGTTAACACTTGGTTACAACAAAAGAGTACTAACTCATTTACACATTAAGCCCTTGGCTTGAATTTACATGTAATACATCAAAAATAAAGCGACAGAGTGTGTCCGTCTCTAGCCTCCCAAGCTATGTCCTTGGAGGTGGCATTCTACCTGTACCTGAAAATGATATTCCCATATGGGGTGAGTCACAGCCCAGCAGAAACATACTAAACCAAATATGAACAATGACTAAAAGATTAGCAGTTGATAGATGGTCAACACTGATACCTTCCCTTATCACATATTACATTTTCATGATATACAAGTTCATATTACAACTCATTTCTCAATTCCTTTCAATTCTCAAATTTCAACCATGGCTCAAAACCTGGCCAAACAACTCATATGAGGCAGTAACTCATATCAAACACTTCCCATTTCATATTAGATAAGCATACTAGCTATATCACACAACAACAGATAAGCATACCAGCTATATCATCACTTCCACAGATATGCATATGAGCACTATCACACTTCCAATGACAAGCATATGAGCTCTGTCAATACATCACTAGATAAGCATATGAGCTGTATCTACGGAGTCCATCCCCTATCTCCTCCCAACAACATCCGGTTTAGAGGTCCATCCCCTATCTTCCCCTAAACCGTGGAGTACATCCCCTATCTCCTCCAACACAACACAATGCATATAAACAACAATTATACACATCATCACACAATACATAAATTTAATGTATTCTTTCAATCATCAATCTCAATGACACATTCCAGTGATTAGTTTCAGTTTGCCTAATCATCATGCATTGTCTACAACAGTCACGACTATCCTCCACCGATAGCCCAAAGCAGTTATTTCTATACAGAAAATAAAAGCAACAATGGATATATAATCGACATTCCAACTAGGTGAGCGATAAATAATCCAACTACACCCTTTAATCCCTTCCCTTTTCAATATTTATATTCTCAATTCAACTCCTCATTTCCCACAATTAATTATCCCAATTAATCAAACAATGTAATTAGGTCATTTTTCCATAAATTAACATTACAACTCTTAGGTCCCATTTTCATCCATGATTCCACATTCATTCCATTTCTCTATGCCAAACACGCATCTAGGTTTATCATAGATAAAACCCCAACTTTTGTAAAATGACACAAAGGCCCTAAACTTTCACAAAATTACCAAACTAACCCCAACATCTCAAAATACTAAAATTTAAAGACAAAATTCATAGAGAGGAGTAGGATATCCCTACCTCAAAGTTTGAGCTCCAAAGGAGATGAAGACCAAAATCAAAATGCTCCAAAGACCAAGATTCTCGGATGAAAACGACGCCCTCGACGATCAACACGACTTTTACAAAGGCCGAAGGTGAGGAACTCACCCTAGCTAGATCAAAATCTAGAGAGAAGGCAAGATTTTAAAGAGAGGAGCTCTCAAAATAGCTTTTAGAAAAAGTAGGAGAGAGAAAGAAAAGCAAAAAGTGATTTGAAATCACCCAGCGGATAACTCATATACGTATGACCCGCTCGAGCGGAGAACACGACGCTCGAGCGCCAAGAACAAAACTCTGGACACGCTCGAGCGCAATAATGCCCGCTCGAGCGCCAAGACACAAGAATAAAGTATATCCGCTCGAGCGCGAAAACCAGTCCGCTCGAGCGTGGATTTCCCCCTCCCAGAACTTATACTCTGGAAGCACTACCCGCTCGAGCGCCCACCGACCCGCTCGAGCGCCACCGCTCGAGCGTAAACAAACCCGCTCAAGCGCAAAAATCACATCTGCAGAAGTTTTGCAGAGACACGAAATACTGGATGGGTGTATTCCCCGCTCGAGCGCAAGAAGACCCGCTCGAGCGGACAGGCAAAAATCTGGGCAACTAGTTTTGGTTTCTAAACTCAACCAACCTATAACAAACCTGCCCAATACATCCTATAACTCAAATAAAAAGTAACAAAGGATGTAAACAAGATAATAATCAACTATCAACACCCACGGACACATGTCCGGACCACTGTACAACAAGGGTAAATCCGAGATCGCTATACTTCTGCTACGAGTCCAAATGATCTTGACAATAGATTTCTCCATACTATGGTTACTGAGGGTCTTTGATAGAGTATCCAGTAGTTTTGTGAACATGATAAATGTTGCCTTCACAGCCAAACAAAGAATACTATAAACAACAGCGTAGTATTAGATGGCTCACCCAATTAACATAGAGATGAGATACCCACTTCATAGATTGAAAAGCAATTTGCAAAAACGATGACTATATGGAGTATGTGTGCATGGGGATGACTAAATTTAATATTTCTCTTTATTTTGGTCTACAGCATAAATAAAGAAAATGTGGTACAGTCATACAATAAAGAAAGAGACTAGAAACTTTGGCCTTAAAAGTCTCCACTATTTGTTTTGTTATGATTTAAAATAATCTTACCATATGCATGATCGCCAATTCTATGAGACATTTTTTAAAAGGTGTATATCATATGTTTGATTATAATGTAAATTGATCTTGATCTTGATCTTGATTTATTTTTTTATCATTTTTTGTTGTAATAATAAATTGGAGCCAACATTTGAATTGGACATTACTAGATGTGGGTTATTTTAATTATTTTAAAGTGATATGAAATTAAAATATATGGAGCCAACATTTGAATTGGACCAAACAAAATGGTTACCAAACTGAAAAAAAATTCAATGAAAGAAAAAATTATTATGTGACCATTATTTCATGTATTTTCATTATCACTAATACTTTTGTTTTTAAGGGGTCAGCACTATATCACAGTGATATATATGGAGCCGATGCATGCTCTTGATTTGAGTTTTGACTCAGACAGTGACGATGAAAATATACAATTTCTGGTGTGTGTAGCACTACATGAGTATTGTAATACTTACCTTCAACCTAGACCATGCCGAACGTCCATATTACAAGGACATGACTACGTATTAGAAATATTGAATGGCCATGAAAGATGGTCCAAGGAAAATTTCAGAATGGAACCAGATGTATTTATTAATTTGTGCGAGTCACTTAAGGTATATGGTAAACTGGAACACTCACGTTATCTGACTGTCCAAGAGCAAGTTTGTATATTTTTGCTAACAATTGGTCACAACGAACGAAATCGTGTTGTCCAAGAGCGATTCCAACATTCTGGCCAAACCATCTCCAAATATTTCAACCGAGTCTTGAAGGCAGTGTGTAGGCTTGGTAAACAAGTTATAAGGCCTCCAGATTTTGATGAGGTGCCTGCAGAAATTCGACATAATCCACGCTTCTATCCTTTTTTTAAGGTAATCACTAACAGAATATTTGAAATATAAATTTTAGTAAAATATCCTACATTATTAAAGTCATTTGTCAAATAGGATTGTGTTGGAGCAATTGATGGTACCCACATATCTGCAAGGGTGCCAGCATCAGAGCAAATACCATATCGGGGTAAGCATACAGTTACAACGCAAAATGTAATGTGTGTTTGCTCATTTCATATGCGATTTACGTATGTATTGGCCGGTTGGGAGGGCACTGCAAATGATTCAAGAGTGTTCATTGAAACCGTACATGATCCAACAAATTTATTTCCAATGCCACCAACAGGTACGTATTATATGGCATTTTGTTAATTTATAATGAATATTCTTTTGTCAACCCATAATAATAGATACATACATGTTGAACAGATAAATACTATGTTGTCGACTCGGGTTATACAAATATGCCTGGCTTTTTATCGCCATACCGTGGTGAGAGGTACCATCTAAATGAGTTTCGTAATCAACGTCGACAACCAAGAAACAAGAAGCAAATGTTCAATTACCGACACTCCTCACTGCGCAATGTGATTGAGAGATGCTTCGGTGTCTTGAAGGCTCGTTTTCCAATTTTGAGAGACATGCCTCCGTATTCAACTAAGACGCAGAGATACATCCCCATTGCATGCTGTACAATACACAACTGGATAAGGACACATTCTCAAAATGACACATTGTTCACTGAATGGGCCAATCCAGATCGTATCTTTGAAGATAATGGGCCTAGTGGAGGTGATAGTAGCAGCTCGACACATGCAGGAAGTAGTTCTCAGCAACCAATTGACTTAGACATTAGTCAACCCCAATTACGTCAAATGTCTGATGTAAGGAATCAAATTGCTGGTCAAATTTGGGAATCTCTCGGAAACAATTGAAATATTATTTATGCGTATAATAGATTGTGGAAGATGTTTTTTTATGGTTTGTGGAAGAATTGAGATGTTATTATTATGGTTTGTAAGTTGTTATGAACATTATGGTTTATTATGGTTATTAAATTTATCTATGGTTGGTATTGTATCAATATGATTATTATGGATAATGTGTATGATCCTATTGTCAAAAAAAAATTTAAAAAAAAATTTAAAATTAAAAAAATTAAAAAAAATTAAATAAAAAAAAATTAGGCCTTAACAAACATGTTTTTTAGTTTATGTTTTCAAAAATTTTCAAACATTTTGTCCAAACCAAACGAGTTTATTATTTATGTTTTTCAAAAAATAAACAAAAACTAGTTTATAAAATTTTTGTAAATATAAACTGAAAACGTAAACGTTACCAAACGCTACCAAATTAACATGAAATGCAGATTGTAAAAAAGTAGTTTTGTAAATTTCTTTAACGGATAATTTTGGTATATTCCAACTTAAATCAATTTTATCATTTTGTATTTCAACATTTTCTTCATTAATTACTAATCCTTGATTAGGTATTGAGGGCAACGTAGTTGACCTAGAGCTGACTGACGAGTTACTTCTAAATAATCGACTCATGGTTCTGACTGGGTAAATGACTTACAGGAACCTTAATACATTGTCTAAATTTATCATGTTTTCACATACTATGTTTTCACAGATACCCAGTTCGGATGACCCCTAAAATCCAACACTGCCTAACCAAAGGACTTATTAAGGACTGGGATTGGGTGGCTAGTTACAAAGTGGAAAGACACAGATAAAAATTTGACAGAATAAGATGACTGAAGGCAGAAACGAAGCAGAATAGAGAAAGATTAAGTAGAATTAACAAGACAGTAAGCAACAAATAGCAACACAAAATAGCAACATAACTTGGCTCTGATAAAATGCCATCCAGGAGGGAAATAAGATTTAACCAGATCATGAACAGTATGACTCTTTGGGTGACTAGGTTCTTTGAAAAAGAGATTAGTAGTGGTGGATTTAACATAGTCAAATGTAGTGTTAGAAAATTATTACAAAAAAAGTAAATACAATCACAAAACATAAATGGAAAACTTCTCCTAATACAACTGTTAGCTCTAGTCATCCTCCTTTATCTAATATCATTATTGAACATTAAGGATCCGAAGTCCCAAACTCTCCTTTTAAGTTGCCTGGCACTGACCCTAAAATTAAAAAAGTTATTGAACAAAATAATTATACTAATCAATGTTTAAAAACAATTGGTAAACAATTAGATAAACTAGAAAATAATTTAGATGATTATTCTGCTAACACCACATCCACTAAACAATCTTTAGATCAACCTTTGATTAGTTTACCCAGTAATCGTTCTAAAAGAAATAGTTTAGTCACTCAAGATACTTCTACTGTTAAAGCTATAGAACAACTACTCACTAAATTAGCTACTTTTGAACAAGCTTCACCATCTAAAGAAAAAGGTCTTACTGTCCTAAACCAACCTTTAGACAAGGCTTCTACTCAATCAGAAACTGATACAACTGATAATGAAATTGTAACGCCCTCAAAAAAAATACATAAAACCCATTACTTTAAACATGCATTGATATAAAAGAAACCAACCATTTCTATTCATCAGAGTAATTCTTATAACTGTATTACATGTTAACAACAAAAGCAAATGCCCTATGGGCTTACAGCTTTCCAAGTTAACACTTGGTTACACAAAAGAAGAGTACTAACTCTATACAAAAATAAGCCCTTGGCTTGATATACATGCAATACAAACAAAATAAACAAAAGAGTCTTCAACTCTCGTCATCATCCAAGCTATGTCCTTGGAGGTGGCATACTACCTGTACCTGAAAATAATGTCCCAAAAGGGTAAGCCAACGCCCAGTAGAGATATGCTAAACACAGTATGAGCAATAACTAAGACATTAGAAATTGATAAATGTTCAATTTCCATAAACCAATTCATAACCCATTTCCATTTTCATGACCACCATATTCATGTTTCACTTCAATTTCCATTTCTTATCAATTTCACAATTTACATCAATGGCTCAGAACCTGGCCAACCACTTATATGAGACAGTGACTCATATTAAACATTTCCCATTTTCACAGTAGATAAACATACTAGTTGTATCAACATCTCAACAGATAAGCACACAAGCTGTATCCACATTTCAACAGATATGCATAATAGCTATATCAACACTCCCAAAGATAAGCATATGAGCTATATCAATACTTCCAAAGATAAGCATCTAAGCTGTATCAACACATTATCTGACAAGCATATGAGCTGTGTCAGTGAAGTCCATCCCCTATCTCCTCCCAAACAACATTCGGTTTAGAGGTCCATCCCCTATCTTCCCCTAAACTGTGGAGTACATCCCCTATCTCCTCCCACATACACAACATATATACACAAAGGTCATATACACAATCAATCAATACATAACGTTAATGTACTCTATCAACCGTCATAATCTATGACATAACCAATTGATTAGTTTTAATTTGCCTAATCATCATGCATTGTCTACAACAATCAAAACTACTCTCCACCGGTAGCCCAAGCAATTATTTCAAAACAGATAATAAAAGCTCCAACAGATAAAGTATCAATGTTTTCAAAAGTGAGCGATTAATAAATCTAACTCCACTATTCAACCATATAATGAGTCAATTTCATTATTTCCAACTCAATCCCATATAGCTACAATTTTCCCAAATTAATTATACCAATTAATTTTAAACAACAAATTAGGGCTTTTACCCCCAACTCTCAATATCAACTCAAAGGTCCCAATATCACTAACCAACAACTATATCATCATTTTGAAACCCAAAATACATATTATGAGCCCAAAATCACAAAACCCTCTTTAACACATTTTGAAACCCCAAGTCCCAAAATCAACCATTTAAACAATAAGCTCAAAATCTAGGTTAAAACCCATAAGAGTGAGTAGAAATCCCTACCTCAAAAGATGACACCCAACGAAGAAGATGGTGAAAACGAAGTTGCTCCAACCCACGAGTTTCTCGGATCAAAAGATAGCCCTCGACGATCAACAACTTTTTTGTAAAGGCCAAAGGTAAGGAAACAACTCTTACTAGATCAATATCTAGAGAGAAGGCAAGGTTCTAGAGAGAGAAGCTCTCAAATGGCTTTTTCGAAAAAGTAAGAGAGAGAAAGAATGAGAAAAAGTGATTTAAAACTGCCCCACAGCCAACTGATATACGACATTCCCGCTCGAGCGGAGAACACAACGCTCGAGCGTCAAGAACAAAAACTAGGCACGCTCGAGCTCAAGAAGACCCGCTCGAGCGCCAAGACACAAGAATAAAGCACATCCGCTCGAGCGCGAAAACCAGTTCGCTCGAGCGTAGATTTCCCCCTCCCAGAACTTACACCCAAAGGTACTACCCGCTCGAGCGCCACCGTTCAAGCGTAAAGAAACCCGCTCGAGCGTAAAAATCACACCTGCAGAAGTTTTGCAGGGACACGAAAAACTAGGAGTGTGCAATATCCGCTCGAGCGCAACAAGGCCCGTTCGAGCGGGACGACCAAAAACCTGGCAACAAGATTTCAGACCAAGGTTCAACCCACCTGTTTGAAACAAGCCCAACACATCCTATAACTCAAACAAATGGAATTAAAGGATGACAACAAGATAGATACAACTACCAACTTCACGGAACCGAGTCCGGAATACAACAGAACAGTAAAGGGACAACCGGGATCGCTATAGAAATCAATCAATTAGCTCAACAATTTCAATCTTCTAATCTTAATAAACTCCACTATCCTAAACCTCAACCTGCTACTCTTACTAAAAATTGGTATTCTCGACCTACTCCACCTGACCTCCAATATGAAGAAACTAATCTTTCTAATCAATTTTCTATATCTGCTAAAAAATTATACGAATGGAATATTGATGGTCTTAGTGAAGATCAAATACTTCAAAAATTAAATCACTTATCTATGGTTGCAAATAGTTATCTTACTAACTACCCTGATTACTCTCAACCTGAAATTGCTTCTTTAATTACCTCTGGTTTTACCGATATGCTCAAATCTTGGTGGGAAAAATACCTTACTGAAGATCAAAGAGAATCAATCTTACATGCTAATCAAAAAGATGAAAATGATTTACCAATCTTTGATGAAACTATTGGCTATTACAAACCTGATGGTGTTAACACATTAATCTATACCATAGTTAGACATTTCATAGGTACTCCTACTAATATATATTCTCGCATACATGATCAACTTAGTAACCTTACTTGTCCAAAAATAAGTGATTTTAGATAGTATAAAGATGTGTTCACCTCTAGAGTTATGTTAAGAGAAGATTGTACTAAATCTTTTACTTGTATATGTCGGCTTGAGAAGCCTTTTGGTCAAGATGTATTTTGTATCTCATTTCCTTATTGTATCTAAGTTGTAAGACTTGTAAAAATGTATGTCATTTCATTGGACTTAAGCACGGCTCTCATGGACTATTTAGATTCTGTATATACATATATTGCTTCCGCACTTGTAAGCCCCATATTTCATACTCTGATTGTGTGTGATTCTTGTAAGTCGGCCTTCGGTAATCTCGGATTACTGGCCGGTTACGGTGCTAAACCCATAGGAGCGGGTTTGGGTCGTGACAGATGCATACAACATTTAAGGTTTATTGAAAAAAGTTCATTTTCATGCTGTAACTGTATCCTATGTATTAGTGATAGTCAATTTTCTTGTCTTACTAAATATAACAATAAAAATAATAATAGTAATCAATAAAGTATTTGTCAAAAAGTGTTAACAGTCAAATTGCTTATAGTTAAATTAGACTCTCCATACCATTTAGCAACCCACTACAGTCTTAGTAGCACAGACACAAACAAGCAGTGTCCATGTAAAACACTGCTTCAATAACTACACTTGCCTGATAAGCATATGAGCTGTATCAACACTTCCATAGATAAGCGTATAAGCTGTATCAATACATTAACTGACAAGCATATGAGCTGTATCAGCGGAGTTCATCCCCTATCTCCTCCCAGACAACATCTGGTTTAGAGGTCCATCCCCTATCTTCCCATAAACCGTGGAGTACATCCCCTATCTCCTCCCATACAACACAACGTATATACACATAGGTCATATACACAATCAATCAATATATAACGTTAATGTATTCTATCAACCGTTATACTCTATGACATATCCAATTGATTAGTTTTAGTTTGCCTAATCATCATGCATTGTCTACAACAATCAAAACTACCCTCCACCGGTAGCCCAAGCAATTATTTCTAAACAGATAATAAAAGCTCCAACAGATAAAATATCAATGTTTTCAAAAGTGAGCGATTAATAAATCTAACTCCACTATTCAACCATATAATGAACCAATTTCATTATTTCCAACTCAATTCCATAAAGTCACAACTTTCCCAAAATTAGGGTTTTCCACCCGATTTTCGAATATTGACCCAATGGTTTAAATATCAACAACCAACAACGATATCATTATTTTGAACCCACAATACATATTTTAGACTCAAAATAACAAATCCTCTTTTAACATTTTGAAACTCTAAGTCCCAAAATTAACCCAACTTCAACACTTTATCAAAACAACCAAAAATCTCGGTCAAAGACCATAAGAGTGAGTAGGAATCCCTACCTCAAATTCGGAGCTCAAAGAAAGAAGGTGAAGAAACTCAACGTGCTCCAAAATTCAATATTTTCGGGTCAATGTGTAGCCCTCGACGATCAACCTACCTTTTACAAAGGCCGAAGGAAAAGGAAACACTCTGACTAGATCAAACCCTAGAGAGAATGGAGTTTCTAGAGAGAGGAACTCTCAAAAAGTCTTTTTAGAAAGTAAGAGAGAGAGAGAGAGAGAGAGAATGTAAAAAGTGATTTTAAAATGCCCAGCTGCCAACTGATATACGACATTCCCGCTCGAGCGGAGAACACAACGCTCGAGCGTCAAGAACAAAAAAAACTAGGTCCGCTCGAGCGCAATAAGGCCCGCTCGAGCGCCAAGACACAAGAATAAAGTACATCCGCTCGAGCGTGGATTCCCCCCTCCCAGAACTTACACCAAAAAGTACTACCCGCTCGAGCGCCAGAATACCCGCTCGAGCGTAAAGAAATCCGCTCGAGCGTGAAAAACATGCCTGCAGAAGTTCTGTAGAGCACCAAAATACTGGGAGCGTGCAATCTCCGCTCGAGCGCAAGAAGACCCGCTCGAGCGGACCTCCTAAAAACTGGGCAACAAAGAATTGAAACCAAAGCCTAACCAACCTGTAACAACTCTGCCCAATACATCCTAAAACTCAATCAAGTGGAATTAAAGGATGACAACAAGGTATACCACCACCAACATCACGGAACCGAGTCCGGAATACAACAGAACAGTAAAGGAACAACCGGGATCGCTATCCAAAATTAAGTGATTTTAGATGGTATAAAGATGTATTCACCTCTGGAGTTATATTAAGAGAAGATTGTACTAAATCTTTTTTGAAAGAAAAATTTATTAATGGATTACCTAGTCTGTTTAATCACAAAATTAGAGATGTTCTTAGTCAACCTACTGGTATCATTGAATATGACAATTTAACTTATGGTAATATCATCAGCACTATTAAAAAAGAAAGATTAAAAATGTGTATTAATCTTAAACTCAGTCAAAAAGCTGCTAAAGATAAACATAAGGCTAAATATGAATTAGGTAATTTTTGTGAATAATATGGTTTACCTCCTGTTGCACTTTCCCGTAGGAAAACACATAAAAAACATAGTAAATCCCATTACAAATATTCAAACAAGTATAAAAAGCATTATTTACCTTCTAAATCAAATGATAAATTCTATACTAAACCTAAAAAGAAATATTACAAGAAATCACATCCAAAATCTAAATCTAATAAAGATATTACTTGTTACAACTGTGGTAAAAAAGGTCATTAGTCTAATAAATGTAAAGAAAAACAAAAATTAAAAGATAAAGTTAATCAACTTCAAATTAATGATGAATCAAAAAATCAATTATTTGAAATCTTTCAATTAAATCAATCTGTTAGTAATTCCTCTTCTGATAATCCTAATACTTCATCTAATTACAATTTACCTAGTGAAGATTATGATAATAATATAGAATTAGGGTGTAATGATGTTTGTTGTAAACCTGTTAAACAAATTATTGTTCTTACTAAACAAAATCAAGAAAAAACTGCTCTTATTGAATTAATTAGTAAACTTGAAGATTCTGAATTAAAAAAGAAATATACTGATAAATTAAAATCTTTGTTAATCAATACTAATCATAAACCTAAGTTTGACAAGCCTATTATTAGTCTATCTAAAACCTTAGAAAGATTTAAAAATAAACACAAAGAAGTTACCTTACCAGATTTACAACAAGAAATTAATCAGATTAAACAAACCATTAAAGATTTACAGAATAAAGATCAACATTTAGAAGATGAAATTATTACATTAAAACTTAATAAAAATTTAGATAATTTCCAAACCAATAATGTTTCTCCTAATGAATTTGAACGTGAATCTAATGAACATACTAACCCTGATAATCTTTTATTTGATAATCGATCACATCAATCTCCATATCATAATCATGAAGATAATAGATTAAATCTCCTTTATAACGATCCCGATTTTCCCTTTTGTTATTTAACTGTAATCCGGACTCGGTTCCGTGGATGTGTTGTTGTCTTACTCTCATTTCTATCATTTACTCTTTGTATTTGAGTTTTGGGTTGTGTTGTCATTTCTATCCTTTACTCTTTGTATTTGAGTTTTGGGTTGCGTTGGGCAGGTTTGAAACATGTTGGTTGGGTTTAGAAACCAAAAGTAGTTGCCCAGATTTTGGCCTTCACGCTCGAGCGAGGAGTTTGACGCTCGAGCAAGCCTTTCTTTTTCCTCTCCGCTCGAGCGGGGGGTTTTGGCGCTCGAGTGGGAAATTCCATCTCCTAGTATTTGTTCTGCAGTGTTCGACGCTCGAGCGGGAGTAGTTATGCTCAAGCGTGACCCTTTGTTTTTTTTGTCCCTCTGCTCGAGTGGGGAGTTAGACGCTCGAGCGGGGACCATGTCTGTAAAAGTTCTGGGAGCGTGCATCTGGCGCTTGAGCGACGCTTTGGACGCTCGAGCGTGAGTCTGTGAGTGATGCTCGAGCGGGGGTTTCCACGTTCGAGCGGGGCAATTTTTATATAACATCGGGATTTCACTTTTTAGATCACTTTTCAACATCCTTTCTCTCTCTTACTTTTCCGAAAAAGCCATTTGAGAGCTTCTCTCACTAAAACCTCAACTTCCCTCTTAGGATTGATCTAGTTAGAGTGTTTTTCTACCCTTTGGCCTTTGTAAAAGTTGGGTTGATTGTCGAGGGCTACGTTTTGATCCAAGAATATTTGGTTTTTGAGCACTTTGGATTTCTTCATCTTCTCCCTTTGAGCTCCAAATTTGAGGTAGGGATTCCTACTCACTCTTATGGGTTTTGACCTAGATTTTGAGCTTTTGTATAAATAGTGTTGGGTTTTGGAATTTAGGGTTTCAAATGTGAAATTTTAAAAAGAGGGTTTTGCTTATTTTGAACCATAAATATGTATTTGGGTTGCAAAATGAGTATATTGAGGTTGTTGGTAATATTTGGATCCTTGGGGTCAATATTGTGAGAAATTGGGAAAATGCCTTGTTTGGATATGTATGGGTCATTAGTGTAATTAATGACACTTGTTGAGAAAATATGGAATTGAGTAGAATATAATGAAATTGGCTCGTTATGAGATGGACTAGTGAAGTTGGATTTATTAATCGCTCACTTTTGAAAATATTGATAAATTATCTGTTGACGCATTCATTATCTGTTTAGAAATAATTGCTTTGGGCTACCGGTGGAGGGTAGTCTTGATTGTTGTAGACAATGCATAATGATTAGGCAAACTAAAACTAATCAATTGGATGGGTCATCGAGTATGACGGTTGAAGTAATGCATTAATTTTATGTATTGATTGATTATGTATATGATCCGTGTTTATATACATTGTGTTGTGTAGGAGGAGATAGGGGATGTATTCCACGGTTTAGGAGAAGATAGGGGATGGACCTCTAAACCGATTATTGTTTGAGAGAAGATAGGGGATGGACTCTGATAATACAGCTCATATGCTTACCCGTTGAAGTGTTGATACAGCTCATATGCTTATCCGTTGAAGTGTTGATATAGCTCATGTGCTTATCTGTTGAAGTGTTAATATAGCTCATATGCTTATCTATTGAAGTGTTGATACAGCTCATAGGCTTATCTGTCGAAGTGTTGATACAGCTAGTATGCTTATCTATTGTGAAATGGGAAATATTTAATATGAGTTATTATCTCATTTAAATTGTTTGGCCAGGTTCTGAGCCATGATTATGAATTAACAATTTGATAAGAAATGGAAAATGAAATGAAACATGGTCATAGTGGTCATGTAATGGAAATAGTTTGTGAATTGATTTATGTGAGTCAAACATTTATCAATTGCTATTGTCCTAGTTATTGCTCATATTGTGTTTAGCATATCTCTACTGGGCGTTGGCTCACCCTATATGGGACATTATTTTTAGGTACAGGTAGCATGCCACCTCCAAGGACATAACTTGGGAGGCTAGAGGCAGACGGACCATTTTGTTGTTTTGCTTTCTTTTGATATATTACATGTAAATTCAAGCCAAGGGCTTAATATGTATTTGAGTTAGCACTCTTCTTTTTATAACCAAGTGTTGACTTGGAAAGCTGTAAACCCATAGGGCAATTACTTTTGTTGTTAACATGTAATACTTTTGTAAGAACTACTCTGATGAATAGAAAGATGTTTATTTCTCTTATATCATTGCATGTCTAAGATGATGGGTTCTATGTGTTGTTTTGAGGGCGTCACATCCTTAATAAAATCTACATTCAAAAATGGTATTCTAAAATTAAAATAGTTATTAATAATTTTGAATTAAATGTTTTCGCTTTAATTGATACTGGTGTCGATCTTAATTGTATTCAAGAAGGATTACTCCCTACTAAATATTATGAAAAATGTCGTGAAAAATTAACTTCTGCTAATGGTAGTAAAATGCATATTAAATACAAAATACCTAAAGTTCATATATGTCAAAATAATGTTTGCTTTAAAACCTCCTTTGTTTTGGTTAAAAATATGACTGATAAAGTTATCTTAGGAACACCATTTATATTTTTACTATACCCATTTACCACCTCTAGTGAAGGAATAACTACTCATGTTTTAGGGCAACCTGTTACTTTTAAATTCTTATCTCCTCCTGAAATATTAGAATTAAATCAATTAAAAGATTGTTCTATTTCTCAAACGAGTCCATTAAGAGCAATAAATTTAAGATATCTTAAAGAAGAAATTAATTACAAAAGAATTCCGTTGTTGTTGTGAGAGAGATATTCGATTTTTTAATAGTTCATTGATTTCTTTTTACACATTTCAAGTAATTCATGATTCATTTGAATAGGTCTAGATTTAGTAGGAATTTGACTTTCATGAAAATTCTTAATATATGGTAATGTGACTATATGTTTTTTCCTATGCCAAAATGCAGTAGGTAAAGTGGAACAAACAGTAGTTCTAATTTTAATTTAAATTCATTAATTTGAGAATAATAACTGGATTACTTAATTATTGATCAATTCTTCTA